>OX388342.1:127027913-127627913 GCA_947579665.1 Sympetrum striolatum
AAAGAATGAAATTTTGCAGTAAAAATAAGTTTTTTCTTCGTCAAAGGAATCAAGCGGAACAGTATGCATAGTCCGCCAACCAAAAATCTTACCAATGCCGAATGCTTTTGAACCTTATAAAGACGAATGCTTTCTTCGAAGAAGAATTACTGCTAGAAGCATAGAGTCTGTAAGAGGAACTAGCTGCAAAGAGCTCTTCAAGTGATCCGTTGCATTAAAGGGGAAATCAATGAAGGTGGGAATCGATTGGTGAAGAACGGTGCTCACTTTGGGATGATTACGAATATAAATAACCTTTAAATAATCGTACATTTCCTTTGATCATCATACGCCTATCCGTTTTTCAACGCCTCGTAGATATATGTAATCATTAATTGAATTCATCTGCTCCTTCCCCAATATTTTTCATTCCCCTTTCATTCCGTCTTGTACAATACTTATATAATCGAATCAGCGATTCTCTTGAGACAAACAGTTTTCAGTGCTTTTGAGAAAAGTTCCAACTGCTTATGACCTTCATAATTTAATCACATCTCCATATCTATTACATCTTGGGCACGATAAGAATATATCAATTAATATGATTGTCACTCCTATTGACGATAAAAGTTTGCAAATTACTTAAATGCAATATTTCTCCTAATGGAAATTCTAATGGAATAATATTGAACTGATTTTTATCATTTCGATCCATTTCTTCCTTAGAAGACGAAATATCCAAGAATGGAAAGAATTTCACCAAAGTGATTATTAACAAGTGAAACACACATTTCTGGGAGTATCTTCTTCCTTCTGAACTTTCATCGACCAATAAGAGAACTTAAAACAGCAAATAAAACTATAAGAATAAAAGAAAGCAATTATATGTTGAACCATAAATTTCATTTTCCTGTCACATTATATATATCGTTCATTTTTGAAACTGTGAAAACTCTACGAAAAGCATTCTCATTTTTAGAATGGCTCGGGTTTGAACCCAGGACTAAGGTGTTTTCATAAGAAGTGCCTGTGAAGTTCGTATTGCGCTTTGCATACTTTTATATCGGAAGTAATGGGAAGACGAGACGATTATAAAAAGATATCAAATCAAGATTCTTATTTTGGTCACGAAATATAGAATTATGGAAGTGATAAACGCCTTTTATAAAAAAGTAAATTGCTGGTAAAAGCCAAAACAATTTTAAATTACTCAACTAATAATCTATCTGTTGCTCAAGATCAATCTGGCGTGATTTTAACAGGCATGTTAAACCATGAAAATAATATATCCTCAAGAGTGGTAACTCTAATAGTACAGTTTCCATAGATTGAACCGTATTTGGAAATTGGAATCCTGTTGGTATCGGTGCGTGAGAGGAGAGGAGGATGCGATTGAATCGCTCGAATTGGGGAATCTCGACGAAAGTTTTGAGGAATGAACTCAATTTGAGCAGATTATCGTGTGAAATCAGTGCACATATTGGACAGAGAGGGAATAAATATGGAAGAGCAAAAGGATGGTTTGAATTTGGTTAATGACACCGGCTTTGTAAAGCGTATTGTAGGTAAATGCGATGAAAAGGTGAGAGAGCGACGTTATTTTACCTTGGTCAGACACCTTCTGGAATATGCGGCAAGTATATGGGAACCGGCGGATGAAACGTGTACTCGCGAACTCGAGAAAGTGCAGCATAAAGCGGATCGTTTTGTTAAGAAATGCTACGATAAAAAAGCACAAAAATGCTCTCAGACGTAGGTTGGGAATCCTTGAAAGACAGAATATGGGATGCTAGGCTGCGATTGCTTAATAAATTCAGGGAAACTACATTTTCGGAAGATACAATCGGTATCATGCAACCCCCCTGCTACGTCGGTCGATCCGATAATGACCGTAAGTTAAGAGAAATAGATGCTAGGACGAATCGTTTTAAAAATTCGTTCTTTCCGCGAATGATAAGTGACAATAACCGATTAAGGAATTAGTTTAGATTCAACTGGTGTTTAAACCCCCTGCCACACGCCGAAAGGCGGCTTGTAGGGTATTAATGTAGATGTAGATGTAAAAGATTTAATAATCCATGGTCTGAAGTTTAAGTTTCACGGTTTAACTTTTCCTCTTAGTTGTGATTCGAGGCTCAATTCGATTGAAGGCGGATGAATTTATGATCTCTAACGTGATGGACAGTCAAATGATCAACCGGAAGTAAATTGTAGTAAAAAAATTAAATTTTCTGTATCTATGGTTTTTGAAAACTAATTCAACCACTAAGATTTGTGTAACAATCGACAGTATGTTTCAGTATGTACTCATAAAAAAGCGTAAAGAGGCGGTTCAGTAGAGAATTAGAAGAGGTGCTATTGAGAGGATATATCCTCTACAGAGTCGAAACGAAATCTACAGTCGGTTTGCAAAATAGTGGCGGATGACGTCACGTGAGAGGGGGGGAGAAGAAGAGGATAACTTTTGAAGGATTGCTACGTTTCATGCGCATTAACTGATGTTTGGAGCAATACTTTATTATGCTCTCAGTAAGCTCTGGCTGATTGGCCTATTTAGGAGTGTCCGCCACTATTTCGCCAACGGACAATATGAGACATTAACACACGGATGTGAAATGAAAAAAGTTACAGCAGAACGAAAGGAGTTTGTTTGTAGCTCAGTAACGTTGGAAACGGTTGATCGAATCGAGGTTTCGCTAAATAAAACCCCCCCTTTTTATCTACTGGTCGCAATATTATGTGTAAAAGCTACTTAAATTCATTCCATCAACTGAAGGCTGATCATTACTAATATATGATTCGTGTTTTAAGAAGAACTCGTAGCCACTGCGAACACTCTTTAGTTAAGTAAGAGCTCTTTCTTATTCCGATCGATGATTCTTGCTTCCGATCGACCGAAGAAGCATCTGCAGGATTCATATTTAACGTGTTGCTGGAGAATTGACTCCCTCCGCCCGCCATCGCAAGTTGCTTAAAAAGGCCAACTGGGAAGAAATATTTAGGGGAAGGTTCGGAATAGTACTCAATTTTACTTAATAAATAGTATAACCTTCCCTGTTTGCCCCGCCCCTGCGGCAAAATAGGGTACTACGTTACAATGAAGAAAAATAATAAGGAATTAGAAAATTAATGAAAAACCGTATAAAAATAATAGATATTTGATGAAGAGCATGAAATGCACAAGTCCTTCAGATAATACTCATATGTTGGTGGCGTCATCGTCTTCTCTGTGGCCCTCTTAAGGGCAACTGGGACCAGCCTTCCACTAAATAAAGGCAGTTGTCGGTTACTGCATTGCCACTGGAAGATTTTCTTACCCTCTGTGTTCCGTTCTGCCCCACAACCTCATTTTAAGGTTAACCAATTCTACCGCGACAGTATTCAAGTCTAATAAACATTGACCATTCATAAACGTAGATACATTTTAAAGAATGTTAGAAGTAATATAAAAGTATTCCAATGAATTAATACGTACATGCATCCGGAAAAAATGTCCATAATTACAAAGACGATCACTGACAGTTGGGCGTAGGGTTTTTAAATACATTGGAGCACAGAATGGCCGAAATGGCTTGCGCACAAGTCAATTAAATGTACATAAATCATTTTCCCATAGGTAATTGCGCTAATTGGGCTAAAACAAATGCGGTATCCCGTTGTAACTCACTACCCCGTTTTGCCCCACCTTTCCCTATAATTGTAAATCTTTTATCATCTTAACGCAATTTTGCTTCACAACTTTGTCATACGTTGACTGCCGACATTTCATCTGAGAATTTCTGACATCTCGAATGTAAACCTTTAAAATGACTAACGAAAAGAGAGTAAAATCAATAATGACGATCCTCTTGACTCATTCAACAGCTAATTTTGCCTGATTTAATTATCAAATATTAAACAACGTTCTATTTATGAGAGCTCCTTTTCTTCCTCTAGTTTTTAATGATTATAATTGAGCAGTTGTTCGAGTGTGTCGAGATTGCTCAAGGACATCGAGGTCCAATGACAGATTTTGTCCTCGCAAATTGATGATCGATGACAAGGGAGTAAGAATCTCTGAATTGAGGATCGAAAACGAGGTCATAGGAATGTTACATAAAGTATAAATGTATTAATTTCAAATATTATTGATTGATTTAAGATGATTGATGGATTCGTTTCCCAGCATGGCATTATGTCGAGCTAATATAAAATGGGAAAATTCCCCCATTTGGATTTATATTGAGGTTTGTTTTCCAGTGAATGAGCGTAAACCATTTCATTCGAATCCGCACTCTCCTTGCAAATGGCCGCTTTAATATACACCGTCTTTTCTTTTAGATTGATCAAAATGATTTTCCAAGGATGAACGAAGAGTCCCTACATAATTAATCAGTTTCCTTACAATTTTATTCGGGGAATACTATTTTCAGAACAAGATCGTCCTGAGGAAAAAGAAGATGTTCGTAAACAAATACACTAGAGATTGCATTGACTTTGTATGTCCATCGTCAGGCAAAGGAAGTAGAACTAAGAGTGAGATTTGAGTGACGAGTGATCAAAGCACATCAGAATCTCAGCAATGAACAGCCGAAAGTAATCGAAAGGTATATGTAAACATAGAGATCACGGCAAATAGTGATCAACGCTCAGCGAAAGCATGTCTTCGAAAAGGAGGAGTCCCTGCTGCTGTAACAAAAATAAGTTGCAATTCGTAGGCGCGATTATCATTACAAAGAAAGAAATTGAAGGCGAATATTCGGAAATAGTTCAAATAAAACAGTCGGATCTCCGAACTGGTCTTAATAAAATTAAATAAAAATATGAATTATATTCAAATTACGAGCAAAATTACTGCTTTTAGTGAGAGTGATCAACCGTGTTCACGGAAAATGGACTAAACTACCCGAAGAATCGCTTTACAGGGACTTTTAAAAATCGTTGAGTACTGAAACAGTTTGATGTGGTGATGTGAAAGAAACATCTGAACGAGGAGACCATCGAAGAAGAAGACTCGAGGTCAAATTCATAATATGCTTCCGTCAGATTTCTCGTGAATCTCAATTGTCCGCTGCGAGGATTTTTTCGTCGTTAATAAATATAGAAATATGAACGGATATCCATCGCTTCGTTCGACGACAAAACACGACTGTGTATAAAATACATCTAAGTCTTGTAACGTTTTCAATTTAATGTATTTGAAATGATCTATTAATACGTTTGATCAAAATTGCCGTACTTATTGTAAACGTCTCAGACCCTGAAGGAAAATCAGAAGCAGCAATTAACTGCTGATAAATATTACTCAGAGAATCTTCGTTTTAGTTAAAAATGGAAGAAGATAAAGCGTGATGATTGAATGAAGGTGAATATATGACTCTTTAGGAAATATTGACGACTCACTTTTATGAATATTTAAGCAATGTTAACGTATTTCATATTTCCTCTGCAATTTCCACAGTGAGTACCGCTTCTAATAAAAACACTTATGTAGAACCAAGGAAGTCAGAAAATGAAGCGATATTTATATCTGACAAATATAAGTAAAAAAATCACAAACAAATTTCCACGGTTAAAATGTATATATGTGATACGTGTATTTAAAATTTACTCCTTTTATAAAGAAATAACACAAAGTAATGTGGTCCGGTTTTAATTTCACCCGAAAGGATCCCATTGGTTTGGATGCGCAAGTGATATTGATTTCCCGTTTCAGATTCTCTCCAGGGGCCCCACGAAAAACGGCTCCTCAACTACCTCCTCTCCAACTACAACACACTCGAGAGACCAGTTTCGAACGAGTCGGAGCCATTAGAGGTGAAGTTCGGACTCACTCTTCAGCAGATCATAGACGTGGTGAGTGTGGCTCCACCATTTGTGGATTTCGGAGTTAAACACTTTTTCAGCGCCTTTTATTCGTCTCGCCACAATTCCGATTGAATGAGGCCTATGGAGACCATCAATGAGCGCTTACAACGATAAAAATGGACAAAGGAAAAAAAACGATAATCTTGAGCAAACACTTCAAATAAAAAAAATTAGGCGAAATTTCCAAATTTGGCTATAATGACTTTGACAGTACTTTCGATGTGTACCACCACTTCTTCGTAATCTCCAACACTGATTACCAAAAGCCGAATCGGGGTGAGGATTGAAATGATTTGCCCTTGCTTTCCGTTTGAATAGCTTCGGTGAAATAAATCCATACACCAGCGCCACAATGACCATCCTGCGGGAATTCGGAGTAACTCAGTGCTTTCTAAAGAAGATTAAAGATTCATTTATCTTTTACCAAAAGAAACGCGAAAATGCCGCATTCGTCGGGATACCAGAAATTTGTGTACTCAAACCAAATACAAACGACTTTATTTTGAGAAAAACCGAGCTTTAAAAGCCTAGTGATATTGAGGGATTCTTAGGTATTTGAATTTTACACAATCAAATAGATACCAAGAAAAGTATGAAGAGGAAATAAAATTAACTAATAGGGATAACGTAAGCTTCGATTGAATATATATATATATATAATATATATATAAATTGCTGTTCGTTAGTCTTGCTAAAACTCAAAACCGGCTCGAACGGTTGAATATTTTTTTCTGTTATTTTGGTCTTATACAGGGGTGATTTAAACAAAAAACAAATTGAGAAACCCCAAAAAAACAGCTGAAAAAGTCAGAATAGGGAATCGCCACTTCGGATTACTTTCAATAGATGGCGTTCGTGGCGGAGCTATCGTCTAACGGACGCGCGATACAAAACTTCATTCTTTCCGTGCGGTTGTTAAAAATGTGTTACATTACAAATTGTTTTTTCGTAACAAAAAGTAGTGGATTTTAAGAAAAGACTCGGTTAAAGTGAATTAGGGTAGAGTTTGCGGTTATTTATTTTGTTATACCATTTACCTATATTCACTTTGTAGGTTTGGACAAAATCCACAAATTTTAGCGCGACTTAAGGACTTAGTTTGCGGTTTCCTATATTTTAAAATTCTCAAGGTAAACTTAACAGTTTTGAGCAAATGTGTAAATAAATTCGTGTCGTTTTAAAGTGTTCATCACAATGCCGAAGACGAGCTGAGTCGTCAGTCAAATGTGCGACGTTCAAACCGCACTCATGGCCACGGAGCGACAGATCACAGTCGTGAGAATACGACACCATTAGCCGAAGCAGTTCGTACAAATGTTCCACAATCGAATCAACAGCAAAAGATTGCGTACGACTCTTCGATAGACGCTGTGAACAATGGAACTGGTGGAATTGACTTCCTGGATGCTCCCAGAGGAATTGGAAAAACATTCTTCATTACATTGTTTTTGGCGAGGATTCTATCGCAGAATGAAGTTGCCCTCATATGGAATAGCAGCGACTTCGCTAGAAGGCGCACGAACTGCACTTTCTGCCTTGAAATTTGCCACTGATCATGCAAATCTACGAGACACTAGTTTGCAACATCGCCAAAAACAGCGCAATGGCGAAGATTCTCCAGGTATTTGATCGTTTGGGACGAATGCACAATGGTCCACAAGCGATCACTGGAGGCGCTGGACAGAACTTCGAAAGATGTTCGCGAGCGCCAAAATATTTTTGACTCTGTTGTCCGGTGTTTATCGTCAGACTCTTCCCCGACCAACTGTAGCGGACGAAGTAAATGCCTTCTTAAAATCATCAATTTAGTGTGGGCGTGTGAAGACACTTCGTTTGACGGCTAACATGCGAATGTTTTTGCAACAAGATCAAAGGTCTTTCCGAAGCAATCGTTGGACATTGGTTAAAAGGGAAAGTCACCACCTCGACCGGATTCATCACATCACAGATTTCTGTCAGTTGAGAGAATAGAAATAGGAGCTCATTCAGCGTTTTTTCAGACGTATAGCAACAATTCAAAATCCATAATTGACTGAGAGAACTAGCAATATTGCTCGAAATCAAATATGTCGACGATTTCTACGCAATCATTCAAAATGACATTCCGGGACAGTCGATTTTAAGCGGCTGCAATTCTCCGTGAGTCTGCGATGACCATTAGCAAATCACAAGCCAATCGTTAGAAGTCCGCGTGATCAATTTAGAGTTTCCGTGTTTCGCGCATGGAAGCCATCATCTTTGTATATTTACGCACTGGAAAACAAAACAAAAATGTAGTTTATCAAAAAGCTTTACATTGAATAACTGTCATTTAAATAAAAGACGTTGAATTCATTTGAATTACAAGCAAGTTTCTTTAATAACCTAACGAGATTCGACCGCACACGATGCAACCAGTATTATTGATCTCAATGAATTGGAGTAGGAAGGTTTGATAATAGCTGATCAAAAGTTATAATCAAATAAATTGTAAGTGATACGAAGTTAACAGGGGTCATCTAGTTGAGAAATATATTTTGACTCGGAGTTCGACAAAGGCAACTGCCTGCCTGCGCGATACGAAGTGCGTGAGAAAAGTATTGAGACTGACAACATTGCGAGAGATATGGCAATGCTGTGTTGTTCTACTTCATTAGAATGGGTTATTCATCTCTTCTCGATGCTAGTTGTTTTTTGATGCGAGTTATGAAAATGAAACAGCGGAAACTTTGCTGGCAACGTTATACCAGCAAGCTTTGTGTTGAACTTGGGGAATCCTCGAGTTGGGCCTTTGAAATGTTAAAACAGGTGTGTGAACATTCCTTATCAAGAGCACAAGTTCTTCGCAGGCACAAATCATTTTTGGAAGGCCGAGAACTCGTTGGAGATGAACCTTGCTCAGGGAGACCTTCACCTTCACAAACCGAAGAAAACGTTGAGACGATTTTTGTGAGATCATTGCTTAACCCGGTAACGCCTGGAAAAAATATTCCTTCGAATTTAATTATAATCAAGTATGTTAATAAGTATTACAATCTAAGTCAATTTGTCCAATCCTTTTTCTTTTAACATCATTAGTTACGGAGAAATAGCCTGGTACCATATGGTACCGCTAGGCGCTTGGGGGTATAAAATTGAAGGTTTAAGGAATTTTCGGAAATTTACAGCAAGCTAAACAAATTATTTATTATTTTGTATTTTTCCGCTTATTTTTAGATTTTTAACATGAAATATCATAAAAATTTTAAGAATATGTTTAAACAAATTATTGCCCTAAGATTAAAAAAAAATATTAAAATTTTACAGAAATACTCAAAGTCAAAAATAGTGAAAGTAAATAAACAGTTTGCCATTGTGGCTTCAATGTATTACTGCAGAATGTGGAATTTTGTGAAACAGTCAATGCATCGCCCTACATTACATTTTCCGTTCTCTGTTCGTGTTCTGCTTGTACAATTTTCATGGGCATACCTTTGCCTCTGGGTGGTGAATCGCACGAGGTGGTTGTACCCATCGTACCTTATTTCATCAGAAACAATGGAAAGAAAACCCGCTGTTAGTAATCATATGAAGTCTGTTGTACGTCAAAATATTATCTCATGATGAGCTTACATACATCATTCCAGTTTCACTGCTTATGGACGCAGGTAAACGTCCTATAGATTTCGGCGTATTCTTGAATCTCTCCAAGTAAGTCTGCACAACTGCCTGTCGGAACTCTAACTGGGTTGTACTTTCCCTGTTTTCCTCGTCAACAACCATGCATTGTGCATCACGTCATTAAGCATTCACGTAAAAATGGGCCACCACCATTTCTTTCCTCTGACACCCACACGATAAAGAGAAGTATTCCAGTCCATTCGATCTGTGCCCCCCATAAATTAATTGTATTTCCCTAAAACATCGCGGGCCGTGGCACAAGGAGTCTTTTTTTCTCACTTTTGGAGAATCTCCCAACCCCAGATATCGGATTAATTCCGTGACATCTGGATATTACCGAAACGACAGCATTGTCCACCACGAGAATGTTGTCTTTCACGGATCTTTTGCCTCAAAAGATCCTCGCTTTAACTTTGCATATTCCTTTGAGGACTTCAGAGGACATTCTTTAGGTATTTTCCCTCACTGCTCCTGTTGCACCATAATTCCTTCCGCGAAGATATTTCACTAAGTCGTAGCTCGTGAAATAAATATCAATATAGAATCGGAAAGGTAGCTCTTTCTGTTTCAGTTCATCTACCATTCCGACTAAAGGTGCTGCGGCCTTTCCAAATTCTTTCTCGTAGCTTTCCATTTTCCTTAGACTATTTCCCTAATTAATATCAAAATTTACAAGGTGGGCACCATTGAGGCACCAAACCTTATAACCAAATCTTATGGGCTTCCCTCGAATGAATTGTTTGCATCCATGCCTCCCAAAATATGAATCCGTGGACTCATCGAAACTGAAGCACTACTCTTCTTTGAAATATTCACTAAATTTTTTCTTTATTTCCTCCTTCTATCGGAGGTATCAACAGCAGTACTGTCACAGCAATGAATAAATCGGTTAATTTGTAAAAATCTATCTCACCTCATTGACTTATAAAAAAGTTAATTCCTTATGCCGTAAGCTGCATCCCAATAGTGCCTTTTACTAGGAACCGTATTGTACCCACTGAGGAAGAGAATTGCAACAAACAATTTCATTTCCTCAGCTGTTACATTCGGATTTCCGCAATTGCAGAACAGGGCATACTTATTCGATTCCATCACCAGATGTGAAACGACTTCTTCTTTAAAAAAACGCTCAAAAGCCTGGGTGGGGGACACTTCACGAAAGGAGGAGTAATCAGGATTAGGAAAAATCGCGTCATGGACGGTGATGTCTTCATCACCCCAAAGGATCCCCTGTTCGCGTGTGTGAGGTCTCTTCGGTAGCTCAGCTATCCAAACGCTCCTTGGAAGTGTAACTCAGGATTAGGAGTAAAAGGCGCAAATATTGCTCGGTTGTTCGCGATGGAGAAACGGAAGGCCAAAACAATACAAAATCTTTCCGAATTGTATCAGGTCGCGTGTAGCTCGCTATTTGCCAGCCATCTTCGGAGTTTACGGTGGTATTCCCTTCCGCCAATCCTCATCTATTAGCTTATTTCGCTCGTTTAGAGAAATGGTTAATTTTTACAACCGGACCCAACATCTTTCTCTTCCTAATCCGGTCAAGGGTGTACGTCAAGAGCCCGAAAAGGGTAAATCCATACCTATGAAATCAGCCTAAATCATCGAAAACTACTGAACTAGATATATTTTTGGGGTGCACATAAATGAAATGCAACTATATTCAAATATTTATTTGCAATAATATCGCAAGTGCAAAAGAAATCCGATAGAAATGTCGTAGCAGAGGTAATTTCCGCCTCCGGCATAAAAGTATAATGGGAACCGCCTAGCGGTACCATATGGTACCAGCAAAATGTAACTCATTGTAACTTCCTTATAAATAAACTAGCAACCTAAAATTCGAATTACATATATAGCTAGATGTATTGACAGTTGATACCACTTGAAAAAATCTCGTAGATAGCCACGAAACTGGAAATATAAAAAAATCGGAAGGTTTGCACGAAAAAAGCGTGTTTTTTGGGATTCATGAAAATTCACCTTTTTCAAACATCGGTATTGGCGTAAAATAAGGACAAACAAAAGCAATTTTTTTGCAATCGTGAGCCTCAAAGTATGCAAATAGATGTAAAACTGAAAAAAATCTAGCAAAATATTCGGAGGTCTCAGAAAATTCAATCTTCTTGATACCCTACCGGGTGGTACCAAACGGTACCGCTAGGCGTTACCGGGTTAAGGATGATGAGTGATCACCTCATCAAAGTTTGACCAAATGTTTGCAGATGCAAAAGGTTTTTGCCAAAATAGTGCCGAAAAACCTCACATGTGAACAGGAGGACAATGGAAGAGACGTGTGCCTTCTTGGGAGGATTGCCGATGACAAAAAAGCCCTTAATCGTGTGATCACAGGTTCTGGATTATTGAAGAACGATCCTGAGACGAGTGGCACCAAAAGACATCTCCTCAGCCGAAGAAAAGGCAAATCAAACGACAAAACAATGCTCATTTCCTTTTTCGACGGTAGAGGTAGAGGACAAAATGTTAACCAAGTGTTTTACAAAGATGCCCTTGATAAGTTCATGAAAAGGGTGATTCGGGTGAGACATTGCAGACAAATGGATGCTTCATCATGTCACACGGGTATCTTGATGAAGGAATCATTGACCTGTTGTTCCCCAAAAATGTTGCTACATGAAAAGACATTACTTTTCTCACACACCTCGTATTCGGTTTGAAATTAAAGTGGTCCTCCGAACGGCAGAGGATTGCATATAATGCTGCTATAATGGCATATGATGCCTCTTCTGACACCCAATGTCACATTTCACGCTTTCAAATGAGCTTCCACTTGTTACGCGCATTATTTTAATTGAAAACAAAAATGGCAATATATATTATTTCCGATATTTTCTCCAATTCCGAAATGGAGAATATTTCATTGGTTTTAACTATGAACTAAAAAGGTTCGTGTTTTTCGCGCAATTTCGGTATTAAAGTGTTTAAATGAAGGATGCGACGCCATTTCAGTGCTGCCTTTTCATGCGCCTTCAATCCGAATGAATAATGTTCTGGACACACTCGTTGAAATGACACATCCACACGCTTTTTCCAACAATGAAATCACAACATAAGGAGCGCCTCGAGAGAACTTGCGACGAAATTGGTTCTTCTCTACTTCAGGGAAACAGACAGAAATTTGAATGGATTTGCAAGGGTCAGCAAACACATAAATTTTGCAGAAAATTCTGATCAATTGCCCATTGGCGACGGAGAAGAAACAAGAGCTGGGATAAAAGAAGGTTTCCAAATGAAAAGAAAGATTCGTTTGCTAGTTTTCAAATTTGATTTCTGATTTCAATGAACATCTAAGTTTGCTACCTCTTCTCTTCTTCATCCCAAAACCCTCATCTCCGCTTATCTGTCTCTCAAAACACTGCCTCCGTTTGCAGTACATCTATCGTTATATAATTCCAGTTTAATACTAAATCACATTTCCACACCTAAATCACGGGAATAATACAAGAACAGGAGCGATTTAAGAGAATTTCCTTGTGTATTCGTGGAAAAGGAATAATTGGCAGGGAATTGCGAGATATCTCTGGTCTCTACTTAATATTGCAAAACGGAAAACCGAAAATAAGAATAATATTCGTGAATAACTGTAGATATTGGAATATATTGCTCGATTAACCACGAATGAGACTCGTTCATTTCATGTAAAATTATAAATGACAATTATTCGCGCAAATAGCACAGAATAAAGCAGAAAAAGAAACCTCACGTTTTTCCAAACCAAAGAAAGCCTATCCATATGTTGGAGACGTACCTCACTTAGACATCCTTTCCATTCAATACCTACATTTTTCCAATCATAAATTTCCATTCTCCAGTTATGAATTAATTAATATCAATTAATCATAAATTATTTCGATGTTTAAAAAATGTTTCTTATTACGATGGCATTAAATTGTAAACATTCGAATGGCAACCAAGTTTGCGATTATTAAGTTCCAGGACAGAAGGGAATGACCGTTTATTGCTTCGAGGAAATAAATGTCGCACAATTCCACTGCAGATCTAATTCGGCGACATCGATCTTCAGGCTAAATAATAAAAGTAAGGCCTTCAGCTATTAATCACATTAACCACATACACAAGTAAGGAGAAGGGTGTTGTTGGGAAGGGAAATAAGGGTTGGGAAATGTTCAAACACTGCCCTGTGAAGACATTTGGAAGTGGTTAATGAGAAAACGGAAGATGCTTGATCGATGTGACTGCAAATTCAATTCGCTATGGAATTTTATGAGACGATATTTATTTCCCTCATGAGTCAAGTGTTGTCTGCTGAGGGTCAGTTCCTCATTAATATGCCAAAAATGTACTTCCCTCAGGCATCCGATCATCAGTTAGCTAAAATTATATTTGGTATAAAGGCAACTCAGAATAAAACACATACGTTAAGTTTTGATCGACCGGCATCGAACCCAGGAACATCGGGCGATATATTTCCACCAACTATAATCCAAATCAAATTATACGAATAATTTCAGATCGATATAAATTCGATAATTTGGTTAAAAGGCGTTCATAATTTATTATCCATTGGAACCCTTGTACAAAAGTGAAAAAACGAAATATTTCTATCTCTTCAAAAACTGTGCTCAACATTTTTCTAATGCACTCTTTGTGGAGAAAGATTTCAAATGAGAGAATATTTAAATTTCCACGGCGTCTCTCTCAGGACGTGCTTCGAAATGCTCAACATCTAATCTCATCATCTTGTGAGGAATGAGACTGATAATCCCGAGTTACCTGGAAAATTAATCGGAAAAATCCCCGTTGTACATTTCTTGCGACCTCGAGTCCATGATTTTGCCTCTTCATTCCCTCGTCATTTTTCTCTCCTTTTGCATCTCTATTCTTCTTCTTTTTCCTTTGCACCTTCGCTTGCTTCACTATTCTATCCATTCTAAATGCGTGTTATTCATCACATTTCAGTTGTCCTTTCTCCAGTGGTGGCTGTTTCACTTCTTCTCTCATTACGTATCTCTTCTGTTTTTATTTATTGCTCTTCTCAAGCACTTCATTTCAACGGCCTGAATCCCTCTGATGAATATATCTTGCTTAGGTATACTTTCCATTCGATATAATAGAGTAGAAACTAACACAAACTGATAAATCATTGTTTCAATATCTACATCTACATCTACATCTACATTAATACCCTACAAGCCGCCTTTCGGCGTGTGGCAGGGGGTGTAAACACCAGTTGAATCTAAATTACTTCCTTATTCGATTATTGTCACGTATTGTTCGCGGAAAGAATGAATCTCTGAAACGATTCGTCCTAGCATCTATTTCTCTTAACTTACGGTCATTATCGGATCTACCGACGTAGCAGGGGGGTTTCATGATACCGATTGTATCTTTGGAAAATGTAGTTTCCCTGAATTTATCAAGCAATCGCAGCCTAGCTTCCAATCTCCTTTCTTTCAAGGATTCCCAACCTACGTCTGAGAGCATTTTTGTAACGCTTGCTTTTTTATCGTAGCACTTCTTAACAAAACGAACCGCTTTACGCTGCACTTTCTCGAGTTCGCGAGTACACGTTTCATCCGCCGGATCCCATATACTTGCCGCATATTCCAGAAGGGGTCTGACCAAGGTAAAATAACATCGCTCTCTCACCTTTTCGTCGCATTTACCGACAATACGCTTTACAAAGCCAAGCCTTTTACTTGCTTTGCCGCAGATTTTTCGAATATGCGTGCTCCAATTTAAGTTATTAGTAATGTTGAACCCGAGATATTTAACTGAATCTACTACTTTGATACTAATTCCATTAATTTTGTATGGGTGATTTGGACGCATTTTTTTCTTTTCGAAGAAATTAACTACGGAGCATTTACTTACGTTAATATCTAATTCCCATTTTTCGCACCACCTTTGGATGAGGACTAAATCGTTTGAGAGAGATGTCCGGTCTTCCTCGTTTGTTATTTCCCTATATATAACCGAGTCATCCGCAAATATCCTCACATTACTAACTATCTCGTCACTCAAGTCATTGATATAAATAAGGAAAAGAAGAGGTCCAATTACACTGCCTTGAGGTACGCCAGAGGTAACTTTGACTCTATTTGAGCTAACGCCATCCAGTACAACTTGTTGTTCCCTCTCGTAGAGAAAATCCTTAATCCAGTCGACTACTTCCTTGTTAATGCCCGCTAGTTTTAGTTTGTAAATTAGTTTGTAGTGGGGGACTCTATCGAATGCTTTTTTGAAATCTAGGAAAATAGCGTCCACTTGCTTTTTACTTTCGGCGGACTTTAAGATATCGTGTACAAATAGAGCAAGTTGGGTTTCACATGATCGGGACTTACGAAAACCATGCTGGTTTGCGTCGAGGAATTCATTTCTATCTAAAAATCCCATGAGTGAGCTTACGACGATATGTTCCATTACCTTTCCGGACAGCGAAGTTAATGATATAGGTCTATAATTTCCTGGGTCCTCCTTTAATCCGCTTTTGTAAACAGGAGTAATATTAGCTAATTTCCAATCGGATGGGACCCTACCTTCATTTATCGATTTACAAAATATAATTTTGAGATAAGGGGCGACGCTTTCTGCCAGTTCTTTAAGCACTCTTGCTGGGATGCCTTCTGGCCCTGGCGACTTATTTGGCTTAATTTTGCGTAATATTTTAACTATACCGTCTGTCGTAAAAGTTATATTTGGCATGGAATCCAGTATATTAACCTTAGGGAGGATCTCTATGTTACAATCTGATGTGAATACGCTTTGGTAAAATTCGTTTAGAATATTCGCTTTCCTCTTCGAATCGCAAGTAATGTTACCTTCGATATCCCTTATCGAGCTCACTGTTTGTATCTTTCCCTGTACCTCTCTAACGTAGGACCAGAAAGCTTTAGGGTCTTCCTCTAAACATTCCCCAAGTATTTTCTTTTTAAAGTTGCTGTGGGCGTTACGCATGGCTTGCTTGGTGTCGCATTTTGCTTTCTTGTGCTTTTCTAGTAATAGTGATCGTTGTGGATTTGGAACAAGCTGATCTATTCCCTTAAAAGCCTTTACTTTTCCGTGCAAATCTCTTTGTTTGCGGAGAGCCCTTCTAACCTCTTTATCGTACCATCTGGGCTCGCAATCATTTTTAGAGTATTTCGAAGGTATATGCAAATCTATATATTTATGCATTATCTCCACAAATGATTTCCATGTATCCTCAGTGTTGTTGCTGATTACGCGCGACTTAAATGAATTAAAATCGGTAGTTAGTTTTACGTTAAATTCCTCGAATTTGGCTTTGGAATAGAGATAAATTTTGCGTTTGGGTTTCTTATACTTGCTAAGGTTTATCTCGATATCTGCAAAAACGCCTTTGTGGTCTCCAAGACCTTCGTCAATCGAAATGTTCTCTATGCGCTCAGGAAAGTTAATTAAAAGGAGATCGAGTATATTGTCACCCCTGGTTGGCGATTTTACTGCTTGACTTAGTGAGTTTTTCTGAAGTAAATTTAATAACTTTTTACATGAGTCGACATCCCGGGCCCTTTTCTTTATGCTATGATTATTCTTATTATATTTATTATATATTTATTATTATTATAATATCTATCTCCATCTTTCTCATAATTTTTAACTGAACTGGTAACTTAACTCCTTTTTAAGTTTTCTTCATCGTATATTTCAACACCTGTTATTATAGTTCCCTAGTACTCTTATCCATCAACTTCTTCCAGGTCTTCATTTCTATGTTTGATTGACTTGTTTTAGCTCCTTCCTTCTTTCGTAATGCATATTACTTTTCTTTGCATTTGTTTCCATATTCTTCCAAGTAAGTTCTTCTCCTAATTCTTTGTCAATTTTCTTCACTACCTACAACATGTCGTCGGCATATAAAAAGACTCGAAGGTTTCAAATTCCAGTTTCTTTGTCCTCGGAGTTCATTGTTTACAATTCTTAGTTATTTCGTCCATGAAATTTATAAAGAGCAGCGGACTAAGGCTATCATCTTGTATTAGTACTTTCCACTGTTATAGTAGATTCCCATATATTCCAACGTCACCCCATTTACTTTTATGATGTTCGTGAGTTGGATCTCTTCTTCACCAGGCATTCCCATAATCAATTTCAAGGCACAGAATAAAATTCTGTGTCAAAAGTCCAAAAGTTCCAAATAAAGCTTCTTATTTTTCTCAATTGCTTTTCCCATCAACGTTTATATCGTAAAAATGTTGTCTAGCGTTTCTTACCCATTTCAGAGACTGCTTGCTCTTTTTCGAGACGACTTTCAATAAGTCCTCTGAACTTGTATCCTACGGGAGATAACTGATGAAAGGCATAGTGCTCTGCAGTTTTTCCTTGTTATTTTCCTTAAAAACGAATACCATGATATTCATCTTCTGCTCTTATGTCCTTGCGTCTGCACACTCTCCAAAGGATCTTCGTAATAGTAGCATATTTTTCCCACCAACTCTCATGTTCTCTTTAGCTATTTCTTCAAATTCTGCTGCTTTACCAATCCGGATCTCAAATCATTTACCATACCTCGTAAAGTAGATAATATTTCTCTGTGTATTTTTAATGAACAAGTGTTTCATCTTTCTTATTGAAGTTAACGACAAAAAAGAAAATTTTAATGAACAGAAACATAAAAATTAATATTTACTTGATTTATGTCAAGTACCCCGTTTTATCAGACGGGTTTGATAAAACGGGGTATTCGGTTTTAAATTAGATCTATAGGCCTAAACATTCTTTTTTCAAACATCAATATTTACTCTAGTCACAAACATCACATTTATATTGTTCGTCATATACATTGTCAAAATCAGTACACTTTTCATGGGCCGATTCACTGCACTTAAAGGACTTTATCCACACTTCTTCCGATTTGGAATTTAAAAATAGTTAATTGCAGTAAATGCAAGCGGTGTTTCGGTCTTCTTCCTCTTCGGACGATGACTATGACGATGTTCTGTGCTGCAGCAGTTTTCTTTGACTTCTTCTTCCAGCCCTTTCTACGAGCCTTTGCATCGGCAGGAGTAGTCTCAGGCATGGATTCCGTCTGAAGTTTCCTTTCGGTAGAACAAGTCCTCCCTTGTTTCGAAGATGAAATCAGTTCTCTTCTTTCTGCTCTCAGAACTGGTTTTATATCTTGTGGAGAGTTTGAAAGCTGAAGTTGAAGGTGCAGACTGTTTGGACGGATAGACGTGATATACATTGATAAGAAGACATTATCATCGGTAGCTCTGAAGCAGATTCCAGGGAATAGACAGCGCAATTCTCTAGTGGGGTGTGTTTGGTTTTAACTGGTTTGCCAGTGGTTTCAGTTGGTGTGTCAGTTGGATAAAACAGGGTACCATGTTCTGTCCAACTTAGTAGTACCCTGTTTTATCCAATCACGCCATCTTATGAACTGATTATTTCAACAGAAAAGTAGTGGAATATTCATTTTGAAACATACGTCATTACGTGGAGAAAACAAGGTTAAATTTGTACCAAACTTACTTTGAAATCTACAAATGAATGTTTTCCAAATATAACCACACCTTTCAGAGCCTAAAATTACACCACAACACACTAAAAACTGTTTTTTAACGCAGATATCGCAGACGCGCACAAAGCGGATTGCTTCTACTCTCGGAATGGGTCATTCGAAGATCTTGCAGCGTTGACCAGAGCACATACCATTCGAGAAAACTTCGGTACACCGTTTTATCAAAGCACCCTGTTTTATCCAACTCTCCCCTGCTTTTAGCTGGCTTCTCATATTTCGTTGCCAATGCTTTAACTACATTCAAAAATTGTTTTCTCTATTCCAAAATTATCCCATGACATATCTGTTTTACTATTATCTTGCAGTTATTGTACCATTCTTCTGTTTTAGTTCTCAAATACTTCTCCCATGTTCTTATCAGTGGCGCAGTCAGGATTTGACAATGTGGGGGGGAAGGCTGCCTAGAAAAAATGCCTACCTTTCAGAGGCTAGTATATTCATGTCCGCTACTTACTACAATATATGTCAATTCTTTCAGAAACTAAAATAAATAGAAAACTAGAGGAGTTTAACGATTATGTGGCACTCTTATTAAACTTTCCAATATAGTTGTTTACTTAAGTGAACTATTGGAAACTCATCAAAGTGTTGTTTCGATTTCTAGTTTGGACGAGTCCAATATCTATTAAAAGGTAATTTTTTTATGCTAAAGTTTTGTTAGTGTTACAGATATATACTTCCCAAATCTTTGAGAGTTTTTTCTTCCAAGAGGTTGCCAAGCGTGAGAAGAAAAGAAATAGTTACTGTTATTTGACAAGCGACATAAAACGTAACATCCACTCATTAGATCCCCACATTGGAATTTAATTGAAACGTCGCCTGCCCAGAAAACACTATCAACGTAAACAATTAATGATATATACAGCTAATTGCACAAGGTTTATATGCGTTCTGCCAGAATTTCGCAACAGGGATCCAAACTTAATTAGATTTTATAACTAAAATATTTTATCAAATAGAGTATCTTTCAATTCAGTGAATATCTAAACACAAATATAATGAAGAAGAGTTCTCAAAAACTATAATGTTTATTTCAAAACCAAGAATGAAAATTTTTGAATAAGAAAATCAAAAAACACAAAATCTCAGAAAAAGTTTGTATGGATTGATTGGAATCTCCATTTTAGTTGTGCCATTAATCTAGACCATTAAAATAAAGAATCTAATACGCAAAAATTCATTTCCTTCGTTCTTTTCCAATTATAGAAGGAATAATAGAATGTGCTCGTGTCCTTCAATATACTTTTAAGAATAGTTTTAGAATTCAGATTTTTACCTGTTTTCCAATGAATAATCCCAAGAAAGATGACTGACTCGTGTGAGACTCAAAAGCTCCATTGCATGAATCATTCACTCGAGCTTTCTTAGGAGTGACTTCATCCGTTGTTTTTATAATTACCTCCTCTTCTAAGAAACAAAGAATCATTTATATTTTTATATTACAATTAAGCCTGATTTCGTTATTTATGTATTAGCTTAATATTCAATTGAATGTGTCACATATCGAAAATTAAAACTGCGGTTACATTAAAAAATACAGTGGACTCTTGATTATAGTTGATATTATAATTGAATTTGCAGAATTAAAGTTGCACACCAAGGTGGAAAAAATGAAGACGTCAACTTACCATTATTTAGACTAAGTAATAGTTAGGTGGTTTAACCAACAGAGAGCCAAACCAGAGACTTAAAACCAGTCTTACGCACTGAGTTTTCAAATCAAATTTATTTCAAGTAATAAGTCATAGTTCCGATAGATCTGTACGTACCTTAAGGGTACAATACCCTTCAGCTGACTGATTTGCTTCCAAATTGTTTAAATTTTGTACTATTTTAATTTTTTTTCAAAAATCGTATATTATTAATAATATCATCGAAAATTACTTTTTACCAATATCTTGTATTCCTCCAATACATTTTAAAATTTCTACGGACATTCGGTTATCGAATTACTTTCGTAAATATACATTAAATTAACAGGCAATCATAAAATAAGGATCAATACATTTTCCATCATCCTGAGTAATGGAGAGTCTACTGTGCAGACTTTTTATTGTCCAGAATGCTTAATAAAGGAACAAGTATCTTTGGAATTGTCGCTAAACTCATCTTGCGATGTGCCCTCCGATAACAGCCCAAAAAAGGCAATCTTAATTTATGCATATATTAATGGCCATTTCACAAAAAACCACATGACCATTAACTTACGTTTTTTCGATAGAGGCCTTGAGCTATTCGCGGATTGTGAAAAAATAAAATTCAGATGTCCACCTGCACCTTATGAAATCCAAACTTAACTCTCCTTCGAACTGTTCACTGTGAATTTTTCAAAAGCTCTTCTCACGAGCCTAGCTTTGCATTCAAACCCTCAAAACAATCACGTGCAGAAGATCAAACTGAGCGTTTTATCAACCAGTTTGTCTCTCAAACGTAATCATAATCTCTGTTTTCAGGGTGTAAGTTTCGAATTAGCTCTCGAATGTTCCCTTGTATTTTTGCGAGGAGTAAAAAAATGAACTCTTTCGAGTTTTCCTCATGGGAGTCTAATCTTGTGGTGTGAGTCATCTAACTAAAGGATGGACGCGTAGAACATGTTGTGCGAAACACTCGTATCGTAGCGTCCTATTGATATCGGTTGGCTCTAGGCCTTCTGTGCTACCGAAAACATCACATCATGAGACCGGAGCTATATTTATGCGAAGCTTTCGCTGAATTTATTAAGCAAACTAAGACTTGCGTAATGATTGGGGTTTTGTACTCTTCAGCAGGAAAAAAGCATAGAGCTAAACATCGGACTTGACTCTTAGGGGGGGTTTGAACCTATAAACCCCCCTCGCTGCGCCACTGCTCCTTATTACTCTTTGGCCTTCACGTCTTGCGTCCACCAGTTTTTTTTTTCTTTTCCACTCTTTGTCGATCTCAACTTTCCATCACACTTCAACTGCTGCTAATTCTACTTTCTTGAATTTTCCCACTTCCAGTTATTTCAATCTCAGTTATTCTTTATTCAAGCAGTTCCTAATCTTTCAGAATCTGACAAAATTCTTCAGTTTAATATTCGCATATTTTTCTTCATTAAATCTTGTCTTAGCAATAATTAATCTATTCCTTTCTGCACCTCGTATCATAATATACACTTAGCATCCACATTTCGGAGTGTACACGAATATATTATACAATCAATTATGCTTCCTTCAGCTTCATAAGTTATCTTTTAAATTATCTTGCGCTGGAAAAGGGAGTTTCCTTTTAGTAATTGGTTTTCTACACAAAATTTTATTAATATCTGGCCATTTATAACTTTTTTCCCACCCTATTGGCCCATACGTGTCCTCTTGTCATATTGCGTTCGTCGCCCGTCAGTATTACTTGTCCACCATCCCCACCCTTTCTCTGCAGCTGACCATAACATTGTTCTTATTCCAAGATATCTTCCGTTGGAGGATATACTGTATCATTGTGATTTTATTACCAAAGTCTGATCGAACACAAATTATCCTTCAGTTGAATGCTTCCCAAGCAATCACTCACTTTCCCATTTCTTCACTAACAATCACACAAACTCCTTATTCCTTACTATCCAGCGTGACTCCTGCGTAGAGCAGGACCTTTTTTCAGGTGCACTATACCTTTTGTCTTTACTTCGCTCAATCCTAATATTTCCAATTGGTACTTTTCCATCTCTTCCTCCTCTTCTTTCCCATTAATAGTTCTCTCTTTCTCGCCAGTCGATTAAGTCCATCCGAGGATCATGTGATGATGATAGTTGCATCATGTGGGTGATGGCCCATCTTCGCCTAGGTTCTCGCCTTCAGCTGTACCGCTGTACTTCACTCAAGCCATGCTATTTACTATGACGAGGACGTAGCGCTTGGATTTGAAGAGACGAACCCATGATAATACTGGCTAATTTCTTTTTTCATGGGGGCCTAAAGTTCGGGCTTATACGCTGTAAGAATCCAATGACGTTCTTTCGGCTGTAGGTTTGTAACCTAAACATCATCATCAGTCATTTTAAATCCAACATCGAATGCAGGCCTTTCTCAAGAACTATCCAACTTTCTCTTTCATTGAGCTTCTCGTTACCATGATATTGCTTGATGATATCTCTATTCCACCTGTCCGTAGGTCTTCTTCTTGGTCTCTTTTCACATCTCTTGGTATCCAGTTGGGGACTGCAGACGCCCAACGGTTGTCGTTTCTTCTCGCAACATGGCCGGCGCACCTCCATTTTAGTCATCTTACCTTATCTATGATCTCTGTCACTCCAGTCATCATTCTCACCCAAGTGTTACACGTTGATACGAGTATATAAAGCATTTGAGTTGGCAGTACTAGGTGGTATAACCGTCTAGGGCACGTGACTAGATGGTCAAAGAGTTGGAATCATTTTTCCGGTGTGGATGGTCGTTAGCGTGATTTAATTATTTGTGCTATAATTATTCACCCTCAGTGTGTAAGGTGCTGTCTCGTGTCAGAGTAAGTAATCACTCTTTCTGTAGAACACTATTAATCCGAAATGTGTTAGCTACTAACGACATACTGCATATGAGTGTGAAACCTCGGGTGTTCCTCTGGCGCCAATATTACTTTGACGGAAACTTGTTGCCTAAGTTGGACCACCGCGTGTCCATTTTACGAGAATATTGAATGATGCAATTAGGAAATGTATTACTTTTTAATAATAATACAGGGGAGGCTGGATGTAGGAATGGTGATGGGAAATGGTTAGGGACTGGTGGTGGTATGGAGGAGTTAGGTGCATTCTGGGAAGAGTGGTGTGAGGGTGATGGGTGGAAAATCACACAGCGGTGAGTAAAACATCTTTTCCTTACTTGCTAGGGAAGAGTATGCAGTGGGGTGAGTTACACTGTTTTTCGAAATTTCGGACTCTCACAATATAACTCAACTCACTGCATAATCTTCCCTAATAACTACGGGCAGGATATTTTAGTGGCAACCCGGTCCAACCTAGGAAACACTGACAAGGGGAGACTCTCACTTTTGTCCGGGGATTTTGATGAAAATTTTTGTGGTGGTGCAGGTAGTGGAGTAATGAAAAACTGTATTGCCGTTCGTCTGAATGGGCCTTAGTTTTTTTGCAATAATTAATTGAAAATCGATAATTTGAGTATAGGCAACCACGCATTACACATCCGCGCCTGCCAAATCGGTAGAGAATAACCCGCTGTTTGCGAGTAATTCTGTTATATTATTTTCATTTTATATTATTATATTTTTTCCTTGTTACTCACTGATAGACTTAAGAGCAATATTCCCATTCTTGCACTCGATATCCGATCGAATAACCTTATTTCAACCAAATGTACTTTGATGACGGAGAGCCTCACTTAAAGTATAATGAATGAAGGTTCGTAACATAGCTTTCTGGAATCCTCTGGTATTCGGTGGTTATAACTACATTGGCTATTCTCATAAATTGATAGTAGGCCCTAAAATATCATTCACAAGCGCGATTTTTCATTTAAGGTTCGTAACGCAAAAGAAACTTGCGTTCGACTGATTCAAGATTTCGTAATTAAAAGTAGCGGATTACTTCCGTAATTTAATTTCTACGCCAATCACTAGATGCTTTATATTTGTTGACTGGATAATGCGCAATCCGCTTTGGTTACGTATACACCAGCAACTCCTTGGTTAATGGGAAACTTTCCTGAGCTCCCATCTTACTCGACGTCACCTCTGCTCTTGAAGAAACTCAAACCTACCATTTATCCAAAAATGTAAGAATATTCGAAGATAAACGGCCCTTCATTGGAAAATGAGGATACATTTGAAGTAAGAATTACGTTCCTGAAAAAGGATCCGCTGTTTCTACGACTGGCGCGTGACCGTGCGGGTGTCATAAAATGTGCACATCTTTGTTTGAGTACGGTGAAAGACAGAGTCTTTGGACACTTCCCTGGTTTTGAGTCCTTACCAAGTATGCCGCTTGCGCTTTAAACCTCATTTTAGTCATTTTAATGATTTTTAATTTAACGAGAGAATTGTCTTAAATTATGACCTAAATGAATCTTAAATTTTGTTAATTTTGATAATTAATGATATCGTTTAATTCAGTGATTAGAAGAGATTATTTTTCTTCTTGTGAGCATGTGAAGCTTTATCCAAAGTAAATTAATTTCCTAACTCAACACTACAAAAACACTTGTTTTGCAATGTTTATTGAAGTCGATACTAATTACAGGATCTGATTTTGGTGACATTTAATAACAGTTAGTTCATGAAATTTAATTGGTTGTGCAAGTCAGTGAAATAATGTGATTTATTGGTATGTTTTTTTTCTTTAGTTTTTCTGTTAGCATTGTGCTCCTTTACAAGTATCGGGATGAAATTTATCAAAAAAACAACAAAAACACATATATGTACAGCACCATGAGCATCTTATAAAGCACTGCCTTTCATAAGCGCAATCCTTCTTTAGCACTTCGTTTGGGAAACATTTCTGGCGCACATTTTGAAAGAAACTTCTTTCCTTCGCAAGTGTTGACGCATATTTCCCTTTTCTCCTGGATGAGGTAAGTACAGTTTTGCAGTCTTGAAATGAATATCTTGATTTGTCTATAAAAATACGCATCAGTAGGTTGGTATAATGATGTGCATTTCGGTGGTATTACCTTTAAGGCGCATGTTGGCATATTTTCGTCTTCGAAAAATATCTCATCATATGTTGCGGAGTTTGTCTTCCCGCCTAGAGATGGGAACTTCGAAAAAAAATGAATGCCTTTAAACGTTTAAAACGTTTTTTTCATTCGTCTTGAAAATATTGCGAAAAAACGATTTTTTCGTCAATTTTTGAGATGTCGTTCTTCGTGGTTTATCCGATAAATTTACTATCCTGATTAGTAAATTTTGCACTTGACCTGGCCCTAATAGCTTATAAAGAATGTAATTCTCTAGTTTTTAAAACGATTTTAAAAGAAACACAAGTGTTTATATGTTTTCAAGGCTGATGCATTGTATAAAATCGACATTTTCAGGCGTAACTTTATGGAAGTTTGTCTTCATGATAAAATTAAAACGAGTTAAAAGCTTTCTAAAAGCAACCTATGATAAAGTGTAGTGAATTTCGAAAATTGGCCGCATGTGGTTCAATAGTGACCGCTAAGTTTCATGTTGCTGAACAGATAATAGTGTACATAGTTTTTTCTTGACACTTCGTATTCACATGTTGAAATTCAGCAAGTTCATTGCTTCGCTTCAAGCTCTGAGTTGAAGACGTATCATTGCGTGGATTATCATCGTTCGGATTTGGTCATAAAAAATGCCTAGAAAGGCGGATCCTATCAGAAAATTTTTTGACACACAAGAGAGCGCCAAAATGAAATGTACATATTGTAAAACATTGTTTGCAAGCAACGTCAAAATCATGAAGTGCACGTCAAACGGTGCGGAAAAATTCCAGGAGATATCAAGAACCGTGTGAAAACAAACCTCATCAAAAAATGTAGTAAATTGATTAATGAAGGATATTTGTGGCATCCCGGAAATAGATACTAAAGTTAAGGATGCTGTGGATATAAAAAGCGAAATAAGAAGCTCAAATTTCCTAAGTACTTGGTTTTCAGATGTTCAGAAGAGCAAAGAAATTTTTATCACTTTAAAAAACCCTGCAATAACTCGATTCGCGTCCACAGCTATTGATCTGGAATAATTCATTTCTAACAAAAGAGCACTGCAACAAATAGAAATTGATGAGAATCCTAAGAATCCGTCCCTGAGGCTTCGTCACGATACCAAAGGAGTTGCTGGTGTATACGTAACCAAAGCGGATTGCGCATTATCCAGTCAACAAATATAAAGCATCTAGTGATTGGCGTAGAAATTAAATTACGGAAGTAATCCGCTACTTTTAATTACGAAATCTTGAATCAGTCGAACGCAAGTTTCTTTTGCGTTACGAACCTTAAATGAAAAATCGCGCTTGTGAATGATATTTTAGGGCCTACTATCAATTTATGAGAATAGCCAATGTAGTTATAACCACCGAATACCAGAGGATTCCAGAAAGCTATGTTACGAACCTTCATTCATTATACTTTAAGTGAGGCTCTCCGTCATCAAAGTACATTTGGTTGAAATAAGGTTATTCGATCGGATATCGAGTGCAAGAATGGGAATATTGCTCTTAAGTCTATCAGTGAGTAACAAGGAAAAAATATAATAATATAAAATGAAAATAATATAACAGAATTACTCGCAAACAGCGGGTTATTCTCTACCGATTTGGCAGGCGCGGATGTGTAATGCGTGGTTGCCTATACTCAAATTATCGATTTTCAATTAATTATTGCAAAAAAACTAAGGCCCATTCAGACGAACGGCAATACAGTTTTTCATTACTCCACTACCTGCACCACCACAAAAATTTTCATCAAAATCCCCGGACAAAAGTGAGAGTCTCCCCTTGTGAGTCCAAATAAGGCAACCGGTTTCCCAATTTGGACCATTAGAATTAGTTCGGTTTTTCCACTTAATTTATCTCAAGAGTAATAAATTGCAAATGTAAAACTGCCAAATGAAAAGGGAAACCATGATGTACATATTACAAAATTATATATTTAGGTTGAATAATTAGTAATGGAAATATACAAGAAAATAGAAAAATGGTCCAAATTAGGCAACCTCCCCCTATGTCATTTATTTGAAACCTTTTTGTAGGAAGAATTCGTAGAAATAGGGCGTCGATCTTACTTCTGAAATGCTCTTACTGATAAAGAACCTCGCATTTCTAAACGATTAATTCGATGGAATTAAAGAATGAATCTGATTTCTGTGGTGAGATATTTTGGTATGTAATATTTGGGTATTTTAATGTTGACTGAATTAATTAAAAGTCCGTCTTTTGGCAATGACTTACAACTATATTTCTTATTGCAATTTTGTCATCCTCTATAAAATGTGAGATTTTTCAATAAATACGCCGCCAATATCAATGCACTTTTTCCACCTTTCTGATATTTCCTTTTTGGGTTTACGAGACCATATATTAGGTGTGTTCACCCATGGACCTCTAGTTCCTCGGAGTTTGTGTAGTCGATAGATGAGATTATGCAACACACCAACAAACTCGGCCGAGATTAACTTTTTGAGTCTTCATCGAAGGCAGCTTCAGTTGGTGCACATACTGCTCCAATGGCAATACATCTGTTTCATTGCCGATTTGCTGTCGTCGCCATATATTGCAGTTTTACTGTTGGTGATATACCTTCCTTCGCAGTTCGTCCATGATTTTGTTGCGATAGATTCCTCAGTGGATGTCCCAAATTATAAAGTCCAACCTTTATCATCGTCGTGTTTCGAATTACAGAACAGTTAAACGTCGACATATATCCATTAGAGCACAATGTGATTGATTTCGCCGTTGAAGAAGTCATAATATCGTAACTTCCTTCGAGAAATATCAACCTGTAATCACCACGTTCTATTCAGATTGTCTTTTTACCAATCCCCTGGAATTGACCATAATCTGCTTTCGTCTGTCTCATAGGCTAATTCCAGATACAACGTTTTTATTAATTCCATAATTTTGAATTACGAAACGGAATGAATAATTCTCGATCAAATGTTATTTTAATCTTGATACGCGATGTTACATAATGTCTACCCTCACTGTACAAAGGAATTAGAAATGTCACAGTTACGGAAAACGAACCACAGGAATGTAGGCCTCAAATTATATTATATTTTAATAAGAATTTTACATTTAAATAAAAAAGGAATAATCTTTAAACAAGTGAATTCCCCCGTCAAAATGACGGAAATAAAATTAAATTTTATCTTACAAAAATTTCATTAATTCCTATGTTATATTATTGTTACAATAGAGTATTAGTATATTTGGTTGCTAGAACAATATCACGTTTGTTAAAATTGTTGCCTTTTGATCGATTTTGACGGCAAAATTTTTCCATGTTATTGAAAAGGAAAACATCAATCATTTGAAATTTTATTCACAAAGCCAATTTTTAAACCTACATTAAAGAAGGTAATATTTTTTGTAAAAATGTATTGCTGGATTACAATTTACATAGTTTATTAATGGTTTTATTATCATAAAATGTCGGCTCTCCTTCCCTATACATTTCTTATGAGCATATCTTTACCGTATTTTCGTATGAGACTTGATTTCAAAAATTAGCTTTGTCGTTAGGGGATTTTTTATGTCCACAAAATGACACAAGTATTGCGATATTTTTGTCTGAATTCTCTCAGTTTTGAGCCGAATATTCTGTGATTAAAATAAGAATCTCAATTGAATTTGCTTTCTTTTGGTATATATATACGTACGCCGATTTTTTAAGACCATTATTTCTGATTTAAAACTGCAAAAGAAAAAATGTCTGCAATCGATCTAAATGAACTTTACGTGCATTTTTATGGGAAGATTCAAGTCGTCCAGAATCGAACCAAGGATACTATGGACAAACATATGTCAACATGTTTTACTCCATTGGACCTTTAATGACTCCCAAAAACTTTTAATCCTATCAAAGAAATCTAAATTTCTCCCATGTATTTCTGAAAACATCCGCCGCCATGAAGTTACATCGGATAAGTAAATATATTAATGTACGAGTAAAAGTTGATGATATACTTCTACCTGCCACAACAAACTGTGCAAAGTAATCGACCTTGCCTCTGACCGTTTATAAAATTCCAGTCGATGTAACGGTACTCAATTCTCCTTCGATTGAATGGTAGAATGCTAATGGTGCCCTGACTTCGGACCAATGATCACTAGGGATACGGTAAACAGCGTATACGAAATGTATTCATGACTCCTGTTCACATGTTGGGTTTTATGTTTCCGTGTCGGGAAAGAATTCAAAGCAAATCTAAAAAATCGCCGCAATGCATTTTTAAGGGTGGGAAAGATATTTCTAACATGGTCAGACTTTGTATTCTATATATATATATATATTTATATTTAGGGTGTCCAAAAAAGTAGCGATGATCGGAAGTACAGAGCTCTTCCTGGGCTATCCCACTTTTGATAATCTTTACATAGTGAAGAGCCGATAATTTGGAAAATATTTTTAGATAAGCTTTAAAAAGACAATCCAAAATGATTGTGATGGTTTGAAAGGATCGCGGGATGTATTGTGGGGAAAACTTAGCTGGGCCTCGGCTCCCAACGATGGTCCCTTACTTTGTATCACTCGTGATGGATGTTGACTTCTCCCAGTAACGAGGGGGTATTCCTTCTACCAAGGGAGAGTGTCGAAGCGATGCCAATTAGAAAAGAGTTTCTTAGTTTTAATAACATAGGCCGTCGAGGTTTTGGTATCATTGACGTAAGTAGTTGTTTCGTATTGCATTAAATACATTCAACCGTGTTTGTGAAAATAGTCCAGCACGGGCAGTTTTCGAGAAATTAGCATAAACATTGAATAAACAAAGTATCTTCTTCGTTAATTTTTATCTTTATATTTTTAGGTTGGTAATACTGTGAATGTTTATCTGAAATTTTTACCAGTTCATTTACTCACTATAATCACATATAATTTATATTCCTATACCTAATTTGAAGATCAACAAAATGGCGGGTTGACAATGTTTACAATTAAGTGTGGATTTCGATGTACGCAAACTCAATAGAACTTTTCTCAAGGATTTATAAACTTACAGGGAATCATAGTAAAGCTCTTAAAGAGACCTTTACAATACAATTCATTCCATTTCAATTAGTCTGTTTTTAGGCAAAATACGGCCCCGTGCCACTCGCTTCCGAGGAAAGGCCCTCGTATGCATCAATGATTCAGCTGTGAACATTCTTTGCCCTTAAGTTCAAGGTGAAAAGCGTGATTTCTAGTAAGTGATGAAGATCCAGAGGGGATATGCGAATCACTTATTCAGGACAGCCTTCTGAAGGTACCTAAAATAGACAAGGGCATTCGTGCCATCCTGAGTTATTTCCAGCTAAGCAGTAAATGGTTGGTTGGACTATCGCGCGCCACTTCTATAACAGCCAATGCTGCCATTTAGTCGCTAGAAGTCGCAGAAGCGATCGGCAGTCGCTAGAAGCTGTGAGAGCGAGTGATTTTCCTGATTCGTAAAAATTGTTGAGTTTAACAGTTTTCATGTAACCTTTTACTTCAGATTTCATTGAGGCTATTGCGTTTTTATACTGTTTCATGTTCGGAAGAAATGCGTAAACTACTGTTTATTACTTAAGCTACATTTCCATGCCGGAAAATAAATTGTTTCACATGGCCGCTTGCTTAAGGACGACGTAAGCCATGATGTTGTCAATCCATAGAACCCAGGGTTATTCCGCCGCAGTGGGGGGCATTGCCCATAGCTAAGCTATAGGCATAGCTTAATTTGTTTGGTGCTGAAATAATGAAATGATTTATATTTACCGGCGCAATTTATGTTTAATATTGCTTTACTTACAACCATTTTCTAAAAATTTCTACTGCTTTATTCCGTAAACAATGCAATATGATCCGTTGAAATCCTCGCAATTCCTGGTTGCTAACTGGTTTTCATAAAAGATAAATAAATTGATACAAAAGAATTAACAAAAACATAGTTATTTGTTATCTAAAATGACAGCGTCATAAACCTCGAAACCAATTAACACCGGTAGCTGGGGTTATTCCTCCCTTTTCATTAAAAGTATTTTTAAAGCATTTTCTCAATAGGTACGATATCAGTCGAATTCATTCAGTTTCCAGACAAGTGAACTGTGCTTTTCAGCGTTTCCATTAGCCATATAACGTAAGCTGCAGAAAATTAAATTCCCTTATTCCTCTTCATGTATTTATCGATGGTGGTGTAAAAGTTCATTTATACTTCCTATAAAAACTACACATAACATTTCCCTTTTTATATTTACTGTCTTCTTGTTTCGTAGAACATTGATGAAAAGAGAAAAATACTCTAACGTGATAATTGCGGTGGAACATTTATGGAATTATGGAAAAAAAAGAAAAAGTGGCCTCAACAAAATATCCGTACGGGTTTGGTATTTTTCGAGTTCAGATCAGTAATCAGCGACCAAACATTAGTTAAAAACGGCTGTTACCATCCGTTTTACCGAAAAAAATTGGAAATGCGTTGCATTCCTTAAAACACATTAATAACTCCAATTTGAGTTACAACGAGGTTTCTCACTTGCGCGTTAAAACTGGGACTTTTTTATTTACTTTTTAAATCAATTTTTAAAGTCATTTCTGTAAAGAAAGCTCGATAAAATGTTCGTGGTAAGTAAATGATAAATTATACACTTTTTAAGACAGTCACGAAAAAACGTTTTACGCGTCTTTTTTATATCAGATTTTGAGAAAGTTCGAGGCGTCTTTTTTCTGACTCATTGGTAACAGCTGAGGCAACAAATGTCTCTCCGTAAATTATGGCAGTTACTTGAGGGGGGAAATTAAGCATAAATCTCAAATATTTAAGACGTCTCGTAACCAAAAGTGTCCTGAAAATCACGGTTTGGTCAAAATATACGAAAAAATCGACACTCGGAAACGAAGAAAAAGCGGAAAGCCAAAGTTGGGTGATTTGGGTGGAGGAGTTTGCGCTTCCGATTGCCTCTACTTTTTGGGGCACAGTGTACAGTATACACACATCACTTCTCTTTCAGAGGCCAATTTGATTAAAGCATGATCAGATCATGAGGAATTAAATTACATTCAATCGCCTTCTTAATTTCACATCGGCCTTATTAAATATCTTAACTGAGTCATCATGCATTTCACCACTATCATTCCACACTTCTAACGCAGTCGCTCCCAACACTCGACACATTCACATTCAAGTTCACCGTTTTAATATTTCCAGATGGAATCAGATTATCTATATGATCGAGAAGATTTAGCTGTAAATCTGCACAAAATTGTGCCTCTTTCTGCGCGATTGGTCGTACACAAAATGTAATTATTAATCATGCGAAAAACCAGTTTTATCCGAGGAATACACGACGTAAGGTGAGAAATGGGACGAAAATGTGGAGCATTTGATCGCTTCTCTTGGTCTTCGGGCTTCGATTGTCTTTGTTTTGTCTTATTAACTCGGCGTCCTCTTTCTCTCCCAACCACTACCCCCCAGGACGAAAAGAATCAAATTCTGACGACAAACGCTTGGTTGAATTTGGTAAGTGAATCTTTGGTGATGTGTGTCTGTGTGTATATATAAATATACATGCATATATATATACGCATACATTTATACATGTGAGTGAGTGTGGGGGCCATCAATCCAACGCAAACCGATTCTCCCTCTCGTTTGGACAAGTGACGATCGGGTGAAAAAATCTATTCCAAGCTTTAATTCAGCTCTTAATTCGAAACTTACATTGTGTGGTTAAATAGTACACGCAATTTTAACGATCCGTTAAAATAATAAATATGTAAGCATTGGAAAATGTGGAAATACTCCTCAATGAGAATGTTTAGTCAGATATCCATTATGTATTCAACAGTTCATTTATTAATAAGCTGGAATATATTATGACTCTGCGCACAATCATATAAAACCCATCAGATTAAAAGTATCTCTGTACACTTTCCACAATGTTAAAGCTAACAGAAAATAATTTACGAGTACGTCACGTTCTCGCATTTTAGTTCGTCACGTATCAAAATGTAAGTTTCTCTCTTCTTTTTGTGAATTGAGCACGTGTTTCTTCAGCTAAAGCCTCGTCCAATCAGAGAGAGAGAGTCCATTCGCATTTGATTGGATGGATTGGCTAATTGGGCTGCTTTAACGCAAGCGTGGCTGTCGATTATGCTGGCGACAGATGTGCAAGAGACGATGGACCAAAGGAGACGTCGAAAATGCTCACTGTAGAAATCAGCTGTAGATATCAATCGATGTAGGCCGTTGAATAGCGAATTGATGAAAGAGTGGGAATGATCGATTCCAGTTTTCTCAATCGCAAATTCAATAACAATATATTCAATAATACCTGCGAGTTACGGTGAAATGGTATCTTATGACCCTTTAGGCAGAAGCTATTTTCCAGTCCAGTCCAGTATGCATTCAAGAATTCCTTGTTTTGGACTATGCACTTTGGGATGACAATGTATCGAGTAATCTTGAGCCTCTGTCAGAGACTTTCAATTTCGCTGTGATCCCGACTGAGAGTCTTCGGATCCACAATAAATCTGAGTTTTCAAAGACTCTCTGACAGAGAAGACCAAAGTCTCTTTCTCGATTCGAGAGGCGCCTTATGATTTTGAGTAATTTTCCCGAGGAGAAACTCAATCGACCGACACATTTAAAGAGCATGTATTTTTAAAGAGAGGAAATTTCCGAGAAACAATTATATTGAAGATGCATTCAGTTGCTTTGACTGCTCTCGAATCGATTGAACCGATGCCGCAAGAATTAGTCGCTTCTATATTTAAATAGCAAAGTTGAGAAATGTTGAATCCATGGCGTGTTTCCATTGGCATTGCTATCGATCTCGAATTGATGCCCAATATTAATTGATTCGCTTTGATTAGCCTCACGAATACCCTTCACTCCCACCAATTGGCGTATTTTGCAAACGTGCTTCTGATTCCATAGGCTTCCACCAGGAATCCAACCCAAGCCTCTTAGCTTTTCAGAAGGCCCGGACTTCAAATGAGTTCAAAAGAATTTTTTAGTCAATTCTTAATCGCAGTTATATCATTTCGTTTCGGTATCAGCATTTTACAAGGCGTCAACGAGGAGAACCTCCTTTCGGATCCAACGTCTCTTGCGCCATTGTTTGTTTGCTGTTTGCATGTGTCTTGTGACGTCACTAACAATCGTTGTTTTCCCTTTTTGTTGTGTCTTACTATAGGACGAGAAGAACCAACTCCTAATAACAAATATTTGGCTTTCCTTGGTAAGTCTTCTATATCATAACAACAGTTGTTCCTTTAAATAAACACACTCGGCGGTCTCCAGCCTACTTCATTCCTCCAATGTGCCCGACTTCAATTGTTTACGTACTAACGATGGAACTCCAGCGATACTTCCTCACGAAAATAATTGCGACGCGAATTCACAATGTTAACAGTTACTCTCAAATAAAAATGTCTCCTTTGAATGCAATGTCAGCAAATGCCCGCTCCAACCGTCTTAACTCACATATGATAAACACAAACTATGACAGCACAAATTCAAATTTGTGGAATAAAGTCGTACTTTGCTTTTGCCTTGTGTGTTAAGATGAAGTTCCACCAAGAAAAGGAAAAAGTGATTGAATTTGATAACCATCTTTTTTTGACAATAATTCATCAATTAGTCTTTTTTCGTGACAATCGTAAAATACCAGTGACAATCCTTCGATATTATAGACTCTTCTGCCTCCTGCAAAACAAATTCCAACGGATATATGAAAAGTGAAATCGTTTGAAGAGCTTTGGCCATCGGGAATCGATCCTGGCCCTCCTAAAGATCGATGCAGCTGAAATCTCAAAGTTAGTTGTTGTCAATATGCACTCGACGGAGGTATAATTTACATTTAATTGAGTCATGAATGCATCACGTACGTAACGTGAATATTTTCGGAAAATATTGTCACAACGCTAAAATTTTTAAAAGAAAATAGGCCATTTCTCGGCAGTTCGTGATAAAATCAAACGTAATAAAAATGTATATCAACATTCGTAACTCGGTGAAATTCAATCTCGCAAAGAGAAAATGATATTCAATTGCCGTAATTGAAGACAACTGAGCCGATTCGCATCCTCGTGATTATTGATGGAAACGTGTATCCCTCTTATCACAGACCTTTCAGCTGCCAGTTACATATTCAGTGTAACGCGCCCTTGGGGTTCCTTGAGAAGCCATCAAATGGCTGAAGACCATCCGTCCATTTAACTGGAAAACCCCCAACATGTCATGCAGTGAAGAATCTTTCAAAAGGCTTAAGAATAGGTATTAGTTAAGCCTGAAAGTTTTCAAATAATCGGAATAAAACAACTGTTTTACAACAGAAGAACTTTTATTTGCGTATTAAACTGCATTTCCCCTTCACCGAGGCTGCCGTGTGTGACTCATTTTCTAAAACGCTCACTCTTTAACTATCCTTGAATCTGCAAAGTTAACTCGAATTAATTAAAACAGCCTTAGAAGAACATCCGCACACCTCTTGTATGCCTGTATCAACAAACTTGATTCGACCTTTTCTGTAGTGTAGTCTCAGAACATCACAAACTAACACAGACCCATACCCGAAAACATCGACAGTTAAAACGTAGTTTCTCTAAATAAAGATGCGTTTTCTCGATATCCATCGCTTTAACTAAGTTCATCTCTTTCGATTCAATAAACTCGTGTTTCACAAAGGACTGATTTCTCTGTTTTGGAAGCAACACATCCACAAATATATTTTATCGGGATAAATCAGTCAAATTTTTCTAAAAACACAGTCAAAAATATATTTCGAAAATAGTAATAAAACAAGATATTAATCGGTGTTACGAACAAAACAGACCTGCTACTACTTTGTTTTGACAAAATCACATCTTCACGGAAATCACTTCGCTTTAAAAATTATACTCATTTCGATTGCTTAAATAATCCTTTAATGCTGACCATTGTAAACATGTGTGTGTAAATAATGAAAAACTTCCAATTCTTCCTCTAAGAAAGTCAATTAAATGGGAATCAACTAAATAAAAATTTTGCTTCGTCTTAAATAACCAACGAAATTTTAAACGCCATTGAGGGATGATAATCATCCCAACGATCTAAATCATTTATTCTTCCGGAAAGCATTTTAAAAATGATGTTTGCATTATATGGGTCCAAACCTTATAGAAACCACTTCCCTTTCGTTCTTTTTGCAGTAAACAGCTTGTGTATTCAAAATTTGAGTCATTCTGTCGACGTTGCATGGATCCTTCCTCAGCTTGCAGTTGGTTCATTCAATCGCGTAGTGCATGAAAACTGTTTCAAATATTTGTTCCATCAATTGAAATTTTTCTTCTCTCAGTGGCTTGTGTATCCATTTGTATATTGTTGCTAGTCTTCTTACAATTAGAGTTATATTTTTATCACCCTGGAGATATCAACCCTCGTTACATAACGACGCGATATCTAGAGGATCTTGAATTTGAGAGACCCACTCAATCGTCCGTTTCGGCCTCTCCACCGGACGGACGGACATTCGCCCAATTTCATGACGATTTTCCGAAGCTTCACATTCACACGGATTTTTTTGTTTTGAAGGAAATTCGAGAATCGGATCGAAATGATTATAAATTCTTTTCCTTGCCCCGGAACGCTACCGACCGCGTTTTATTACATCGAAACGTTCGTTCGTTTGGAATATCGCTTCCGATTTTACTCGAAACAGAGTAATTGACAGTCAAAGGAAATGTTTTGATTTTCACTTTGCGCTCCGAATGAATGTAAAGCTCGTGAAATTGGGTTGGTGAGATTCTCCAGGGTTGGGTAACCTCGTTCTTCACACGCAGGAGTGGAATGACTACAATCTTCGGTGGAATGAATCCGAATACGGAGGAGTGAAAGACTTGCGCATCACACCCAACAAGATCTGGAGGCCGGATGTCCTCATGTACAACAGGTAAAACGGCCGATCTGACTGTAAGTAAGATTGGCGAGATTTTCCAATTGGAAAGCTCTCTTTGTTTATGGGGTTGATAGTTATACTGACACACGGTCAGAATTCCCTGCTCATTTGAGCTCACCATGTAACGAATGACATTGAATCTTGCTTAAACTGTTCCCCAGTAACATTATTAAATCGTTTTAATATTGCTAATTATCACTAACTATTTGTGGACTTTGTACTCGCAACTTTTGAATGAATTTACAAACGCAGTGCTCTCAAACGGCCTCACGATCTTTCCTTAGATCTTAATTGAATTGTATGTAAACTGTTGTCATTAATGCTACAAACCATATGAATCTCATTTACTTTGTCACTTAATTCGATCGTGAATAAATTTTGAGTACGGAAATAAGTTGTTGACAAAATGTCAAAAAATAAGTTAAATTTCCCTAAAGAAAAGGAAACTCAATTAATAACAATAATGTATTTGCAAAGCATCGAGGCGAACTTGTGTTCCGAAATCTCGCCAATCACTAAGAAATTGGATGTTGCATAAATATGCCAATTTTTAATAGGAATCTTTGAAAGAATTCTGGGAGTCACAAACGTTTCTGTAATATTTATGTTTTATTGAATTTCACTTCAATGTCTAATTTGTTCCATTTTTACAAACATTTGATGATCTTTCTATTTCACTATGTACAAGTCAAAAATTACTCTTTCAAACGTTATTCGCGTGATAAACAAGTATATTTGTTGGCTTTCGTTACTAATGCTTCATTAACATTTTAATTTTTTCTTCCAGTATGTACAATATATGGCAGTTGGTATTAAAAATGTTCCTTTAACTCCTGTAATCCGAAAGAAGAGAATCATAACCATGAAAGTATAATACACTTTCCACGTTTGCATGCTACTGCTAAAATTGGCTTGGAATGCTCTGAAATATATTGGAAAGTATAAAATATACGAAGCAATAAAATAACTTCTAATTAAAACAAAAACGCAACCACCTTATTCGGATGATAAAGATGCACTTCAACCTTAAAAGATCTTAAATTATGGCGTTGGAAGAAAAGAAGTTCGATGCAAAAGTGTTTTTTTCAACAGTATTTGGACTTAATCTGTCGATTTAAGTTGTAGACCACCCGCGGTTTGCTATCAACTCTAGATTGGAGACGACGCTTGAACGAAGGAACAGCTATCAATTACTAGGAGGTGAAAAATCTTCAGAAATCCACTCTGGTGAAGGACCTATTATTCAAATAGCTTTTTCCCGTTCTATTAGCCTCCACTCCTCTACTTTTCCTTTTCTGTTTCTTGTTACCCCACTACGTATTCATTCTATTTTTTTGAGGTAATCTCCTGCTGCATTTTATATCTAATCTTAGGTAGATTGTTAATATTTATGGTTACCTGTTTTCGTGTGCATGCGGTTTGAGATAACCTTTTGCATCCTTTTGAGATCTGCAATTCATCCTCTCGTGTCATTCATCTCGTTTCGTAACTAATGAAATCTTCTATCTGTATATCCTGGGAACCTTAATGCATGAATTGCAGATATGATCCTTTTTATTCCTTCTCGTCCCTCAATAAATTATTATATACGCAAAAACCAATTCCAGCGAAATTCAAATGATTGACTCTACTTTTTATGAGACATGCGAAGGAGGAAGGAAGGATCAAAGTGAAGAGGGGCTCGGAGTAATTCTGTGATTTCGTAAAAGTGACGAGCTAATTGAAGGATAAAGAGATGGATATGAACTTAAATGAGCGGATGGGTCGAGAAGGGAATCCTTTTCGACACCTCCGTTCGTGCAGATCTCTGCTCCCTTAGTTTCTTCCAAAATGGCAGTTGTCGCAATCGAATTGCGCAGCCATAGTTGGCAGGCCTGCCCTCTGCCGTCGCAAGTCGGAAACGGGCGGCCGCAAATCGGAAGGCGCTCAACAGGCAGCCGTTGTTGTGGGCCACATCTTGAAAGATGGACAAGTCCCCGCTCGCCTAATTGGAGAGCGTGGATTTCTCCTTCACCTCGGCGAAATCTTACATCGATCCCTACCCTAATTGTTCCCAACTTGACGCACGATTCCTTTCATCGCAAAGTATAGGAATAAAAGCCTTTTACATTCAATAATTTTCACGAGCACTTTAAAATTACGTAAAATCGAGTTTTAAATAAAAGAATTTAAAGTGGAAACTTCAAACAATAAAACGATGAAACCGTAGATACTTCCGCCTTTATAATATTTTTCAGAGACAAACAGTTTGTTATTTTTTAGAATGTGTTTTAATATTGAATTTGACGAAAAAACACTCTCGGCCACTAAAATTCAATTTCTTTTCATGCAATGAAGGTGTGTCTGGCCGCTCATTACGTAACCAATGTATGTATGAGTACATTCAATGATAACTCTTTCATTCGCACTTACTTAAACTGATCATTAATGCTTGGTCTCATTATACTAGACATTAATCGTCGAAAGAAGCATGAAAGGAAATTTGGAAATATGCATGTCTTAAATTTGCCAATACAAAGCTTGTACAATTTGTTTCACCTGCTAAAGGGGCTTAGCAGAAATAAATCGCACCCTTGCCTCCACTCAGTAGATTTAATAAATTAATAATTTCTTCACGATACTCATTTATCCCATAAAGAGCATGGACCTAAGTAATTTTTGCTTTATTTTAAATAAATTATAACGCAATTAACAGCAGTTGCGCATTTTAATTCTTCGAATAGATCTCCTCTTATTTATGTAGATCCCTTAACTAAATGCTTCTTAAATAACTTAAATGCAATTCATTTTTAAAATGTTTAAACATATATTAAAATTGACAACTCATAAAATATACGTGATTAATACACTTGACACTTTCGGAGTAATTCCGTAATAGCATTGAATGAATCCAAATTTTAATAAAATAACAAAGATATAAATTTCATCAAAAATTTGGTCGTTGTTCGCTGATTTATAAGATATCCTACAATGAATTTTCTGTAAAACATCATTTCATTGAAAAGAAGAATCAGTAGAGTAATGAAGACTTTATTTGTACCCCAAAGTGCCGATGAAGGTTTCGACGGGACGTACCACACAAACGTTGTGGTCAGACATAACGGCAGCTGCCTGTACGTTCCTCCGGGCATCTTCAAGAGCACATGCAAGATAGACATTACTTGGTTCCCCTTTGATGACCAACACTGTGACATGAAGTTTGGTAGCTGGACCTATGATGGCAATCAGGTATCAAGGAAAACTATATTTATATGGTGTTTTGATGTGACATCAATTGAATCCATTTCAAGTGCCCATTTTCCTGCTAATTCTCCAATACCTCTATTTTCATGCTCTAAATTGCCACTTTGATCAATATAAAGACCCTGATGAAAGATAAAATCCACATTGCCTGTGTTACAATGTTTGAGCTTTTAAGACAAGCATATATTTGCAGCAATGCTATTCATTCTAAGCTTTTGCTTTCAACAAATTTGCTAGCTGTTTATTTATTGATTCATTCCACAAGAATCATTTATCTAAACCTGAGATGTACTATGTTTAGTGCTATAAAAACCTGCATTCGATTACAATCATGAAAATTTCTATAGGGTTAAAACAAATAAGAAATTCTCGTGTCAGTAGCTCCACTTTTGGCTGCTTAGACTCTAATGTATGACCTCTTCTAAAAGATATCAATAAGAATATGACCTTTCCAATGTCACTCATAAGGAGAACAACAGGTGTGCATAACATGAATTTGCTAAAGGCTTTTTGTGTATATGTTCTCTGCTCAAATAAAATTGACAAGAGTCCTACCTCTGATTTTCAAATGAATATTTTTTATTTTTAAGGGAATAGTATTAACAAGTTTTGGACTCCTATTTTATTTGTGCAGGGAACATTCCCCGAAATCCTCAAGCAAATCCATGTTATGCGTACCTGGTGTAGGTTAGTGCAACAAATTTTCCTTTAAATGTGACATTTAATTATTGATACTAAATATTTTAAGAGGATCAAAGGATGTGAAATTATGATTGAATTAAACTCTCTTAACTACTACTATCAAATTCAATTCAGCCCAATGTAATTCTATTATTTAGTAATAGGAATTTTGTGAGAGTAAATATTCATCAATAAATATAATTGCATAAAGGGATTAAAGACTCTCAAATGAATTTTATGAGTATAACTTTCAATTCCATCAACCTATTTCCACATTAGATAATGACGCACAATTCTTTTCTTAATATTAGGTTTTCCTTTAGTATCAATATTTGAAACTTTTTAGGGAAACAAAGACTACATGGAATTCATTAATATTTTGTTTTCAAAAGAAAAATCTAAAATCATTATTGAAAGCCTAGGCCTGTTATAAAGTAGGGATTGAGACTTCTTTCTTCCCTCTTGTTCATATAGAACTCTAATGAATTCTCAAAACAAAAGGCCTATTTAGTCTCCTGCTCTTCTCAGTATTCATAAGATCAGTCCAAAAATATGGTGCCAATTTGTACTCAATGGATAGGAGCAAAGGCTTGACATGATTTTGTAGAAAATACTATGGAAAAAACTGGATTGTTCAGTTTTACAATCCTTAAGAAAGTACTCACTTAAATCCTCCAATTCTGATCTAAAATTATAGGAATGATTCCTGTCATTACTGTAGTCTTCATATACCCTAATTGACCTTTAAGGATCAATGATTATGAGAACTCGATCCTGTCCCAATTCTTACAAAATGATTTTAAAAGACTTCTTTTGAAACTCGAAAATTTACTTGACATGATTTGACAAATAAATGATAGTTTTTAGTATAACAGAAGAAGACTCATATTTATTCTTCAAAAATCGAATTACTTAAGAGAATGGCAGAGGCATGTTTGGTTGATCATCAGACGGGGAGGCAATGGCATTGTCGACTCCATTTTGCATGGAGCCAAGTGAATCCCCTATCCTCGAACCGATTCCACAATCAAGCTAATGAATCCATTTCATAATGCTTTCGTCAAATGCTCGCTTTGAAGTCGGTTGGGAGGATGAACTAAGATGTTACCTGTTGGGCAGGCCTGTATGTTGTTAGAAGAAGAAGACTACTTACCCAAATATGATAGATTCAACTGGTGACTTGCCAATTTTGAAAGCCACCTGAATAGGGAGTGCTAAAACCATATTTTTTTATTTCCACAAGGTCATGAAGAAATCTGGCAGATGTTTCCTTCTTTTTTGTATTCCCATTCATACTAAAATTTCATAATGCATGAGCCTACCAGTGCTAGAAAATATATTTGGTAGTTACTTTGATTTATTTTGAATGGTTACTGCATTGCATGCATATTGCTCTCTTGGCACCCAGTTTGATTTCTCTGATATTATGTGCTAACCAATGATCCTTTCCAGCTTGATCTAGTCCTCAATTCTGAAGAAGGGGGAGATCTATCTGACTTCATAACCAATGGAGAATGGTATCTCTTAGGTGAGTCCATAATTTTCCATGCCAAGGTAGATTGAATTACACTAGAAAAATATACAAAACCTTTCCATGCTTACTGATAAATTATTCCCAAGTTCATTAGATATTGTCTGAAATACTTCTTGGTAATAGAAGACAGAAAAATACCCACATTTTCTTCTATTTGTTCATGCAAAAAAATTTCTATGAATCAGCAGTAGAAGTACAGAATATTGCCAAAGTAAGTCAAAATTTCAAGATAAATACAATAGGGAATTGCTAATCCAGAATATTATGGACCTGGTCTATTCCAGTATAAACATTTCTCTGATTTTTAGATAACATTCTCACAGTTGCACTATGAGTGAGATTTGGTGTACTGCCGCGAGTTCGAAAAATTCTTCAAAAGTGATTCCATTATTTGGATGAGCAATTCTCTACTGTATAACGGAACATGTATTAATTTACAAAATCACAGCATGAAATCAGTCCATAGTCACAAGTACTGACTTTTCTATCAAATCCATCTATTTATCAACAATTCTGGTGAACAGCTCAATGAAAACAGCCAAATATAAATGTAGAGTTATTGGCATTTTAACCTTTACTAGATATAATCTTATATTTTTAATCAAATAAATAAATTAGTGAAATTTTAATGTTTTACTTATGCCTCTCTAATGTGAATAGGGAGTTTTCAAAATATTTCTTAGTGAGTCATTCGATGTAATTTATGCTATCCAAATGATGCTTCTTTTACAACCCTTGTTTTATTTCTGTGTATCAATAGGAATGCCCGGGAAAAAGAACACCATCGTGTATCAGTGTTGTCCAGAGCCATATGTAGATGTCACCTTCACCATACAAATTCGCCGGAGGACTCTTTACTATTTCTTCAACCTCATCGTTCCTTGTGTACTTATTTCCTCAATGGCATTACTGGGATTCACACTTCCTCCAGACTCTGGCGAAAAGCTCACTCTAGGTATGACAACGTTGGTTTGAACAACTGATTCTCAGCCAACTCTATTGGACACCAAAAATAAGGAAGTCATTTCAACAGGAGTTTTCATCTCCCTTCGGTTCCCCTAAACCTCTCCTTGTCTTTCCTACCCACCAAATCCCACCTCTGACATGGGTCTTCAGCCACACTGTGGCCAAGACATTGATGGTCACTGAATGGTCCATTGAGTGGATGATGGAAGTACAACTGGAAAAAGGCTCACCTTGAGAAGATTCTGTTAAGTGGACAAGAAATTTGTTGGTATCCTATGGATATATGAATAGAGAAATGGATCATACTCCCAATTAAAAGAAAACCAGAAATCACTTTAAAATATTTACAATTAGTTCCAGGTGATTTAGATACAAAAAATTCTAAAATACACAATTTTTGGCTAGTCCAGATTATTGCTTACCAATAACTACTTACAGGACAGTTACTTGCAGGAACGATTCCAAGTTGCAATTTAAAAGTTAAATACTCAAGTTACAATATATTTAAGAAATGAACAGTTCCTCAAATTTGTGGTGGACACTCTAAGCCAATTAAGCTATCTTACAGACAATTTTTGTTTTGCTTTTCAGGAATGCTATGATGGACATAAATTACTTTCCTAGTTACAATTCCACCTTAAATAGAATTTTCGAATTGTCCATCTGTGTATCTCCCCTCTGTATTGAAATTATGGTTTATTCTAAATGATAAACGAGAAAGTAACAATTGATGAGTTAGTTAAGTTTGGTCCTTTCCTTCATTATAGCCAATATATGCATTCTGTCTTTAGATCTTATTCTCTAAATTTGAGGAAATAAAATAATATTGATGAACAGTCTTAGTTTTACAGAAAATCTCTCGGTTTTCCATCTGGACCTGGGTTATCATAGTCATCGATGTTTCGACTTCAGCAGCAGGAGATCATCCTAAAGATAGCTGCAGAGATAGGAGCCAAAATGTCAATGGCTACGATCGCACTGACCTAGATGGAAACCCGAGCCAGTTTTCTGCATGCAGTTTGCCAGTCAAACACAAGAGTCTTGGTTTTATTTATTTGCCTTTCATTGATTAGCAAACCATGAAACTGCACAAATATTTTAAATATTTGCCTATCATATTTAACTCATTTTAATGCAGTATTTTAGTTGGAGTTGATCTGTTCTTATGAGATAGAAATTGATACTGTGATCTCACATTATTAGAATTTACTTTTGATCCATATATAAACTTTATTATATGATATAAAAAAATATCCAGAGACAATACATTTGTAATGACAGCGTTTAATGAATAAAAACAAGCTAATAGAATATATGATTTCTCAAACATCAACTGCCCGGCAAGTCCGTTGGGCCATCCATCCAGAAAGCAATTGTTCTGGTAAGCACTCGTCTAGTATCTAAATTGTAGTGATTTCTATGAAGAAGCAATCAATGCCTATTTAAAGACCTCTTTACTAATGATTCAGGCGTTTAATGCTGAATTGAATCAAAACATCCTATATATAGATGTTACATTACTTTCTACTCCAAAGACACCAATTACATAATTTGCAAAATAAAACTGCTGAAACGTCATGAAATCAACTTGCAATATGTATTTCCTAAAACTCTTACCTAAGACAGCCACTTAGATTGAGAATGGAAATGAAAAGTCTTAATTTGGCTTTTGCATTTGACTTTCCTTCAGTCTCTCAAACAAAATGAATAGTTGGCCCATGGATTAGCGTTCAGCTCAAGAAAGATGAAATATAAATCTTGGATTGCTTCCACAGTGAATTTGCATGAACACTAGCACAGGATTTAGTAAAATACAAAAATAATGCTAAGATAAGATGGACATCATGATTTCCCTCCAATAATTGAATTAGTCAAGTCATATATTCATGAATAATCCAAACTAATTCATCAGTTTTTGTCATAAACATCCTTACTTAATACTATTTGATAGGGCTTCATTCATTCAAAAATAAACCATTAATACTTGGCCATCACCAAAAGCATTAAATACGTACATTATTCACCTCTTTACATACTAACCAAATAGAACATTTGTACCTTGATTGATTCATTGAGCATCATCAAGAGAAAATTTTCATCTCATGCATCTTCTTTAATTTTGATATTCTTCCCATCATTTATACACATAAATAATTACATTTGTTATTAATTCAAATAAATTTAGGGTAATTCACTCAGTGGACATTTCAGATTTTACAAAGTAGTTTGAACTTCAGAAACTGTGATAATTAGCTTAAAAAATCATTTAGAATTAAATATGTTTCTTCAGTTAGCTCTTTCATAAACTGGTATTACAGTGATCTACCCATCATTGTGAGTACATATCAAAAGCCTAATTGAGCCAATCATGCCTCTTTTCTGTTTCTCAACAAGATCATCGCAGATCTAAATCTCAAAAGTTTTTGCTCTTTGGAAAAATTAAGAGTTGTATTTTACTCCAACAGGCTGCAGATTTATTGCTTGAAGATTCCTAAGAAAGATTTCCAATTAAGCAGTAGCTGAAAGCAGCTTGTTTTCCATTAATCAATGGGATTGATTTTTAATTTTTACAATTTGCTTTGGTTATTTTCTGTTAAATATATTTTCACTGTATTCTTGTGGGATTGAGAGATTACTTGATTCAGTTCATCACTAAATATCACCTCTGAAATCTGATTCCAGGAGTCACCATTCTTCTTTCGTTGACTGTATTTCTCAACTTAGTTGCTGAAAAGATGCCCTCAACATCTGACGCTGTACCATTGATAGGTATGACCTCCGCTCTCTGGCCTATGACCAAAGGCAAGGTCAATCTGATACTTGGAGGGCTCCTCCCATTTATCGCCACTTCATAGGGAGTGACTGCAATATGTTTCAGCGATTACTCAAATGATATTGATTTATCATACCAAAGAAAGTACTCTTCCCAACGTCTCTTTACTCCACTTCAACTGTATCTTTTAGAGATTCCAAAGACAATAATAGAAAAGACTAAAAACTGTATCACAAGCACATACCAACAAATGTAAATGTGTATTTTTTTGGAGTAAACCCTATATGTGTTTGAACCTGCAAAACCTCTTCTCCATATGTTAACTACCAACAGCATCCACCCAGCCAATAGCTCCGCCGCTATATGTTGTGCTAAGCGTGTGATAATCTGTGAGCCTTCAACTAGAAATAGATGCAGCAATCTTGTTGCCCTCCCTCCTTCCACCTTCAAAGGACTTGTGTCTATTGGTGGGGTTTCTTCCCTTTCCTACCTCTTCTCCTTCTCTTTTCTGTGAATTTGAAGGTGCTCAAATGGTCTCAAAAAGTGGAAACAAGAAGCCAGATTATGGTAAATTTTGTAATTTTAATTTTCCTTCCATGATTATAAATTATACCTGATGCTTAAGTTTCTACAAATTAGAATCACACCACCAATTAGGTCAATTGATCAGTGACTCAACATGTTGAACAATGATCTCCAAGTATTAGATAAAATGGGATAAATATAATGAAGGCCATTAATGGATTGTTAAATGTTTTCAGTACCATTACTTCCTAATTTCATACCTTTTCCATACCTAAAAAGGATGATAATTTGTTTATGTTATTGGAAATGTGTGATGATTTTATTATAAAGCGCTATAAGAATATTAATAACATTTCCTCTGCATGATTTCTTCAACATAAGAACTCTTAACTACAAACTATGCAATTACCAGCTAATGCAACTTCTTCTTCATCCTTTCTGAGATTTCTACATTCATGTTATAAATTGATTCTGCATGGAGCGAAATTATTTCAACCTTCTTCTTAATAAGCAAATGTATCAAACTTCCTAGATGAGCAGGCCAAAGTTAACTGGTTACTTGTGTTGGGAGATTCAGAATAGTGTCATGATATTTCTCTGTATTAATTGAGTATTTAAAAATGCATACAGTTATTATGGATAGAATACCAAAATTACAATTTCATCTATTTATTTTATACAACCCTATTCAATAAATGTTTAGCATGCACCTACTTTTAAAGGGGATCCATTTTAAAAAGGCAATTTCCTGATTTTGCAGAATGAAAACAATATATCTACAGAACATGTTTATGTTCATAGATTCAAAATATCTTGATTTATTTGTTTACTATTGCCTTGTCAGTGAGCATAGAAAGTGCAGACTGGGCCCTTATAGGAATTTACTAACTGGGCCTTGCATTGATAGATGGCAGTAAGAAAGCATTTCCATTTAATCCTTCATTTAACCTCATAGTCCTTCATTTCCTTTTTGAAATTTGTAGAAATATAAGGCAGTAGGTTTAATCATGCAACTTGTTACTTTTACCTGAAACAAATCTATTTTGTGGAAGCTTAGCTCATGGTATTACTTTATGATAATTTAAAAAAAGCAAAAATTGCAACTTTTGAATCTGAAGTTTAATTTTCTCACTTGTTTAGTTCTCTGTTGAGAAAATGTCAAATGAACCTCTATCATGAACTGCAGCCATTTTTTCACCTTCATGTTAACCATCTCACCATCATCTTGTTTCACCAACAACATGAGTCTCATAAGTTAATATAGAAGTAAATGTTTCATTTACAGTGAAAATTATTATGTGAGGAGTGCTCTCTTTAGCAATATCTTCCAAGGTGTGAAGACTTGATCCTCAAATGGAAAAAGGGCTAGATTAAAAGGTAGAAAAGCAATCATCCCATTCTAAATTTCTTGATCATCTTTCAGTAAATAGGAAACATAAATAAAATTACAAGATATATTTATTAGGATTTTGCAAACAGGAAACTTTTCCATGAAATAACTCTTGCTGGTATTTGCGTTCAACCAGTAAATGATATTTTTACACTTTTTAAGGAAAGAGGAAAGCTACTCATTAACCTATTGAAAGAAAGCTGCCTTATACTTCTTCATGTATCATTACATGATTTTCCAGATTATGTTATCTTTCCCTCCTGATAATGCTGAATTAAAATCATTAAGTTTTAAACGATGAATCCTAAAATAATCGAATTCTTCATTTGTGAATCAGATGTTCTCAATCTACTCTCACTTTCAAGATCGCAACAGTTTTGATGGAAAAATAAATGTTTGAAATGATTCAATGATTTCCTTGAGTAGATTTTACAACGATAGCAGAAATAATGTGCGCATAGCATGCTGCGCAACGACTTCAGGGATACTAAACACCTTGTTCTATTTCAGGAGTCACCATCTTGCTCTCGTTGACTGTCTTCCTGAACCTCGTGGCTGAGACCCTCCCCCAAGTCTCCGACGCGATCCCCCTGTTAGGTAGCTCGGGTTCACTCTTGTGTCCGTGATCTGTGTGTGGCTGAGTGAGTGATTGCGAGTGTGGCATCATCACTTTTTTGGAGCCTTTTTCTTGGTTTTTGGTGCTGGTGGTCATAACTGTGTGTGACAGTTGTTTGCTTCGTGATACTTGGATAGTTGGAGGAGGGGGATTTACAATCGGTCTAAAAAATGAGCGTTTACAACCCTCCCCTCTGTTGGTTGGTCCATCCCATTGAGTAATTATGCACCTGTTCCCAGTTCTTCCAATGGTTTGTGTAGAGCGTCATGAGAATTTTTTGGGCCCTCTTGATCGATTTTTTCAGTTTCTTTTAGAGGATGAGTTCAGGAAGCATCCGAAACCGCAAGGATGTCCTGCAATTCAGTATGTTGATGAGAGTAAGAGAAAATTGATATTGTGAGAAGAGATGAATGTAAATCAGTAAGCTCTAAGCTAAAGAAAACAAAGGATTAGGTGAATGACATTTGTAAGCCAAAATATAACTCCAGCGAGATGAAACCAAAGTAATACATGGTGAAAAATCAATAAAAATAAATGAGAATCCGTCGTCAAATGCATAGTAGAGGGAGATCAAGACAGAAATTAAAAGTGCTTTTAATGTGGGAAAAGAAGAGTGGAAAAGTTTCAAAAATATAAAATAAAAGATGAAATATAACAGAAATTAAAGAACAGCAGTAAACATTTCAGAATAGAATATTACATATTAAGGAAAGAGTGCACCATATCTTGCTTAGTTTCATCTCATGTGGGCCATGTCTATTTGTTACCAGGCATTCTTTGCCTTTACCTATGTATGTCCACTTTTGTTCTTTGCATTCTCCTCATCTTATCCTTACACTTATCAACACACTTAATCACAAGACAATCTTGCAGTTAACTTCCTCAGCTTGTCCTCTTACCAGAATAGACTCGCACACCAATGCGGAATAGTTTCTTTGGTTGAAGCACTCGGCAGTGAAACTGATAAAGGAAAGAGATGAGCCAATCTGGGGCCATTTCTTGCACTGCCATACGTTGAAGAGTGTCTCTTACATTCCAGGTGTCACTATCCTGCTGTCTCTAACAGTATTCTCCCTTCTTGTGGCCGACGTATTGCCTCAGACTTCCGATGCCGTACCCCTTATAGGTTAGACCGGTTTTCATAATCCTGTTCGGATGTTTTCAATTACCGCTGCATGAGTCTTGATGCTCACCAAATCCATTAATGATTCCTTTAAAATAAACAAGGTAAAATAAATAACAAGTGTGTGTATGTATGTATGTGTATATATATATATGTGTGTGTGTGTGTGTGTGTGTGTGTGTGTGTATGTATATGTATGTATGTATATGTATGTGTATATATATACACACACACACTCACACACATACATATATGAATTCCTGTAACACCTACTAAATCCCTTTCTTTAATCTGTTCAACTTTGACTCACAGTAATAACTTCCCTAAATTTTCTCTGGTTTCCTATGTTTATATAAGATAAGAAGCTCAGATCTGCTTACAAAATATTTGGTAGCTTGGAAAATTTATTTTCATAATATAATATCACAGGCAATTTACATTCTAATAATGAGTACCTGGTAGTTTACGTCCCAAATGCTGACTCACTGTAGAGTAATACGAATGAGACTCTCTGCTTGCAAACAGACAGTGACGGTGAAACATGCTTTTAGTACTGCTTTGTATTAACCTAGCATGGCTTAGTCATCTGTTTTCACTCCCATGCATTACCCCTGCACCAGATAAATGCTTAAGCCATTGTTTGCATTCCAAAATACTTCCTATCAGTCAAACCCTATACTATAACATACCTGTTTAACATCGTTTGCTAACAATAACTTCCAACCTTTTAACAACTATATTTAAAGATGCAACTGTATGATATCATTACCTGCTCCTTTACATTATTTGTTAAAAAGAATGTTCCTTTCAAGAAACCAATGCTTACACTTGTTAACTGTACGCCTGGCTCATGTATTCCAATAGCCCCTTCAACCATCTTGCCTTTAAAGCAAGTGTTTAATGCCTTTTTGTACCTGCTGTACCTATGGATGCATTTGTGCTGAGGATGTAGCTGCCTTTCCTATCTTTCCTATCCTGCCATACCCTCTTTCCAGGTGAGAGAAAAGTAAGAAAGATTAATTAACACCTCCTACTTCTTTTTGTTTGCTTTCTTTTCCTAGAAATACCTATTCCTGATAAAATAATACTCTGATGTTTTCCCATGAAATTTCTGTGGTTGAACTACTAATGAGCTTGATTTCAGATCGCTTATTTTCTTGATTACGAGAACTATTAAAAACCAAAAGATTTAAAGCCACCCTCCACCTCCAAGTATCAACTGACTCTGTCCCAATCACAATAAAGGCGTACTTTTTGGTACATTTAGTTGTGTTCTACTTTTCATTACTCTTATTGTTTGTTATTATGGATTCGTTTCCTCCTCACCAATATCATATTGCAAGGACTTTTTTCCTAAGCATGTAAATACCAAGAAATGCAACGTTATGAAACTTAAAAGTTACATAAAATCTAAACACTCCTGTTATAAAGAAAAAAGAACAAAACACTTGTTCCTAAAATCTATTTTGTCGTGCATTCAGTGCGCAAGGAGCGGAACTTCACCTAACGGCAGGACATATAAACAACCATCTCTCTAATCCCATGGAATTAAGGCCTTTGGAGTTTGGTAAGCACTGAAGGTAAATTAACGTCGGAAATAAAATCCATTCCTTAAATATTTTCACAAAAAAAAGAGTCCTAAGCAAATATTTGAACTGAACCAGCATAAAAATGAAGCTCCTAGGCAATCTCAGTAAATTTCACTTTGTTCTCTCCTTAATAATAAAAAACATTCCTACTTTCAAAAATACTTATTAATCATCATAAATTAGATCACTGATGAAAAAATTAGAAGCGTGGACTCTATTTAATTTTCTTCAATATAAAGCGGGCAAAAGGAAACTGGCATGCATGTCAACTGGCTAAAGTAGATATTGTTGATTAAAAATATAATCTTCGTTTCCTTGGGGAACCTCAATTGGTGGCAGTAGTAATGCCATCAAATCATTAAAAGACAATTAAATTTTTAGCATTAAAGCAGATTTTCATCTCCAAGTTAAATATAATGCTCTCTTTTTAATAAAAACTCTGCTTTTAATTCTTGGATGCTTACAATCAAATTAACTGATTTTTTGCTTACTAAGTGTTGGTATTGAGACACATTTTAGTAGATTTTTGCACCTATTTTAAATTTAAATTTATTTATGAGGAGGCTACGACACATTTTAGTCCTAGATATTGGTATATTAGTTCCCTGTATGGTATTATATTGATAAGTCCTCTTTCCATTAATTTTTGTAAAATGTGGACAATTCAAGTGATTTGTCATTTATTTGGTATGCTAAAGATACTAGTCCAAATGAAGTCAGGGCAGTCATTCAGAAAAAGTGATTGTTTTTTTATAACAAGACACATTGATCCATAAGTAATCATTTGTATTCTATAATGTAAACCTATCAAGTCTCTGTATTAATGACTTTTACATAGCTATAGATTAAGGATTTATAGGCCTATGGTTGCTAAGGAGAGGCAATTGAGCCATTCATGTTTTCATCACCATGGTGAATTCCAGGCACTTACTTCAACTGCATCATGTTCATGGTGGCATCTTCGGTGGTGCTTACTGTTGTCGTCCTAAACTATCACCACAGAACAGCAGATATTCACGAGATGCCACATTGGGTGAGTAAAAAGGCAGCAGAATGGTGAGTCTTTTCACAGGCTTTCATTGTTTCTAGCAGAGCTTTCTTTTTCTTGGGCAGAAATAAAACATCTACCAAAATGCAAGGAATCTAAATATTCTGTTGCAAATCCAGCATTGATATTCAAACAGCACAATTTGATACATTCACATAAGTTATCATTATGTCTGGAAATTTCCATAGTAATTATTTTTAATTTTATTTTACCTTAATGATGTTATTCTTCTTACTGTGCAAGCAAAGTGGAATAAAGAAGAAGTGTTTCGAAGAAGAATGGATTGTTTTTCTACTAATGCAAAACAGGAAACTATTCAGCCAGCCATTATGTCTTTATGTTTTTGGAAATTCCATAATTTTAAAAAGGAATAATTTCTTTGCCATTCTTAATATTCCACTCATTTCATTTTCAATACTTCCACCTTCATCCAACTTCATCTCTTCTGCTTTTTGCTTTCAAGTCATAATGAAATCAACCTAAATTATCTGTTTGTTTTATTCTACTAGTATATTAATGTGTTTAGAAACATATAAAAATATTTCAAATTCAAATATAAACTAACCACCAAATTCTGCGTTCGAAAGGTTATTAATGAAAAATATTAGCCAACCTCATTAGCAACGAGAAAAGGAGAAATAAATATGAAATGCATACAAGGCTAAGTATCTAATTTCAAACAGACAAGATAAGATTGTGCAACTGCTAACAATGATTCACAGAAAGGAATGGAGGTTATCAAGCTGTGCTAAGCCCTAGTCAATTGAATTTATATGCTTATTTTATAGAAGCATTTTCTTTTTAGACTCCCATTTACTATTTATATAGTTTAAGGAATTTAAGGGAGGTGTCAGAAGAGTACAATGGTGGGATTAACAGACTCATTTTCTCATCTGTAATTGGGTTTTTGCACAATTAGAGCTGAAATTATTCCAAAGAAAATGTAAATTTATCAAACACCTCATGAATATCCCTAATTAACCATTTAAAGGACTGTTTACGTATGTTATTGCCAATATTTTTCCATTTCAACTAATTAATATTAATGAATCAACTTCGATGAAACCCAATTTATAAATGATCTCTCTTCAGATGCTGTATATACCAAGTATAACACCAAGTTTTTCTCAGGTCCCTCGAACTTCTTTAAGAAATACAAAATATTGAACTCCAGTCACGGAGTACTTCCAATAAATTAGAACGATGATATTTTTAACCAAAAACTACTTGCATTATCTGTGTAGCTATCTTCTCCATGAGCAATGGTAAGCAGTGCTTTAAGCTGTGAATGTGGTCCTGGGTTCAATCCCCATTAGGAGCCCATGTGTGAAAATAATCTAAGATGCTGAAGAACTATTAAAATAAACAACCACAAAAGAAAACATCTTCTCCCTTCCTCAACTTAGCAGTGTTCTCTCAAATTTCATATAAGAGAGGAATAGTTGCAAGAGTAAAAACTTAAGAAATCACAAAGCATTTCTCTCCCCACTACACTGTCGATTTTAGTAATAACATTTTGTCTCTTTCTGACTGAACGGTCTCACTTTTCCCAAGTTGTCTTAAACTCATACTGTTTCCATAAAGAACAAATTGTCATTATTTTAAATAATGAAACTAAAACCTGCCCCTTAAGGAGTCAAGCATATTTTTCAAATAATAATAAAATAATAATTATTGATTTACTATCAGATAGAAATGAAGTTTGAGAAGTTTCAGATTGAGACTTTCTGAGTGTTTGTCCAACTTGCTATTTGAGTCAACAGTTATTGTCATTTCGTCAAAGAATAAGCAAAATCAAGGGTTTAAATTTTGGTTAGAATTCTATTATTATTGCAAATTCTTTGCAGTCACATTCAATCAAATGTGGAATTGGCACATGTTCACGATTCAGATTAATGGAATATATATTAGAAGGGGATGAGAATCTTCATCAAAATTTTTATTGTGGTGGAAAGTAACCATTCAATGTTCAGTCTAAAAAATTAATCTGATTTTACTGTAGTGCAAGGCAATTTTTTCAGGTGCCACATACAAAGAAGAAAGTCAGTTGTTTTAGTTTCCTTTGATTAAAAATTTACTTTCCTTGATAAAATATTGGCAATATAATGTCCTCCCATCGTCTCCAAAACTCTGATTAACATCAACCCACATCTGCATCCACTCCCCTTCACAGTTACATCAATTTCCCTTCCAGATAAAGTGCGTCTTTCTCCAGTGGTTGCCTTGGATATTAGGAATGAGTCGTCCAGGGAAGAAGATTACTCGCAAGACTATCCTGATGAGCAACCGAATGAAAGAGTTAGAACTCAAGGAGCGTTCATCCAAGTCTCTTCTCGCAAACGTTCTGGACATTGACGACGATTTCCGTCATGGTGGCACTCTGCAATCAAACAGTGCCGCAGCCACTGCCACGGCACCTGCATCCTCCCTGTTCCGGGGCTCTGGCTCTGGGCTGGCTGCTGTCTCTGCAACGGGCGGCAGTTCTCTTTCCACGAGTGGAGCCTTCACAACGGCCGCAGACGACACTGCCTCCGCAGCCGCAGCTGCCGCAGCAGTGGCCGCTGCGGCTGCATCTGCTGCGTCCAGGCGTCTATCACCTCCACCGTGTGCCCTCACTCAACGGGAGCTGCAAGCCATTCTCAGAGAGCTTCAATTTATCACGAATCGCATGAGGAAAGCAGACGAAGAGGCCGAACTCATCAGTGACTGGAAGTTTGCAGCGATGGTAGTCGACCGATTCTGCCTCATCGTCTTCACGTTGTTTACTGTAATAGCAACTGTTGCGGTTCTTCTTTCTGCGCCACACATCATTGTCCAGTAACAAAGGCTCAGTTTTCCCATGAATTTTTTTCAGCACAGATCCCACTACACTTTGCAAGGTAAATTGGGCATGATGGGCTTTTTTTCTATCGAGTAGTTGATATATCCTGCACCAGATTAGAGGCAGTCGACCGCGATATAAACGCTCCCTTTTTTGACATCGCCGAGATATCTCTCCTCTGAGACAGTTGACATTTTGGGGTTCATCTTTCAATGTTCTTGGTGTGGAATAATGGAACACCAAGTTCATAAAAGTGCTGTTAGAGCTGGTTTCTTAACTGCACGTTGTTGTGGCAAAAACTACAGACATTTTTATACAAGAAAGTCAATAGACTACATTCGTTGCTATGTATCGATTTTATAACATTTGTGGTATGTCTAATCGCTCAATCTTTCTGTTTGAGGAGTGAAAGTTAATTGTTAATCATTCTTGAACAATGAAACGATAGTTGTCCCGTAAAAAAACACATAGTAAACAAATGCATAGATTGACACCCAGGCTAAGTTATTCTGTATTGAATGTGGGATGTTTGGTTTTAGGACCAATGTACAAAGTTATATTGTTATAAAAGAAGGAAGCCTGTTTACTTTATTCATCAGAGTGATATCCTTCCAGGTTTAATATGAAATAGGTGGAACAAGTTAGGCATTGTAGATCTCTTTCTGGTAACAATAATTCATTCAGTGTTGTGATCCATAGCATTAACCTCAAACAGTGTATTTGACAAGAGCATGAACGATGGAATTTAGAAAAGGATAGAGGATCGACACTATTTGTAAGGATGAAGGTTACCAGAGCTGGCGGTTATTGTTATCAAATGTTGACCAGAATTGTCCCTCAAAGTTTGATTCTGGTAAGTGAATCTTTTTTAGCTGTCTCGTTTGTCTGTGAGTACATGAGGAATATTGATGAGAGAAAGTGTACAACTTAATGGGTATCATAGCAATTGCATTCGGGAGCATTGTAAGATAATGGAAAATGTTATTCGAAAAGTGTGTTGCAAATCAAGACCAATTTCATAAGGAAAAACCTCAAATTAATGCACAAACATTTTTAAATAACTATTGGAAATAAAAAGACTTTTAATATTAATTTTAAATGATTTTCAATGAAAATTTTCAAACTTTCATTAGATATGTGGGAAAGGAAGAGATATTGTGGTTAATTAGATTTTACATTTCAAATAACAAGGACTGACCTTAGTAAAGCAGACTATCAATTGCCATAAATCAGTGAAAACTCATAATAAAATTCAGTAAACTGGTTAACTGACAAAGTAAGGGAAAGCTGTGAAAATCCTCTAGCAGATTTATATCCAATTAAGTACTACCTGCAATTATACCCATGAAATTAATGTTTTAATTTTTAGACTGTTTTTATCTATTTTAAAAAAGGAAAACGGGGTGTTTTAAATTGATTTCATTCCTCCAGTAAAAAGTGATTTGTTAAGATATCCCCAACCAGCACAATAACTGCAAACACTGCTAATATTCTGGAAAGATAACAACTTTAAAATTCCTGAAGACTACCAAGCATAATTGTTGATAGAATAATTTATTCAAGTTAATAAATTTGATCTTAGCAGACAGTCATAATAAGTAACCGTCTAATTTTGAGGATATTTTTTAAATTGAGAGTTTTGCATGTACTTCATATTGATATAATTTAAAACATATATTTGTGGAATTGCATATTACCATTGAATCACACTGATAACATTTCGTTTAATTTATAATAGCAGGTTCAACAAACAGTTATCTCTCAGGTATGTTATATAAAGATTTTTTTCTATCAAAGAGATCTCTTTAACAGAACAAAACAAAATGGTGAAGTTAATTTTTAAACATAAATGGAAAATTCTTGAGAATCTCATTATCTCAAACAGCAACTCTTCAGTTCAGAGAAAACTGAAATTGTCGATTCTTCAGTGTTTGTGTAAGTGCATCTCTTGATGGAAATTGACTCCAATATAATATAGTGTAAATATCGCTGATCTTCACTGATTTTAAAAACAGATATTAATTTCAGAAACGTAATTAAATTTCTTAATCATGCTTTAAATCAATAGAATTGTCCAACTGGACACACAAAAAATACAAGATATTTTTGAGCATTGATCAAATGAGTTCAGCATCAATCATCCAGAACATGCTTAAAAATTAATTCAAATTCCTATCATCAAGAGAGGCATTTCACTGGTTAATAAAAAAATTAATCCAAAGTCATATTATAAACTTAACCCAAAAGTTTTTTCTTCACATGAAGAAATAAATATGGCAATTATGTGTAGTCTTCCAACATTGAAGTTTTAATCATTTTTGCAACAATTTATGAGAGAAACTCACTCTGACTTTTTGAAAATGTATTTTTTAGTTGGGAGAGTTGAAATAAGGAAGCAAAAAGGAGTGAAAGGTTTGCAAAATAAAACTTAATCTGGGCAATAAGTGAAAAGTATTGAAATAGCTTGAAAGGTTTCCCAGAAACTCCTATTTTGAAATCACTATAAGAGTTTAATGCTCAACAAGTACTGAAGATTTTTTAAAATCACGCTATTTGGCAAATAATCGATACTAGCAATCCAATTGATTTTTATTTCCATAACAGGATGTCAATGAGTTGACATTTTATAAAGATTAAAGGATTAATTATGAGGAATTATTTGTTGCTAGCTTAAAAAGAAAGAATTACCTATGTAAGTTCTTACAATGTAAGTAAATTTCCAAATGTAATAAAATACCTTGTTACAACAGTTTGTCACTTTTTTATCAGCTATAAAATGACATGTTGATTCAAAAACCTTTCATATGATGAGAATGTTCCATTAGTATTGCAAATATATACCTATGTACCAAACTTACAAATATGTATATATATATTGATATATGAATGTGCGTGAGAGTGTGTGCACATACATATAGATATATATATATATAATTATATAAATATAAATAATAGTTTCATATGTGTGTTAATATGTGTAAATGCAAGAATTATAATTTTATGACAATAAAATTTAATACTTTGTATCAAAGATTTTAATGCGTAATGGAAAGAACATATTGAGATTGTATAAATAAAACTTTAATACTGAAAAGTTTGTAACATAAACTCTTGTGTTATGATTTATGAAATATTTTTATAAACTAGTTGTTAATCCTAAATGTTTATACTCTATTTAAGAAATGAAATCAACTGTTATAAATGCAGCAGCTCAATTCACAAGTCATCATCATTCACTCATTTTATATTTAATTTTTTGCATGACATCATGATAATTACCCTTAAATATTACAAAAAATTAAACAACGTACAACCATAACAGTGATTGATGTAATGAACAAGGAAAGTATGTTTTATGCTGTTGATATTTATGTAAAATGTTCCCACTTAAACAACAAACACCAACAATATTTCTGTAATAATCATGTTTAAATTAAAGTCCAAGAAAGGATTATTCAAAACTTTGCTCATAATTAAGTGAATTATAATTCCAGGGTATATGTTATAAAAGAAATCTTGTTACAGTCTATAACAAAATCATTGCATGATATTTAAAATCTATGTAATGCATGACATTACAAGGATCACTTATTTAATCATAAATGTTTCATGAACTGATGACAAGGCTCAACTATAATTCATGTATTATTCATGTTAGTAAAAGAATAAAAGTAAATTGGATGAACTTCATTATCACTCATTTGGCATCAGCGGAATATCAGTTGTTGAAAAATAGTCCTTACCCTCAAATAATGAAATCAAGTACTCCAACAGTAAAAGCTAAGTTTTAAGATTTTCCTTGTTATTCAGTTTTGCTGATAAGTTTTTCATCCGTGAGTTCAAAGTAATGATTTACTGAAATGTAAGTTTTCAATTTTAAAGAATTATTCCAAAGTAAACGATAATCAAGTTTAAAGCTGCATGTTATGGAACCCTTTTAAGAATATTTGCTTGATTTTCAGAAAGGTAACAAAATTATAGTTCTTTAAAGCCAAGAACAGCAACTTGTCAGATAAATTCCCACATGGTACCTATCATCCGAAAGATTGCATGACATCTTTAGTTAGAAGTAAAATGAACCTCTTGTCATATCAACCTGTTAAAAAGTTTATTCTGACATTAACAAAACTGCATAAACATCTATTTCACCTTGGATTTCTGATACATTTTTCATTGATTTTACAACAACTTCGTGAATTCTCAGACTGAATTATAAGTAAAATCATTGAAGATCAGGATTTCAAAAATGCTAACTTTTTGTAATTAATCATTCGTATACACTTCTGTGTTTTAAAGATTCCTTTCATTTTATTAACATCATGTTAATTATAAACACATCAAAATCTCTTAAAAGTTATGATTAATGCATAATCTTGAGAATATTTTTTCTCTGCCTCTCTGAATGAAGCACACTGAGAAAATGTTTCATTATCTGAAAGCTCATTATCAAAGAGCACAAATAATATTTCTTTCTGTTACTTAAGGATTTATGGAAATGCTGAAATATTATAAAACAATCATTAATTATTTTCATTTGTTGTTCTTAAGAAATTTACATGCATAGCACTGTGTTAATTATGCTGGGAATAATATTTTTGGATTGTAATTTTGCTTAATTCAAATGGTTTTTTATCCATTTTGCCTTCATAACTATATGTTCTTATTTATATAATACAAATTGTGATAACTAGCTCAATTTTTCCTTTTGTGTCCCTAAGTTAGAAATGAGTTTTTGCAAAGCATTAAGATGCATTTTAAATGATGTGTTATCATTATAAGAGATGAAAGCAAACAATAATTAATTCTGTATAATTACATAATTCAAAGATCTCTGTTTGCTTTATAACTGTAAAAATCACAAGTTGAAGATAAATTTAAAATAAGCAACACTAATATAAACAGTTACTTAAGTTCACGATAATTCTGAAAGATAGATAGTTACTGAATAGACGACTTTTGATGCTAACCTACAATATAGTTTTGAATAATTTGTTTTGCCTGTCATGCATTACTATTCACAATTGTGAACTTAAGTTACAATACAAATTTTAAATCTCATAACAGGACACTAGAAAAAATAAAACATTAAATTGCTTCCAAACAAGACTGACTCATTTTAAATTATATCTTGACCTTCAGCATCTTCAACTGTTCAACTCTTGTAATGAATGATCAGTTACAAAGAAGGCAACCAAAATAACATCAGACAAAGATGGAGAATTCATCTTAGTTTTTCGATGGTGCATTAACATTATTGACATTGTACAATGCTGGAAAGAATTAACACTAAATGCTTTTGGATTTGAATGTAACGGGAATGTACACAGGAAATAATTAAAATTCTTCTTCCTCCAATATCTCAAAAGCGTTGAAAAAGAGTCAGTTCAAACCAGCAATCTTCAAATTCCATAAGAATGGCAATCAATTTTAAGTATTGTGTATTAAGGACAATGTATATTGATGTGATTCACATAGAGTTAATTCCATCGCCCCAAAACTAGTCATTCCTCCAAAGTCATAGTAAATGATGCAGTGATATTTACTGGTCCCCTTTTAAAATGTCTGTTTTGAATGAAACTTAAGGAATTAGACCATTAGCTAATGTTTCTCAGATGCACAGGCTGCCTTTTTATTGAAGATTGTAACAATGTAATAGAAATTTTTTGAAATCCAAATAGTTGTGATTGAATGTCATTTTAATTCCTCTCACCTGAGGGAAGTTGTACCAAAAATATTGCTTGATTTTGGAATATATTAAACATTAAAATTTTGAGATCCTATATTAAAAATTTTATGCCTTGGTACAAAAAACATGGTGGAAAATGATTCTTGCAAAAAAATTGGCTTATTAAATATGTACAGAACCACCAGGATGTGCACCTATTATTACCAACATATTTTCTCTCAAGCAGTGCAATTTTTCACATCATTAGGTTTTAAAAGTGAAATTTGGATACAATAAATTTCAGCACCAGAGTTCAAGAAGTTTCAGTTAATTTCAGTAATCAATGTTTTGATAGGAATTGACATCACTATCGACAGTGGTTTGAAGCAGGTATCAGTGAACAATATTAAGAAACTGCATATAAGATTCAATATTTATTTTCAAATTGGCAAAATACAGGCTATTAAGTTAATTCAAATGATAGAATTGAATTAGCACATGAAAGTGTGCTGCTTAAACGAAAGATATATGGAAGATTCTAACCACTGAACTACCACGACATACTCACCTCTATAAATGGGATGCTATATGAGCAAGGTCATTCCACACGGTGGCACCACCAACAGAGGTCCTCTCCTGGGCACCTTGCTCATAAAGCATCACTGAGGTGAGAAGTTCATGTGTCGGTAGTTCAGTGGTTAGAATACCTGCCTGGAAAGTGGGAGACCTAGGTTCGAGTCCCAGCCAATTCACTATTTTTCACCACTGTACAACTTTGAATTAAGATAATTTGTCGCAAACACAGCCATACATAATTTTGGAATTTAGGATTCATTATTTTAATTTGAATTTCTTAACTATGAGTTTTACAGTTTCCTTGGTATTCCTACAGGAATACAGATAGTTTCATTAGTTATGTAAGTTCTTTGAAATCTTTAAAGAGAACAAATTAGATGAAAATTATATAACCCATTTCTAGGAGAAGAAAGATTCTCTTTTAAAAGCATTTAGTATATTTCAGCAACATTTGATCTCCACTAGTAAAAGAGATTACACTAGCCTGTGAATTAGTATCCTATCTGGGTATCTGGGTATATACATGACTGAAGCCGGAGAAGCATCTATATGTAATACGAGTAAAATGTTGCTTGTATACTGCAAGCAGATCGACAACACTAATTTCATATCGGCATTATATCGGGACGGTCCTCAAAAGAAAAAAAAAAGGATTTAATTTTTTCTTAAAATTCGCTGAAATTTCATCATCTGGCATTGAACCCGGGTCATACTGGTAAAACTACTATGAAACAAAATAGAAGATCACCATCTCTAACTATGTGAGAAAATTCAAGCAGAAATATTGGCTACAACTGCCTCAAAAGATGTTCTAATTTTCACGAATGTAAATGGCTCTCGGGACTCGAACCAAGGACGATCTTGGAAATCTAAAAGATGTTTCTGAAAGTTACTTATGATCTCTATCTATATGCCGAATTTAAAGTTTCTATATTATTGGCAAAGTTTTCAAAATAATTCCTAAAAATCGGATCAACTTCTGATTGCAGAGACACCTGGTGTCGAACCCAGGACATGTTGTAAGCTGTGAATGCGCGGTTTGATTTATAAAGACTTGCTCTTGTATCATGCAAAGTTTGAAGTCGATATCGTTCCGGGAAGTACCTAAATTTCGTTTCCGTTATCCCCGTAAGAAATGCATTGAGAAGGGCAAATGGCCCTCTGGGATCGAACCAAGGACCATCAGCGAAGAAGTAAAATTTAATTATGAAATATATTCATGATACCTAACCTCATGCCGAATTTCAAGTTTCCATGCCATCGGCAAATGGTCCAAATAAAATCTTAAAAATCGCCGCAATGAATTTTAAACGGCCGATATTTGCCCCAACCTAGCATCGAACCATGGACAATATTCGAAGATGTCTTTTTGATTTTCGTTACATATCTATGGCATCTAGCGATCCCTCGAATTTGAACTCTCTACCTTTCCGGGAAGTGCCTCAAAAAAATTCGAAAATCTTCACCATGAATCCTTATGGAGAAAATCGGGACTTTGGGGCCTTCTGGAATCGAACCAATGACACCGAGGTTCAAAATCGGCATTTTTTCTGGGGGTTTCATGTTAGGGCCAATACGTAGTAAAAGTTTCAAGTCAATGACGTTTGTGGTTTAGGCTGTGAATTAGTATCCTTTCTATCTATCTATCTATATGAATGAATCCGGAGAAGCATCTATATCTATTACGAGTGCAATGTAGCTTGCATACTGCAAGCAGATCGGCAATACTAATTTCGTATCGGCATCATTTTGGGACGGTCCTCAAAAGAAAAAAAAGGATTGAAAATATTCTTAAAATTCGCTTCAATTTTAGCGTCTGGCATCGAAATCGATTCTTCCTGGTGAACTTACTAAGCGGCACAATAGAAGATCACTTTATCTAACTATGTGTGAAAATTCAAGCAGATATATTTGCTACAACTGCTTCAAACGACGTTCTACTTTTCACGAATGTAAATGGCTCTCTGGATTCGAACCAAGGACGATCGTGGGAATCTAGAACATGTTCCTGAAATGTATCTATAATTTCTATCTGTATGCTGAATTTCAAGTTTCTATATAATTTGGAAATGGTTCCAAAACATTCTTAAAAATCGGATCATTTACTGATTGTAGAGACGCCTGGTGGTGAAACCAGGAAACATTGGTAGCTGTGAATTCATAGTTTGATTAGTAATGACTTGATCATATCTTATGCAAAGTTTCAAGTACATATTATATCGGGAAGCACCTAAAATGTGTTTCCGTAATCTCCATAAGAAATGCATTGAGGAATGTAAATGGCCCTATGGGATCGAACCAAGGACCATAAGGGAATATGTAAAATTTGATTATGAAATATAATTATGATATCTAACGCCATGCCGAATTTCAAGTTTCTATGCCATCGGAAAAGGGTCCAAAAAAAATTTTAAAAATCGCAGCAATGCATTTTAAACGGCCGATTATAGCCCCGACCTAGCATCGAACCAAGGACAATATTCGAAGATGTATTTTTGATTTTCGTTGGCTATGCACGGCACCTAGCGATCCCTCAAGTTTCAACTCTCTGCATTTCCGGGAAGTGCCTCAAAAAAATTTTCGAAAATCCCCGCCATGTATTCTTATGGACAAAATCGCAAATTTGGGGCCTTCTGGAATCGAACAGATGACATTGAGGTTCAAAGTCGGCTTTTTCCTGGAGGTTACACGTTATGGCCAATATTTCGTAAAAATTTCAAGTCAGTAGCACTTGTGGAACATGGTTAGAATTTTGATCCCCTATGAATGATTGAATGTGTATATAGGTACGAGTAAAATGTTGCTTGCATACTGCAAGCAGATCGACAACACTAATTTCATATCGGCATTATATCGGGACGGTCCCGGAAAGGAAAAAAAGGATTAAAATATTCTCAAAATTCGTTTCAATTTAATCGTCTGGCATCGAGCCCGGGTCTTTTTGGTGAAATATCTATGCAGCACATCGGAAGATCATCTTCTCTAAATACGTGTGAAAATTCAAGCAGAAATATTGGCTGCAACTGCCTCAAACGAAGACCTACTTTTCACGAATGTTAATAGCTCTCTGGATTCGAACCAAGGACGATCTAGGAAATATAAAATGTGTTTTCGAAATGTATCTGTAAGTTCTATATATATGCCGAATTTCAAGTTTAAATATTATTGGGAAGGGGTTCAAAATAATTCTTAAAAATTGGATCAGTGACTGATTGTAGAGACGCCTGGTGTCGAACCGTGGACGTATTGGAAGCTGTAAATGCACAAAATGACTTGCTAAGACTTGATCTAATTTCATACAAAGTTTGAAGTCGATATCATACCGGGAAGTACCTAAAATGTGTTTCCGTTATCCCCATAAGAAATGCATTGTGGAGTGCAAATGGCCCTCTGGGATCGAACCAAGGACCCTCAGCGAATTTCAAGTTTCCATGCCATCGCGAAAGGGTCCAAAAAAATCTTAAAAATCGCCACAAGGCAATTTAAACGGCCGCTTTTTGCCCCGACCTAGCATCGAACCCAGGATATTTTCCGTAATACTGATTTATGTTTTCGATAGATCATGACCATATATATAGGCTCCTTGAGTTTTGGTTCGCTTCCTATCCGGAAAGTATTTTTTTTTAATTCCCGAAAATCAAAGCAATGCATTTAAACGGGAAAAATCGGGACTTTGAGGCCCTCTGGAATCGAACCCATGACATCGAGGTTCAAAATCGCAACTTTTCTGGAGGTTATACGTTATGGCCAATATGTCGTAAAAATTTCAAGCCATTGACGCTAGTGGTTTAGCCTATGACTTTGTATCCTCTCTATATCTATTATATACGAGTAAAATGTTGCTTGCACACTGCAAGCAGATCGACAACACTAATTTCAGATCGGCATTATATCGGGACGGTCCGCTAAAGAAAAAAAAAGGATTGAAAATATTCTTATAATTCGCTTCAACTTAATCATCTGGCATCGAACCGGGTCTTCCTGGTGAACTTACTATGCAGCACAATAGAAGATCACCGTCTATAACTATATGAGAAAATTCAAGCAGAAATATTGACTGCAACTGCATGAAACGACGTCCTACTATTCACGAATGTAGATGGCTCTCTGGATTCGAACCAAGGACTATTTAGGAAATCTAAAACATGATTTTGAAATGTATCTATGTTCTCTATCTATATGACTTATTTCATGTTTTAATATTATTGGGAAGTGGTTCAAATTAATTCTTAAAAATCGGATAATTTACTGATTGTAGAGACGCCTGGTTTCGAACCCAGGAAATATTGGTAATTGTGAATGCTCAGTATGATTAATTAGGACTTAATCTTATTTCATACAAAGTTTGATGTCGATATCATGCCGGGAAGTAACTAAAACCTAATTCTGTTATCTCCATAAGAAATGCATTGAGGAATGTAAATGGCTCTCTGGGATCGAACCAAGGACCATCAGCGAATATGTAAAATTTGATTAGGAAATATATTAATGATCTACAACTCCTTGCCGAATTTCAAGTTTCCATGCCATCGGGAAAGGGTCGAAAAAAAATCTTAAAAATCTCCACAATGCATTTTAAACGGCCGATTTTTGCCTTGACCTAGCATCGAACCCAGGTTATTTTCCGTAAAACTCATTTTTGTTTTCGATAGATCATGGCCATATATAAAGGCTCCTTGCGTTTCGATTCTCTACCTATCCGGGAAGTATTTTTTTAAAATTCCCAAAGATCTGAGCAATGCATTTAAACGGGAAAAATCGAGACTTTGGGGCCCTCAGGAATCGAACCCATGACACTGAGGATGAAAATCGCAATTTTTCTGGCGGTTAATTGTTATGGCCAAAACGCAGTAAAAATTTGAACTCAATCACGCTTGTGGTTTAGGCTGTGAATTTGTATCCTATCTATCTATATACCTATCTATATACCTATCTATATACAGTAGAACCCCGGTAATCCGGACACTCGCTAATCCGGAACCCTCGGTAATCCGGACGGTCCATTGGGAGTTATGCAAACTCGCAACTTCTTCTTGTGAACATATAAACACGCATATTAGTAACAAGAAACGAGAGGTGGACTGACTATTTGAAAAATGTCTCCATTGGCTGCAATGATGTTATGGAGGGCGAAGTATTTCGTTTATTGTGATAACACATCTAAGTTGTGATACTTTTCTGTGACAGCATTTTTCCATTAGAGGAATGCTTAATATGTGCGAGACTAAACCATTTCGAAAGACAATAAATTTTCAGTTGCAGCAGGGTATCACTTCTCAAAACATCACGTTCATTAAAATGCTATGAGAGAAGAGCCGAAAGAAATAATCCTTCCCTTTGATAGACGTCCAATGAGGGTGACTATGCATGCGCTATAGAGTTGGTGTTTATCAGCGAGAAAAGCTAAACAATTTTAAGTTACTGCGTGTAATCAATGAGAAAGTAATTAAAGCGAGGATTAAATTTATGCCGTGTGCAAATGTGACTGGAAAACATAAGCTTCCTCTGTTTGTTGTCGGAACAGCAAAAAATCCCCGTGCATTCAAGTCAGTCACACTACTTGTGTGCTATCGAGGGCAAAAAAACTCTTGGGTCACACGAAAATTATTTTAGGATTGGTTTAAAACAGAATTCGTTCTAGCAGTTTGACAACATATGAAATCCGTCAATTTATCACAACGTGCTTTATTGTTGCTTGATAATTGTCCTGGCCATCCTTCTGCAGAAGAATTGTGCACTGATGACGTTGAAATTTCCGCAATGTTTTTACCCCCTAACACGACTGCGCTGATCCAACCATGTATCAGAATGTTTTTCAAAGCATTAGGTTAGGATATCGTAAGTTGCTTCTTACAAATATTCTTAATGATCCTGTAAACAATGAAAATTTGGAAAATGCACTGAAAAAGGTAAATTTAAAAGATGTCGTGTTCAATCTAGCTAACTGTTCGGCATCTGTGTCTAAATTATTGATCAGCAAGTCGTAGAAAAATTTACTCCCAAATTTTATTGGTTCTGAAGTTTTAGTAAATGTGCAAACTGAATAAATTCAGCTTGCGCCTCTCATTAATCAGTTACAAAATTCGAACCCAATATCTAACCCTGAAGCTCTCAGGTGGGCTGCTGAGGCTGACGACAGTTTGGATCGAAACGAAGCTGTAACAGATGACGAAATTATCAGAACAGTAACGAGAGAAGATGATGATGATGACGACGACGACCACCACCACCCTGTAGACTCCGTCAAAATTTCTCATTCTGAGGCTTTGGCGGCACTCAATACATCATTAAAGTGGGCCGTGGAGCAAATTTTTGAAGCACATGAAATTATGAGTAGTTGTAGGGACACGATGGCCAGACAGCAGCGCCCTCTATCACACATTGTCCCCCACCGCCTATGGCGCCAGGGAACCCCCACGTGACCCCCCCCATCCCCCTATTGCAGACTTCCAGATACACTCTCCTCCTCTATGACGTCATTCGGCCATAGAATCCCAACCGGGTTAGAATCACTGTCCTACGTCACGAGTACCGAACCCTGATCCTCACAGTCCGGACTTAGAAAATCTGGGTGATTTAAATAAAGTTTCAAATAAATGAAAAAAGATTCTCCTCCACCAGGATTTGAAACGCCCGAGTCTCGGACGTTTGGACTTGGGCCACATGCCTTAACCACTCGGCCACTACACCATTGGGAGGAGGTAGGTTAAATAACGTATATAAACATAACCGCTTCTCTTTAAATTTCTTTAAAAATCGAGGGAGAGGTTGCAAACGGTTGTTAAATCGAAAAGCCCGAAACGGGGGAAGTTTGAAATAACACGGTAAACTATATGCACAACTAAAAATGAAAAGTCTCGAATACGCTACTCGACGACTGACGGGGAGCGGTTTGATCGAAAGGAAGGTATTCATTAACTTATTTCATATCGGCATCATATCGGGACTGTCCTAAAAAAAAAAGGATTGAAATTTTTCTTAAAATTCGCTGAAATTTCATCGTCTGGCATCGATCCCGGGTCTTAGTGGTGAACCTACTATGCAGCACAACAGATGATCACCATCTCTAACTATGTGTGAAAATTCAAGCAGAATTATTGATTGCAACTGCATGAAACGACGTCCTACTTTTCACGAATGTAGATGGCTCTCTGGATTCGAACCAAGGACTATTTAGGAAATCTAAAACATGATTTTGAAATGTATCTATGTGCTCTATCTATATGACTAATTTCATGTTTTAATATTATTGGCAAGGGGTTCAAATTCATTCTTAAAAATCGGATAATTTACTGATTTTAGAGACGCCTGGTGTCGAACCCAGGAAATATTGGTAATTGTGAATGCGCAGTATGATTTATTATGACTTAATCTTATTTCATACAAAGTTTGAAGTCGATATCATGCCGGGAAGTACCTAAAACCTAATTCTGTTATCTCCATAAGAAATGCATTGAGGAATGTAAATGGCTCTCTGGGATCGAACCAAGGACCATCAGCGAATATGTAAAATTTGATTAGGAAATATATTTATGATCTACAACTCCTTGCCGAATTTCAAGTTTCCATGCCATCGTGAAAGGTTCGAAAAAAAATCTTAAAAATCGCCACAATGCATTTTAAACGGCCGATTTTTGCCTTGACCCAGCATCGAACCCAGGTTATTTTCCGTAAAACTCATTTACGTTTTCGATAGATCATGACCATATTTATAGGCTCCTTGAGTTTTGATTCTCTACCTATCCGGAAAGTATTTTTTTTAAATTCCTGAAAATCAAAGCAATGCATTTAAACGGGAAAAATCGGGATTTTGGAGCCCTCTAGAATAGAACCCATGACACTGATGTTAAAAATCGCAATTTTTCTGGTGGTTCCACGTTATGGCCAATACGCCGTAAAAATTTCAGCTCAGTCACTCTTGTGGTTTAGGCTGTGAGTTTGTATCCTCTCTATATATATCTATTATATATAGACGCTTCTCCGGATACACCTATATATCTATTACGAGTAAAATGTTGCTTGCATACTGCAAGCAGATCGACAACACTATTTTCATGTCGGCATCATATCGGGACGGCCATCAAAAGAAAAAAATGGATTGAAATTTTTCTTAAAATTCGCTGAAATTCCATCGTCTGGCATCGAACCCGGGTCTTTACTATTGAACTTACTATGCAGCACAATAGAACATCGCCATCTCTAACTATGTGTGAAAATTCAAGCAGAAATATGCGCTACAACTGCCTCAAACACGTTCTAATTTTCACGATTTGAAATGGCTCTCTGGATTCGAACCAAGGACGATTTTGTAAATCTAAAAATGTTTCTGAAAGTTATTAATGATCTCTATCTACATGCCGAATTTCAAGTTTCTATATTGTTGGGAAGGGGTTCAAAATAATTTTTGAAAATCGGATCAGTTACTGATTGTAGAGACGCCTGGTGTCGAACCCAGGACACATTGATGGGTGGGAATACACAGTTTGATTTATATACACTTAATCTTTCTTAGTGCAAAGTTTGAAGTCTTTATCGTGCCGGGAAGTACCTATAATTTGTTTCCGTTATCTCCGTTAGAAATGCATTGAGGAATTTAAATGGCCCTCTGGGATCGAACCAAGGACCATCAGCGAATATGTAAAATTTGATCCTGAAACGAATGAATGTTCTCCAACTCCATGCCGAATTTCAAGATTCCATGCCATCGGAAAAGGATCCAAAAAAAATCTTAAAAATCGCCACAATGCAATTTAAACGGCCGATTTTTGCCCCGACCTAGCATCGAACCCAGGATATTTTCCGTAAAACTCATTTATGTTTTCGATAGATCATGTTCATATATATAGGCTCCTTGAGTTTTGATTCACTACCTATCCGGAAAGTATTTTTTTTTAATTCCCGAAAATCAAAGCAATGCATTTAAACGGGAAAAATCGGGACTTTGAGGCCCTCTGGAATCGAACCCATGACATCGAGGTTCAAAATCGCAATTTTTCTGGAGGTTATACGTTATGGCCAATTTGTTGTAAAAATTTCAAGCCATTGACGCTAGTGGTTTAGCCTGTGACTTTGTATCCTCTCTCTATATCTATTATATATAGATGCTTCTCCGGATTCATTCATATCTATTACGAGTAAAATGTAGCTTGCATACTGCAAGCAGATCGACAACACTAATTTTATATCGGCATCATATCGGGACGGTCCTCAAAAGAAAAAAAAAAGAATTGAAAATATTCTTAAAATTTGCTGCAATTTCATCGTCTGGCATCGAACCCGTATCTTACTGGTGAACTTACTATGCAGCACAATAGAATATCACCATCTCTAACTATGTGTGAAAATTCAACCAAAAATATTGGCTACAACTGCCTCAAACTACGTTCTACTTTTTAATAATGTAAATGGCTCTCTGGATTCGAACCAAGGACGATCTAGGAAATTTAAAACATGTTTTTGAAATCCATCTATGTTCTCTATCTATATACCTAATTTCATGTTTTAACATTATTGGGAAGGGGTTTAAATTAAATCTTAAAAATCGGCTAATTTACTGATTGTAGAGACGCCTGGTGTCGAACGCAGGAAATATTGGTAGCTGTGATTACACAGTATGACTTATTAGGACTTAATCTTATTTCATACAAAGTTTGAAGTCGATATCATGCCGGGAAGTACCTAAAACCTTTTTCTGTTATCTCCATAAGAAATGCATTGACGAATGTAAATGGCTCTCTGGGATCGAACCAAGGACCGACAGCGAATATGTAAAATTTGATTATGAAATAAATCTATATTATCCAACCCCATGCCGAATTTCAAGTTTCCATGCCATCGGGAAAGGGTCCAAAAAAAATCTTAAAAATCGCCACAATGCATTTTAAACGGCCGATTTTTGCCCCGACCTAGCATCGAACCATGGATATTTTTCGTAAAACTTATTTATGTTTTCGATAGATCATGACCATATATAAAGGCTCATTGAGTTTCGATTCTCTACCTATACGGGAAGTATTTTTTAAAAATTCTCGAAAATCAAAGCAATGCATTTAAACGGGAAAAATCGGGACTTTGGGACCCTCTGGAATCGAACCCATGACACTGAGGATCAAAGTCGCTTTTTTCCTGGGAGTTTCACGCTATGGCCAATATGTCATAAAAATTTCAGATCAATGACGCTTGTAGTTTAGGCTGTGAATTTGTATCCTATCTATCTATCTATCTATATAGGTATACGAGTAAAATGTAGCTTGCATACTGCAAGCAGATCGGCAATACTAATTTCATATCGGCATCATATCGGGAATGTCCTCAAAAGAAAAAAAAAGGATTGAAATTTTTCTTAAAATTCGCTGAAATTTCATCGTCTGGCATCGAACCCGGATCTTACTGGTGAACTTACTATGTAGCACAATAGAAGATCACCATCTCTAACTATGTGTGAAAATTCAAGCAGAAATATTGGCTACAACTGCCCCAAAAGACGCTCTAATGTTCACGAATGTAAATGGCTCTCGGGACTCGTACCAAGGACGATCTTGGAAATTTAAAAAATGTTTCTGAAAGTTATTATTGATCTCAATCTATATGCCAAATTTCATGTTTCTATATTATAGGGAAAGGTTTCAAAATAATTCCTAAAATTCGGATCAACTTCTGATTGCAGAGACACCTGGTGTCGAACCCAGGACACATTGATAGCTATGAATACATTTTTTGATTTGTTTAGACTGGTTCTTCCATCATGCTAAGTTTTACGTCGATAGCATGCAGGGAAGTACCTTAAACTTGTTTCCGTTATCTCCATAAGAAATGCATTGAGGAATGTAAATGGCCCTCTGGGATCGAACCAAGGAACATCAGGGAAAACATAAAAATCGATTATGAAATATATTTATGATATCTAACCCCATACCGAATTTCAAGTTTCCATGCCATCGGGAAAGGGTCCAAAAAAAATCTTAAAAATCGCCACAATACATTTTAAACGGAAGATTTTTACATCGTATCATATATATATATATATGATACGAGTAAAATGTCGCTTGCATACTGCAAGCAGATCGACAACACTATTTTCATGTCGGCATCATTTCCGGACGGTCCTCATAAGAAAAAAAAAGGGATTGAAATTTTTCTTAAAATTCACTGAAATTCCATCGACTGGCATCGAGCCCGGGTCTTTACTGTTGAACTTACTATGAAGCACAATAGAACATCGCCATCTCTAACTATGTGTGAAAATTCAAGCTGAAATATGGGCTACAACTGCCTCAAAAGACGTTCTCATTTTCACGAATTTATATGGCTCTCTGGATTCGAACCAAGGACGATCTTGGAAATCTAAAAAATGTTTCTGAAAGTTATTTATGATCTCTATCTACATGCCGAATTTCAAGTTTCTGAGGAGATTAGGGAGCAAATTGGACAGGCTCTCAAATACGCGAAACCACCAAAATCCAACATCACGAAAGCAGAACGTGAAGCATTTACCAAATTACGTGAGAGATCAGATATCCTTGTTCTACCAGCAGACAAAGGTAACGCGACGGTTATTATGCAGTCTGAAGAATACCACGAGAAAATTTCGGACCTTCTGGCGGACTCATGCTACCGAGAACTGACCAAGGATCCAACTGACTCCATCTTGAGAAAAGTTTCAGCCTTGATAAAGAAATCAACCATCCCAACCGAAACACAGAAGGGCCCTCTACCAAGGGCTGCTGTTCCACCAAGGTTGTATGGTCTGCCCAAGATCCACAAACCCGGCGTTCCGCTAAGACCCATCATCAGCGCAATAGATTCCCCGACGTACCACCTATCCAAGTTCCTCAGTAAACTCCTGACTCCCCATGTCGGCAAAAGCTTACGTAACGTGAAAAATTCCAAGGAATTTGTGAAAACAATACAGCAATTCCATCTGCATCCTAGGGACTTATTAGTTAGTTTTGATGTGGTATCTCTCTTCACGAAGGTACCTGTTGAGGATACCCTCAAACTATTGGCACCATTTTTCAATGAAAGCATGTTGAAACTTTTTGAACTAACCCTGACTTCGACCTACTTTTTATATCGTGGAAAGTATTATGAACAACGAGACGGCGTACCCATGGGTTCACCACTCTCTCCCGCAGTCGCCAACATGTTTATGGAGGATTTCGAGGAAAGAGCACTTCAGTCGGCCCCTCTACAACCAAGGTGTTTCCTGAGATACGTAGACGACACTTTCATCATCTGGCCCCACGGAGAAGAAACACTCGGCTGTTTCCTGGAACATTTGAACAACCAGCACCCGAACATCAGGTTTACGATGGAGTTGGAGAAAGACGGCACGCTCCCCTTCCTCGATGTGTTGGTCAGCAGAAAACCAGATGGATCCTTAGGACACTCGGTCTTCAGGAAACCGACCCACACTGACCGATATTTAAATGGAACCAGTCACCACCATCCGGCTCAGTTACGAAGTGTCTTAGCCACTCTGGCTCACAGAGCCATCTCAGTTTCAGATAAGGAGAGCCTAGGGAATGAACTCCATCACCTAAAGACAACCCTCACACAGAATGGTCACCGACTAAACCACATCAATGAGGCGATTCACAGGGCAAAAAACCCAACGGAAAAGGCACCAGAAAAAAAACCCATCGCCACGGCCTGCCTTCCATATGTTGCTGGGCTGTCGGGAAAAATAAGCAGGATCCTCGCAAAAAACAACGTCCGGACGGTACACATCCCAAACTCAAAGGTTAGCTCCATGCTCCCAAAACCCAAAGACGACCTCGGGCTCAGATCCTCGGGAGTGTACCAAGTCCCTTGCGAGTGCGGCCTTAGCTACATAGGTGAAACGTGCAGGACCATCGAAACCCGACTAAAGGAACATTCCCGATCCAAACGTCTTAGCCAGCCAACAAAATCGGCCATTGCAGAGCACTGCCTCGAGCAAAATCACTCGGCCAAGTTTGAGGACGCAAAAATCCTTTGCAGAGGGAGAGGATACTGGGATAGGGTGACTAAGGAGGCCATCGAAATCCGGCTCCATCCCAGAAACATTAATCGTGACAAAGGCCTGTTCCTAAGCAGTGCATGGGATGGAGCCGTCCGCAGACTAAACAGATCTCCAATAAAAAAAACAGGAGAGAGATGACGTATCAGTGAGTTGAAGGAAGGTTCCCTTCCCCCCACCCCCATCTCGGATTGGCCACCCCCACCACCGGACCCACAACGGAGACCGTTGCTCCCGCATCGCCAATAGAAAAAGTGAAAGGAATCCCTCCGGCCACTATATAAAGATCCCCTTTCATTCATCTGACATCAGTTCTTGAAGATGGGTGCAGAGTACGTACCCGAAACGTCGATCCTATGGCAGGAGGCAACCCGGCTGGAAACCCGAGAGAACTCTCTTCTATTGTGCTGCTTTGTGAGTTCAACCAGAAAGACCCGGGTTCGATGCCAGACGATGGAGTTTCAGGGAATTTTAGAAAAATTTCAATCCATTTTTTTCTTTTGATGGCCGTCCCGATATGATGCCGACATGAAAATAGTGTTGTCGATCTGCTTGCAATATGCAAGCAACATTTTACTCGTAATAGATATAGACGCTTCTCCGGATATACCTATATATAAGTTACGAGTAAAATGTAGCTTGCATACTGCAAGCAGATCGGCAATACTAATTTTATATCGGCAACAATCGGGACGGTCATCAAAAGAAAAAAAAGGATTGAAAATATTCTTGAAATTCGCTGCAATTTCATCGTCTGGCATCAAACCGGTGTCATACTGGTGATCTTACTATGCAGCACTATAGAAGATCACCATCTCTGACTGTGTGTGAAAATTCAACCAAACATTTTGGTTACAACTGCCTCAAACTTCGTTCTACTTCTCACGAATGTAAATGGCTCTCTGGATTCAAACCAAGGACTATCTAGGAAATCTAAAATATGTTCATGAAATGAATCTATGATCTCTATCTATATGCCGAATTTGAAGTTTCTATATTATTGGCAAAGGTTTCAAAATAATTCCTAAAAATCGGATTAACTTCTGATTGCAGAGACACCTGGTGTCGAACCCAGGACTCTTTGATAGCTGTGAATGTACTGTTTGATTTGTATGGACTTGATCTTTGTACATGCAAAGTTTGAAGTTGATATCGTGCCGGGAAGTACCTAAAATTTGTTTCCGTTATCTCCGTAAGAAAAGCATTGGGAAGTGCAAATGGTCCTCTGGGATCGAACCAAGGACCATAAGCTAATATGTAAAATTCGATTATGAAATAAATTCATGATATCTATCGACGTGCCGAGTTTCAATAATCCATGTTATCGGGAAAGGATCCAAAAAAAATCTTAAAAATCGCCGCAATGCATTTTAAACGGCCGATTTTTGCCCCGGCCTAGCATCGAACCAAGGACAATATTCGAAGATATCTTTCCGATTTTCGTTGGCTATGCACGGCATTTAGCGGTCCCTCGAGTTTCAACTCTCTGCTTTTCCGGGAAGTGCCTCAAAAAAATTTTCGAAAATCCCCGCCATGTAATCTTATGGGGAAAATCGCGATTTTGGGGCCCTCTGGAATCGAACCCATGACACTGAGGTTCAAAATCGCAATTTTTCTGGAGGTTATACGTTATGGCCAATATGTCGTAAAAATTTCAAGCCATTGACGCTAGTGGTTTAGCCTGTGACTTTGTATCCTCTCTATATATCTATTATATATAGATGCTTCTCCGGATTCATTCATATATATACCCAGATAGGATACTAATTCACAGCCTAAACCACAAGCGTGATTGACTTGAAATTTTTACGACGTATTGGCCCTAACGTGAAACCTCCAGAAAAAATGCGATTTTGAACCTCAGTGTCATGGGTTCGATTCCAGAGGGCCCCAAAGTCCCGATTTTTCCCGTTTAAATGCATTGCTTTGATTTTCGGGAATTATTAAAAAATACTTCCCGGATAGGTAGAGAATCAAAACTCATGGAGCCTATATATATGGTCATGATCTATCGAAAACATAAATAACTTTAATGGAAAATATCCTGGGTTCGATGCTAGGACGATGCAAAAATCGGCCGTTTAAAATGCATTGCGGCGAATTTGAAGATTTTTTTTGGATCCTTTCCCAATAACATGGATACTTGAAACTCGGCACGTAGATAGATAACATTAATATATTTCATAATAAAATTACACATGTTCGCTTATGGTCCTTGGTTCGATCCCAGAGAGCTATTGGCACTTTTCAATGCATTTCTTATGGAGACAACGGAAACAAAATTTCGGTACTTCCCGGCATGCTATCGACTTCAAACTTTGCATAAAAAAAGATCAAGCTGGTACAAATCAAACTGTGCATTCGCAGTTTACAATTTGTCCTGGGTTCGACACCAGGTGTCTCTGCAATAAGCAGTAGATGCGATTTTTAGGAATTATTTTGAAACATTTTCCAATAATATAGAAACTTGAAATTCGGCACATAGATAGAGATCATAAACATCTTTAAGAAACATGCTTTAGATTTCCAAGGTCGTCCTTGGTTCGAATCCAGAGAGCCATTTACATTCGTGGAAATTAGAACGTCTTTTGAGGCAGTTGCAGTTAATGTTTCTACTTGAATTTTCACACATAGTTACAAATGGTGATCTTCTATGGTGCTGCATAGTAAGTTATGCAAGAAGACCCGGGTTCGATGCCAGACGATGAAATTTTCAGCGAATTTTAAGAATATTTTCAATCTTTTTTTTTTTTTTTGAGGACCGTCCTGATAAAATGCCGATTTTAAATTATTGGTGTCAATCTGCTTGCAGTATGCAAGCTACATTTTACTCGTATATATATATATATGAATACGAGTAAAATGTAGCTTGCATACTGCAAGCAGATCGACAACACTATTATCATGTGGGCATCATATCGGGACGGCCATCAAAAGAAAAAAATGGATTGAAATTTTTCTCAAAATTCGCTGAAATTCCATCGTCTGGCATCGAACCCGGGTCTTTACTGAGAACTTACTATGCAGCACAATAGAACATCACCATTTCTAACTATGTGTGAAAATTCAAGCAGAAATATGGGCTACAACTGCCTCAAAAGACGTTCTAATTTTCACGAATTTAAATGGCTCTCTGGATTCGAACCAAGGACGATCCTGGAAATCTAAAAAATGTTTCTGAAAGTTATTTATGATTCTTATCTATAAGCCGAATTTGAAGTTTCTTTATTATTGGTAAAGGTTTCAAAATAATTCCTAAAAATCGGATCAACTTCTGATTCCAGAGACACCTGGTGTCGAACCCAGGACACATTGATAGCTGTGAAAGCACTGTTTGATTTGTATGGACTTGATCTTTCTATATGCAAAGTTTTAATTCAATATCGTCCCGGGAAGTACCTAAAATTTGTTTCCGTTATCTCCGTAAGAAATGCATTGAGGAATTAAATTTCCCTCTGGGATCGAACCAAGGACCATCAGCGAATATGTAAAATTCGATTATGATATATTTTCATGATATCTAACCTCATACCGAATTTCAAGTTTCTATGCCATCGGAAAAGGGTCCAAAAAAAATCTTTAAAATCGCCACAATGCATTTTAAACGGCCGATTTTTGCCGTGACCTAGCATCGAACCAAGGATAATATTCGTAGATGTCTTCATGGTTTCCTTTAGATATGCAAGGCATCTAGCGATCCCTTGAATTTCAACTCTCTCCTTTCCCGGGAAGTGCCTCAAAAAAATTTTCGAAAATCCCTGCCATGTATTCTTATCGAGAAAATCGCGACTTTGGGGCCTTCTGGAATCGAACCCATGACCCCGAGGTTCAATGTCGGCTTTTTCCTGGAGGTTACACGTTATGGCCAATATGTCGTAAAAATTTCAAGTCAATGACGCTTGTGGTTTAGCCTGTGAATTTGTATCCTATCTATATACCTATATAGCTATATAGCTATATATATGAATGAATCCGGAGAAGCATCTATATATAATAGATATGATATATGAATGAATCCGGAGAAGCATCTATATATCTATTACGAGTAAAATGTTGCTTGCATACTGCAAGCAGATCGACAACACTATTTTCATGTCGGCATCATATCGGGACGGCCATCAAAAGAAAAAAATTGATTGAAATTTTTCTTAAAATTCCATCGTCTGGCATCGAACCCGGGTCTTTACTGTTGAACTTACTATGTAGCACAATAGAAGATCACCATCTCTAAATATGTGTGAAAATTCAAGCAGAAATATGGGCTACAGCTGCCTCAAAAAACGTTCTAAGTTTCACGAATTTAAATGGCTCTCTGGATTCGTACCAAGGACGATATTGGAAATCTAAAATATGTTTCAGAATTTTATTTATGATGTTTATCTATATGCCGAATTTCAAGCTTCTATATTATTGGGAAAGGTTTCAAAATAATTCCTAAAAATCGGATCAACTTCCGATTGCAGAGACACCTGGTGTCGAACCCAGGACACAATGATAGCTGTGAATGCACTGTTTGATTTGTATGGACTTGATCTTTATATATGCAAAGTTTGAAGTCGATATCGTGCCGGGAAGCACCTAAAATTTGTTTCCGTTATCTCCGTAAGAAAGGCATTGAGGAATCTAAATTTCCCTCTGGGATCGAACCAAGGACCATCAGCGAATATGTAAAATTCGAATATGAAATACTTTTATGGTATCTAACCTCATACCGAATTTCAAGTTTCTATGCCATCGGAAAAGGGTCCAAAAAAAATCTTAAAAATCGCCACAATGCATTTTAAACGGCCGATTTTTGCCCCGACCTAGCATCGAACCAAGGATAATATTCGTGGATGTCTTTATGGTTTCCTTTAGATATGCACGGCATCTTACGATCCCTTGAATTTCAACTTTCTCCTTTTCCGGGAAGTGCCTCAAAAAAATTTTCGAAAATCCCTGCCATGTATCCTTATGGGGAAAATTGCGACTTTGGGGCCTTCTGGAATCGAACCCATGGCACCGAGGTTCAATGTCGGCTTTTTCCTGGAGGTTACACGTTATGGCCATAACGTCGTAAAAATTTCAAGTCGGTGGCACTTGTAGAACATGCTTAGACTTTTGATCCCCAGTGTATATATATATACGAGTAAAATGTAGCTTGCATACTGCAAGCAGATTGACAACAATAATATAAAATCGGCATTATAACGGGACGGTTCACAAAAGAAAAAAAAAAAGAATTGAAAAAATTCTTAAAATTCGCTGAAATTTCATCGTCTGGCATTGAACCCGGGTCTTACTGGTAAACCTACTATGAAATAAAATAGAAGATCACCATCCCTAACTATGTGTGAAAATTCAAGCAGAAATATTGGCTACAACTGCCTCAAAAGACGTTCTAATTTTCAGTAATGTAAATGGCTCTCTGAATTCGAACCGAGGACGGTCTTGGAAATCTAAAACATGTTTCTGAAAGTTATTTATGATCTCTATCTATATGCCGAATTTGATGTTTCTATATTATTGGCAAAGGTTTCAAAATAATTCCTAAAAATCGGATCAACTTCTGATTGCAGAGACACCTGGTGTCGAACCCAGGACACATTGATAGCTGTGAATGCACTGTTTAATTTTTATGGGCTTGATCTTTCTATATGCAAAGTTTGAAATCGATATCATGCCGGGAAGTACCTAAAATTTGTTTCCGTTATCTCCGTAAGAAATGCATTGAGGAATGTAAATGGCCCTCTGGGATCGAACCAAGGACCATCAGCGAATATATAAAATTTGATTATGTTATATTGTTATAGTATCTAACCTCATACCGAATTTCAGGTTTCTATGCCATCGGAAAAGGGTCCAAAAAAAATCTTAAAAATCGCCACAATGCATTTTAAACGGCCGATTTTTGCCCCGACCTAGCATCGAACCATGGATAATATTCGTAGATGCCTTTATGGTTTCCTTTAGATATGCACGGCATCTAGCGATCCCTTGAATTTCAAATCTCTCCTTTTATGGGAAGTGCCTCAAAAAAATTTTCGAAAATCCCCGCCATGTATCCTTATGGAGAAAATCGCGACTTTGGGGCCTTCTGGAATCGAACCCATGACACCGAGGTTCAAAATCGCAATTTTTCTGGCGGTTACACGTTATGGCCAATACGTCGTAAAAATTTCAATTTAATGCCACTTATGGTTTAGGCTGTGAATTAGTATCCTATCTATCTATCTATCTATCTATCTATCTATCTATCTATATAGGTATATCCATGAATGAATCCGGAGAAGCATCTATATATAATAGATATATAGATGCTTCTCCGGATTCATTCATATATATACCTATATAGATAGATAGAATACAAATTCACAGCCTAAACTACAAGCGTCATTGATCTGAAATTTTTATGACATATTGGCCATAACGTGAAACCCCCAGGAAAAAAGAGACTTTGATCCTCAATGTCATAGGTTCGATTCCAGAGGGCCCCAAAGTCCCGATTTTTCCCGTTTGAATGCATTGCCGTGATTTTCGGGAATTAAAATAAAATACTTTCCGGATAGGTAGAGAAGTAAAACTCAAGGTGCCTATATTTATGGTCTTGGACTTTCGAAAATATCAATGACTTTTACAATAGTTATCCTGGGTTCGATGCTAGGACGATGCAAAGATCTGCCCTTTAAAATACATGGGAGCCGTTTTTCATTATTTTTTTAGATGCACTTATCGAAATGATAGGATGTTCGTGCTTGGCTGGAAGATGTATGGTACGAATAAGTTTTAGAAAAAAATTTTCATAAGACCGTACTGTTCCTGGGTTCGAAGCCAGAGCACAATAACGTTTCTCTCATAAGGAATATAAAGGAAAAGTAGGACGTCATTTGAGGCAGTTGTAACCAATATTTCTGCTTGAATTTGCATACGCGGTTAGAGATGGTGTTTTTCTTTTGTGCTGCATAGAAAGTATTGCCTGAAAGACCCGGGTTCGATGCCGGGCGGTAAAAATATCACCCATATATAATACTATGGGGTATCTTTTCATAATTTTTTATGCATTTATCGATATGTAAGGGAGCTCTTGCTTAGATGGAAGATGTATATTAACACTTTGTTTAAGAAAAAAAATAGATAAGACCATGCTGTTCCTGGGTTCGATGCCAGAGCACATTATAATTTCTCAAATAAGGAGTGTATGTGAATAGTAGGACGTCGTTTGAGGTAGTTGCACCTAATAGTTTTGCTTGAATTTTCACACATAGTTTGATATGGTAATTTTCTATTTTGCTGCATAGTAAGTACACCAGGAAGACCGGGGTTCGCTGCCAGGTGATTAAATTGCAGCGAATTCTACGAATATTTTGAATTTTTTTTTCTTTTGATGTCCGTCCCGATATGATGCCGATATGAAATTAGTGTTGTCGATCTGCTTGCAGTATGCAAGCTACATTTTACTCGTATATATGAATGAATCCGGAGAAGCATCTATCTATTATATAAAATGAAGCTTGCATACTGCAAGCAGATCGGCAATACTAATTTCATATCGGCATCACATCGGGACGGTCCTCATAAGAAAAAAAAAGGATTTAATTTTTTCTTAAAATTCGCTGAAATTTCATCGTCTGGCAATGAACCCGGGTCTTACTGGAAAACCTACAATGAAACACAATAGAAGATCACCATCTCTAACTATGTGTGAAAATTCAAACAGAAATATTGGCTGCAACTGCCTCAAACGAAGACCTACTTTTCACGAATGTTGATAGCTCTCTGGATTCGAACCAAGGACGATCTAGGAAATATAAAATATGTTCTTGAAATGTATCTACGTTCTCTCTATATATACCTAATTTCATGATTTAATATGATTTGGAAGGGATTTAAATTAATTCTTAAAAATCGGATAATTTACTGATTGTAGTCACGCCTGGTGTCGAACCCTGGACGTATTGGAAACTGTTAATGCACAAAATGACTTGCTAGGACTTGATCTAATTTCATACAAAGTTTGAAGTCGATATCATACCGGAAAGTACCTAAAATGTGTTTCCGTTATCCCCATAAGAAATGGACTGTGGAGTGCAAATGGCCCTCTGGGATCGAACCAAGGACCATCAGCGAATATGTAAAATTTAATTATTAAATATATTTATGATCCCCAACTCCATGCCGAGTTTCAAGTTTCCATGCCATCGGGAAATAGTCCAAAAAAAATCTTAAAAATCGCCACAATGCATTTTAAACGGCCGATTTTTACCCCGACCTAGCATCGAACCCAGGATATTTTCCGTAAAACTCATTTATGTTTTCGATAGATCATGACCATATATGTAAGCTCCTTGAGTTATGATTCTCTACCTATCCGGGAAGTATTTTTTTTTAATTCCCGAAAATCAAAGCAATACATTTAAACGGGAAAAATCGGGACTTTGGGGCCCTCCGGAATCGAACCCATGACACTGAGGTTCAAAATTGCAATTTTTCTGGAGGTTACACGTTATGGCCAATATGTCGTAAAAATTTCGTCTCAATAACTCTTGTGGTTTAGGCTGTGAGTTTGTATCCTCTATCTATTATATATAGATGCTTCTCCGGATTCATTCATGATATACCCAGATACCCAGATAGGATACTAATTCACAGGCTAAACTACTGGCGTCATTGACTCGAAATTTTTACCACGTATTGGCCATAACGTGAAACCCCCAGGAAAAAAGCGACTTTGATCCTCAGTGTCATAGGTTCGATTCCAGAGGGGCCCAAAGTCCCGATTTTTCCCGTTTAAATGCATTACCGTGATTTTCGCGAATAAAAAAAAAATACTTTCCGGATAGGTAGGGAAATAAAACTCAAGGAGCCTATATATATGGTAATGATCTATCGAAATCATAATTGAGTTTTACGGAAAATATCCTAAGTTCGATGCTAGGTCGAGGCAAAAATCGGCCGTTTAAAAAGCATTGTGGCGATTATTATGATTTTTTTTGGACCTTTTCCCGATGGCATGGATACTTGAAATTCGGCATGAGGTTGGAGATCATAAATTTATTTCATAATCAAATTTTTTGTATTCGCTGATGGTGCTTGGTTCGATCCCAGAGGGCCATTTACATTCCTCAATGCATTTCTTATGGAGATAACGGAGACAAATTTTAGGTACTTCCCGGCATGATATCGATTTCAAACTTTGCGCAAAATAAGATCAAGTCCTTTAAAATCATACTGTGCATTCACAGCGTAAATATATTTCCTGGGTTCGACACCAGGCGTCTCTTATATCAGTAGTTGATCCGATTTTTAATAATTATTTTGAGCCCTATCCCAATAATATAGAAACTTGAAATTCGGCAAATAGATAGAGATCATAAATAACTTTCATGAACATGTTTTAGATTTCCAAGATCGTCCTTGGTTCGAATCCAGAGCGCCATTTACATTCCTGAAAAGTAGAACGTCGTTTGAGGCAGTTGTAGCCAATATTTCTGCTTGAAATTTCACACATAGTAAGAGATGGTTATTCTCTGTTGTGCTACATAGTAAGCTTACCAGGAAGACCCGGGTTCGATGCCAGACAATTAAATTGCAGCTAATTTTAAGAATATTTTCAATACCTTTTTTTTTCTTTTGAGTGCCGTCCCGATATGATGCCGACATGAAATTATTGTTGTCGATCTGCTTGCAGTATGCAAGCTAAATTTTACTCGTATTATATATAGATGCTTCTCCGGATTCATTCATGTATCCATATATATATTCATATATATATATAGAGAGGATACAAACTCACAGGCCAAACCACAAGCGTCATTGACTTGAAATTTTTACGACATATTGGCCATAGAGTGTAACCGCCAGAAAAATTGCGATTTTGATTCTCAGTGTCATGGGTTCGATTCCAGAGGGCCCCAAAGTCTCGATTTTTCCCGTTTAAATGCATTGCTTTGATTTTCGGGAATTTTTAAAAAATACTTCCGGGATAGGTAGAGAATCGAAAATCTAGGAACCTTTATATATGGTCATGATCTATCGAAAACATAAATGAGTTTTAAGGAAAATATCCTGGGTTCGATGCTAGGTCGAGGCAAAAATCGGCCGTTTAAAATGTATTGTGGCGATTTTTAAGATTTTTTTTGGACCCCTTCCCGATGCACAGTGGGCTAGAATCGAAAAAAGCTGGCCAAAAATAAAAAAGTGCTTTTTTTGAGTACGGACTTTGAAACTTTGCATAGTCAATCTTGAATAAATTCTGCATATGACTGTGAAATCATTTGCGTTGGTTCCCACTCGTTACAATTCTACAGGGGGTCAAAGTTGACCAAATTTTACGAAAAATTCCGGTCCTCGAGTTTTCTCAAAATTCTTCCATTTCAAGCCAATCCTGAACTAAAATGAGCTAAATCATCGGGTAAAAAACGATGTAGTATTATAAACCTAATCTTCATGCTTTATAATACTGGGTTTGAATGATCACAGTTGAATATTTGCATTATTTATACAACAAAATGGCGAACCCTTATTTTACGGCAAATTTCCACCTAAAGTGAGGAAAATAGTAGTGAATAAGCGTGGTGTACGCGGAGTTATTCATACCAAAATGTTCTTTGAAGTTTTCTGAAGAAGAATCTGAAATAAAATCCTGCGACAATTTGCGACGCCGATAAATAAAGCTTTTCATCCATCCATTAAACCGATTACTTTGCTGGCCCAAGGTAGGGCCAACGAAGTTACGGTTGGGCCTCTGTTGGCTGGTGTTGGTTGGCCCAACGTAGGCAAATGGTGGGTTGGCAAACGGTGAGGCGGAGTGCCATTCCATACCGTTGGCCAACCGTGGACAACAACGGTTTGCCAACGTTGGCCCAACGGTGTCGTGTTACTTGGGTATGTTACATTTTCAGAATTTTGCTATTTACTTGAAATACCATGTCTAACTTGGTCATTTCTCGCTTAATAATGCATAATAAGTTGATGGAGGGAAATAATGAATCATTAATTTGCAATAAGCAGCGTTTAATGAAATATCTAATTAAAAAACTACACTTACAAGAATTTGAGAGTGGGCAAAATGCTCTTATTGATTATATCCATGATTTCTTGTCTGTGCACTATTCAAGAAAATGGAAACTGAGTTCACGGAATAATGAGAGATTTATCAAGCGCAATTCCAGTTGGCTTAATGTTAATGCTAATTTTATCGAGATTGTGCTACAGAACTTACCTAGTAGTTCTATGACTCCTGGTTAGTAAATCTAAGTTTTATTTGATGTTTGTAATATCGTTTATTGATAGTTTAAAATTTTATATAGAATTATCTTATGTAAAAGTAATTCATTTTGGTAGACGCTAGAGGACGGCCAGAATTAGATTTCCATCTTTCGAGTGAACGAACTAAACGAAGGAAAACGGAATCGATTAGGGCCACGTACTCCGCAGCTAAATTGTCTGCGATGTGACTCTTCGAGAGGAAGGAGATGAGGCTGCTTCTAAGTTAGTCAAGGAAATAACGACAACCACACCTACGAGAGCAAGGAGGGTACTTTCGAAGAGGAGGAAAACGTATAATGTTCAGTCTCAGTTGTCAGTAGAAGAGGCCGTATCTCTGATTATATCGTCAGAGTTAACAAAAAGTCAATATAAAATTCTCCATGATACTGCAATTAGTCATGGTCATAAGTTGTACCCCAGCTATGAAGTAGTTAAAAACGCAAAATCTGCTGCGTATCCAGATGGGATACATATTACCGAAGATGTGTGTGGAGTCAGTTTGAAAGCCCTTCTGCTGCACACAGCATCCCGTATCGCAGCATCTGTATCGTCAGCTCAGCATCAAGCAGTAAAGTTAATTCCAGTTTAATATGTAAATACGGATTTGACGGAAGCTCTGGCCACTCTCAATATAAACAAGTGAGGCAAACGGAGGACAAGACAGATGAGTTCCTCTTCATTAGCTCCTTGGTGCCTCTTCGTTTACTCAACTATACATCTGGTAAAAACATAAACACCATAATTGTTCCTCGCTCATAGTAGTTGAAATTGATAACAATATAACAAAATTTAAGTTGAAATTCACAATTTATTGCTTAATACAGATGAAATAATATGGGCGAATCCTCGACCATCTTTAACAAGATTCTGCAGACCGATTCGCCTTCAGTGGATAAAAGAGACGAAGACAATTACTCAGGCGGAAGAAAGATATCTGCAGAAGGAGATAGAAAAATTAACGCCGGTAAATGTGGGCTTCTATCGAATTAAATTCGCTTTGCTGCTCCAACAAGAAAACCAAGGAATATGGACGAAGAAGTGAAGGAGCACCTGAGCATGAGCAATGAAGAAGAGATGGCGTGTCGAGAAGAAGATTCCTCTGATGATGACTCTATTTAAGGCATACGGTAAGACTCATTAATTTAAATGCACTTATGCTTAAAACATCAGAAGCCTATTTTATACAAAAAATTTATGAATCTCAATATTAACGAAAATATGTCAATGGAGCCATGTACAGACAAACCTTTATAGAACATTACAGAAAGAGATTTTTCCTTCATATCATTAGGGTTTTCTAAAGTAATTCTATCCTGAAATGTGTACAGAGTATTAATTCATAGTTATAAGCCACTATAAACGCTATTCAGAATCGTTTTTATCCGCATATCCTCTCAAAACCGAGGTCGTCTCAGATAGTGGCGCTCCGCCGCACGGACATAGCTCTTGCATCGCCATCGAAAAGTCGCTTTATTTATCGGCGTCGCAAATTGTCGCAGGATTTTATTTCAGATTCTTCTTCAGAAAACTTCAAAGAACATTTTGGTATGAATAACTCCGCGTACACCACGCTTATTCACTACTATTTTCCTCACTTTAGGTGGAAATTTGCCGTAAAATAAGGGTTCGCCATTTTGTTGTATAAATAATGCAAATATTCAACTGTGATCATTCAAACCCAGCATTATAAAGCATGAAGATTAGGTTTATAATACTACATCGTTTTTTACCCGATGATTTAGCTCATTTTAGTCCAGGATTGGCTTGAAATGGAAGAATTTTGAGAAAACTCGAGGACCGGCATTTTTCGTAAAATTTGGTCAACTTTGACCCCCTGTAGAATTGTAACGCGTGGGAACCTACGCAAATGATTTCACGGTTATATGTAGAATTTATTCAAGATTGACTATGCAAAGTTTCAAAGTCCGCACTCAAAAAAAGCACTTTTTTATTTTTGGCCAGCTTTTTTCGATTCTAGCCCACTGTGCGATGGCATGGAAACTTGAAATTCGGCATGGAGTTGGAGATTATAAATATATTTCATAATCAAATTTTACATATTCGCTGATGGTCCTTGGTTCGATCCCAGGGCGCCATTTACATTCCTCAATGCATTTCTTATGGAGATAACAGAAACAAATTTTAGGTACTTCCCGGCATGCTATCGACTTAAAACTTAGCATGATAGAAGAACCAGTCTTAACAAATCAAACTAAGCATTCATAGCTATCAATGTGTCCTGGGTTCGACACCAGGTGTCTCTGCAATCAGAAGTTGATCCGATATTTAGGAATTATTTTGAAACCTTTCCCAATAATATAGAAACTTAAAATTTGGCATATGGATTGAGATCATTGATAAATTTCAGAAAGATTTTTTAAATTTCCAAGATCGTCCTTGGTTCGAGTCCCGAGAGCCATATACATTCGTGAACATTAGAGCGTCTTTTGAGGTAGTTGTAGCCAATATTTCTGCTTGAATTTTCACACATAGTTAGAGATGGTGATCTTCTATTGTGCTACATAGTAAGTTCACCAGTAAGATCCGGGTTCGATGCCAGATGATGAAATTTCAGCGAATTTATAAAAAAATTAAATCCTTTTTTTTTCTTTTGAGGACATTCCCGATATGATGCCGATATGAAATTAGTATTGCCGATCTGCTTGCAGTAAGCAAGCTACATTTTACTCGTATATATATATTGTTATAGTTTGTATCCTCTCTATCTATTAAATATAGATGCTTCTCCGGATTCATTCAAGGATATAGATAGATAGATAGATAGATAGATAGATAGATAGATAGATAGATAGATAGGATACTAATTCACAGCCAAAACTATAAGCGTCATCGACTTGAAATTTTTACGACGTATTGGCCATAACGTATAACCGCCAGAAAAATTGCGGTTTTGAACCTCAGTGTCATGGGTTCGATTCCAGAAGGCCCCAAACTCGCGATTTTCCCCATAAGAATACATGGCGGGGATTTTCGAAAATTTTTTTGAGGCACTTCCCGGAAAAGGAGAGAGTTGAAATTCGAGGGATCGCTAGAAGCCATGCATATCAACGAAAATCAAAAAGACATCGCCGAATATGGTCAATGGTTCGATGCTAGGTCGGGGCAAAAATCGGCCGTTTAAAATGCATTGTGGCGAATTTGAAGAATTTTTTTGGATCCTTTCCCGATAATATGGATACTTGAAACTCGGCACGTGGATATATATGTTGAATATATTTCATAATTGAATTTTACATGTTGGCTGATGGTCCTTGGTTCGATCCCAGAGGGCCATTTGCACTTCTCAATGCATTTCTTACGGAGATAACGGAAACAAAATTTAGGTACTTCCCGGCATGTTATCGACTTCAAACTTTGCATATAGAAAGATCAAGTCCATACAAATCAAACAGTGCATTCACAGCTATCCATGTGTCCTGGGTTCGACACCAGGTGTCTCTGCAATCAGAAGTTGATCCGATTTTTAGGAATTATTTTGAAAACTTTCCCATTAATATATAAACTTGAAATTTGGCATATAGATAGAGATCATAGATTTATTTCATGAACATATTTTAGATTTCCTAGATAGTCCTTGGTTTGAATCCAGAGAGCCATTTACTTTCGTGAGAAGTAGAACGTAGTTTGAGGCAGTTGTAACCAATATTTTTGGTTGAATTTTCACACACAGTCAGAGATGGTGATCTTCTATAGTGCTGCATAGTATAATCACCAGTATGACCCCGGTTCGATGCCAGACGATGAAATTGCAGCGAATTATAAGAATTTTTTCAATCCTTTTTTTTTTCTTTTGATGACCGTCCCGATTGTTGCCGATATAAAAGTAGTATTGCCGATCTGCTTGCAGTATGCAAGCTACATTTTACTCGTATATATATATGAATATATATATGGATACATGAATGAATCCGGAGAAGCATCTATATATAATAGATATATATATATCTATTATATATAGATGCTTCTCCGGATTCATTCATGTATCCATATATATATACGAGTAAAATGTAGCTTGCATACTGCAAGCAGATCGACAACACTAATTTCTTGTCGCATCATATCGGGACGGCTCTCAATAGAAAATAAAAAGGGATTGAAAAAGTTCTTAAAATTCGCTGTAATTTAATCGTCTGGCATCGAACCTAGGCCTTCCTGGTGAACGTAATATGCGGCACAACAGAAAATCACCATCTCTTACTATGTGTGAAATTTCAAGCAGAAATATTGGCTCCAACTGCTTCAAACGACGTCCTACTTTTCAATAATGTAAATGGCTCTTTGGATTCGAAGCAAGTACGATCTAGGAAACTAAAATATGTTTTTGAAATGTATCTATGATCTCTATCTATATACCTAATTTCATGTTTTAATATTATTGGGAAGGGGTTCGAAAAAATTCCTTAAAATCGGATAATTTACTGATTGTAGAGACGCCTGGTGTCGAACCCAGGAAATATTGTTAGCTGGGAATGCACATTATGACTTATAAGTACTTCATCTTATATTATGCAAAGTTTGAAGTCGATATCATGCCGGGAAGTACCTAAAACCTTTTTCCGTTATCTCCATAAGAAATGCATTGAGGAATGTAAATGGCTCTCTGGGATCGAACCAAGGACCATCAGCGAATATGTAAAATTTGATTATGAAATATATTTATGATCTCCAACTTCATCCCGAATTTCAAGTTTCTATGTCATCGGGAAGGTGTCCAAAATAAAATCTTAAAAATCGCCACAATGTATTTTAAACGGCCGCTTTTTGCCTTGACCTAGCATCGAACCCAGGATATTTTCCGTAAAACTCATTTATGTTTTCGATAGATCATGACCATATATATCGGCTCCTTGAGTTTTAAGTCCCTACCTATCCGGCAAGTATTTTTTAAAAATTCCCGAAAATCAACGCAATGCATTTAAATGGGAAAAATCGGGACTTAGGGGCCCTCTGGAATCGAACCCATGACACTGAGGTTCAAAATCACAATTTTTCTGGTGGTTACACGATATGGCCAATACGTCGTAAAAATTTCAAGCCGATGACGCTTGTGGTTTAGGCTGTGAATTAGTATCCTATCTATATACCTATCTATATATATATACGAGTAAAATGTTGCTTGCATACTGCAAGCAGATCGACAACACCAATTTAAAGTCGGCAACCTTTCGGGACGGTCTTAAAAAGAAAAAAAAAGGAATCAAATCTTTCTTAAAATTCGCTGAAATTTCATCGTCTGGCATCGAACCCGGGTCTTCCTGGTGAAATTACTATGCAGCGCAACAAAAGATAACCATCTCTAACTATGTGTGAAAATTCAAGCAGAAATATTGGCTACAACTGCCTCAAAAGACGTTCTAATTTTCACGAATTTAAATGGCTCTCTGGATTCGAACCAAGGACGATCTTGGAAATCTAAAACATGTTTCTGAAAGTTATTTATGATCTCTATCTACATGCCGAATTTCAAGTTTTTATATTGTTGGGAAAGGGCTCAAAATAATTATTGAAAATCGGATCAGTTACTGATATTAGAGACGCCTGGTGTCGAACCCAGGACACATTGACAGCTGGGAATGCACAGTTTGATTTGTATGCACTTAATCTTTCGTAGTGCAATGTTTGAAGTCTTTATCGTACCGGGAAGTACCTATAATTTGTTTCCGTTATCTCCGTTAGAAATGCATTGAGGAATGTAAATGGCCCTCTGGGATCGAACCAAGGACCATCAGCGAATATGTAAAATTTGATCCTGAAACGAATTATTGATCTACAACTTCATGCCGAATTTCAAGTTTCCATGCCATCGGGAAAGGGTCCAAAAAAAATCTTAAAAATCGCCACAATGCAATTTAAACGGCCAATTTTTGCCCCGACCTAGCATCGAACCCAGGATATTTTCCGTAAAACTCATTTATGTTTTCGATAGATCATGTTCATATATATAGGCTCCTTGAGTTTTGATTCGCTACCTATCCGGAAAGTATTTTTTTTTAATTCCCGAAAATCAAAGCAATGCATTTAAACGGGAAAAATCGGGACTTTGAGGCCCTCTGGAATCGAACCCATGACATCGAGGTTCAAAATCGCAATTTTTCTGGAGGTTGCACGTTATTGGCCATAACGTGTAACCTCCAGGAAAAAGCCGACTTTAAACCTCGGTGTCATGGGTTCGATTCCAGAAGGCCCCAAAGTCGCGATTTTCCCCCTAAGAATATATGGCGGAGATTTTCGAAAATTTTTTTGAGGCACTTCCCGGAAGAATTGAGAGTTGAAATTCAAGAGATCGCTAGATGCCGTGTATATCTAAAGGAAACCACAAAGACATCTACAAATATTATCCTTGGTTCGATGCTAGGCCAGGGCAAATATTCTCCCGTTTAATTTACATTGTGATTTTTAAGATTTTTTTAAATTACTTACAGATGACTTGGAAACTGGAAACTTGGCACGTGGATATATATCATAAATATATTTTATAATAAAATTTTAGAACTCGCTGATGGTCCTTGGTTCGATCCCAGAGGGCCATTTACATCCTACAATGCATTTCTTATGGAGATAACGGAAGCAAATTTTAGGTACTTCCTGACAAGATGTTGACTTCAAACTTTGCATGACACAAGAGCAAATTTATACAAATCAAACTGTGCATTCACAGCTAACAATATGTCCTGGGTTCGACACCAGGTGTCTCTGCAATCAGAAGTTGATCCGATTTTTAGGAATTATTTTGAAACCTTTCCCAATAATATAGAAACTTGAAATTCGGCATATAGATAGAAATCATAAGTAACTTTCAGAAACATCTTTTAGATTTCCAAGATCGTCCTTGGTTCGAGTCCCGAGAGCAATTTACATTCGTGAATATTAGAATGTCTTTTGAGGCAGTTGTAGCCAATATTTCTGCTTGAACTTTCACACATAGTTACAGATGGCGATCTTCTATTGTGTTTCATAGTAGGTTTACCAGTAAGACCCGGGTTCGATGCCAGACGACGAAATTTCGGCGAATTTTAAGAAAAAATTAAGTCCTTTTTTTTTTCTTTTGAGGACCGTTCATATATAATGCCGATATGAAATTAGTGTTGTCGATCTGCTTGCAGTATGCAAGCAACATTTTACTCGTATATATATAAGTATATCCGGAGAAGCGTCTATATATAATAGATATAGACGCTTCTCCGGATATACTTATATATATATATATATATATATATATATACACTGGGGATCAAAAGTCTAAGCATGTTCCACAAGTGCCAACGACTTGAAATTTTTACGACGTATTGGCCATAACGTGTAACTTCCAGGAAAAAGCCGACTTTGAACCTCGGTGTCATGGGATCGATTCCAGAAGGCCCCAAAGTCGCGATTTTCCCCATAAGGATACATGGCAGGGATTTTCGAAAATTTTTTTGAGGTACTTCCCGGAAAAGGAGACAGTTGAAATTCAAGGGACCGCAAGATGCCGTGCATATCTAAAGGAAACCATAAAGACATCCACGAATATTATCCTTGGTTCGATGCTAGGCCAGGGCAAAATTCGGCCGTTTAAAATGCATTGCGGCGATTTTTAAGATTTTTTTAGGACCCTTTTCCGATGGCATAGAAACTTGAAATTCCGTATGAGGTTAGATACCATAAAAGTATTTCATAATCAAATTTTCTATATTCGCTGATGGTCCTTGGTTCGATCCCAGAGGGACATTTAAATTCCTCAATGCATTTCTTACGGAGATAACGGAAACAAATTTTAGGTGCTTCCCGGCACGATATCGACTTCAAACTTTGCATATAAAAAGATCAAGTCCATACAAATCAAACAGTGCATTCACAGCTATCATTGTGTCCTGGGTTCGACACCAGGTGTCTCTGCAATCAGAAGTTGATCCTATTTTTAGGAATTATTTTGAAACCTTTCCCAATAATATAGAAACTTGAAATTCGGCATATAGATAGACATCATAAATAACTTTCAGAAACATTTTTTAGATTTCCAAGATCGTCCTTGGTTCGAATCCAGAGAGCCATTTAAATTCGTGAAACTTAGAACGTCTTTTGAGGCAGCTGTAGCCCATATTTCTGCTTGAATTTTCACACATAGTTAGAGATGGTGATCTTCTATTGTGCTGCTTAGTGAGTATTACCAGAAAGACCCGGGTTCGATGCCAGACGATGGAATTTCGGGGAATTTTAAGAAAAATTTCAATCCATTTTTTTCCTTTGATGGCCGTCCCGATATGATGCCGACATGAAAATTTTGTTGTTGATCTGCTTGCAGTATGCAAGCAACATTTTACTCGTATATAATAGATATATACATTCATAGGGGATCAAAATTCTAACCATGTTCCACAAGTGCCAATGCCTTGAAATTTTTACGACATATTGGCCATAACGTGTAACCTCCAGGAAAAAGCCGACTTTGAACCTCAGTGTCATGGGTTCGATTCCAGAAGGCCCCAAAGTCGCGATTTTCCCCATAAGATTACATGGCGGGGATTTTCGAAAATTTTTTTGAGGCACTTCCCGGAAAAGGAGAGAGTTGAAACTCGAGGGATCGCTAGATGCCGCGCATATCTAAAGGAAACCATAAAGTTATCTACGAATATTATCCTTGGTTCGATGCTAGGTCGGGGCAAAAATCTGCCGTTTAAAATGCACTGTGGCGATTTTTAAGATTTTTTTTTGGATCCTTTTCCGATGGCATAGAAACTTGAAATTCGGTATGAGGTTAGACACCATAAAAACATATCTTAATCGAATTTTACATATTCGCTGATGGTCCTTGGTTCGATCCCAGAGGGACATTTGAATTCCTCAATGCATTTCTTACGGAGATAACGGAAACAAATTTTAGGTACTTTCCGGCACGATATCGATTTCAAACTTTGCATATAGAAAGATCAAGTCCATACATATCAAACATTGCATTCACAGCTATCAATGTGTCCTGCGTTCGACACCAGGTGTCTCTGCAATCAGAAGTTGATCCGATTTTTAGGAATTATTTTGAAACCTTTCTCTATATTATAGAAACTTGAAATTCGGCATATAGATAGAGATCACAAATATCTTTCAAAAACATTTTTTAGATTTCCAAGATCGTCCTTGGTTTGAATCCAGACAGCCATTTACATTCGTGAGAAGTAGAACGAAGTTTGAGGCAGTTGTAACCAAAATGTTTGGTTGAATTTTCACACACAGTCAGAGATGGTGATCTTCTATAGTGCTGCATAGTAAGATCACCAGTATGACACCGGTTTGATGCCAGACGATGAAATTGCAGCGAATTTCAAGAATATTTTCAATCCTTTTTTTTCTTTTGAGGACCGTCCCGATATGATGCCGATATGAAATTAGTATTGCCGATCTGCTTGCAGTATGCAAGCTACATTTTACTCGTACCTATATATATATAAGTTATATATAGGGGATCAAAATTCTAACCATGTTCCACAAGTGCCAATGCCTTGAAATTTTTACGACATATTAGCCATAACGTGTAACCTCCAGGAAAAAGCCGACTTTGAACCTCGGTGTCATGGGTTCGATTCCAGAAGGCCCCAAAGTCGCGATTTTCTCCATAAGAATACATGGCGGGGATTTTCGAAAATTTATTTGAGGCACTTCCCGGAAAAGGAGAGAGTTGAAACTCGAGGGATCGCTAGAAGCCGCGCATATCAAAAGGAAACTATAAAGACATCTCCGAATATTATCCTTGGTTCGATGCTAGGTCGGGGCAAAAATCGGCCGTTTAAAATGCATTGCGGCGATTTTTAAGATTTTTATTGAACCCTTTTCCGATAGAATAGAAACTTGAAATTCAGGATGGCGTTAGATATCATAATTATATTTCATAATCAAATTTTACATATTCCCTTATGGTCCTTGGTTCGATTCCAGAGGGCCATTTACATTGCTCAATGCATTTCTTATGGAGATTACGGAAACACATTTTAGGTACTTCCCGGCACGATATCGACTTCAAACTTTGTACAAAGAATGATCAAGTCCATTCAAATCAAACTGAGCATTCACAGCTGTCAAAGTGTCCTGGGTTCGACACCAGGTGTCTCTGCAATCAGAAGTTCATCCGATTTTAAGGAATTTTTTTGAAACCTTTTCCAATAATATAGAAACTTCAAATCCGGCGTTTGAATAGAGATCATAAATAACTTTCAGAAACATTTTTTAGATTTCAAAGATTGTCCTTGGTTCGAATCCAGAGAGCCATTTAAATTCGTGGAAATTAGAACGTCTTTTGAGGTAGTTGTAGCCCATATTTCTGCTTGAATTTTCTCACAAAGTTAAAGATGGCGATGTTATATTTTGCTGCATAGTAAATTCACAGTAAAGACCCGGGTTCGATGCCAGACGATGTAATTTCAGCGAATTTTAAGAAAAATTTCAATCCATTTTTTTCTTTTGATGGCCGTCCCGATATGATGCCGACATGAAAATAGTGTTGTTTATCTGCTTGCAGTATGCAAGCAACATTTTACTCGTAATAGATATAGGTATATCCGGAGAAGCGTCTATATATAATATATATATATTTACATTCATAGGGGATCAAAATTCTAACCATGTTCCACAAGTGCCAATGCCTTGAAATTTTTACGACGTATTGGCCATAACGTGTAACCTCCAGAAAAAAGCCGACTTTGAACCTCGGTGTCATGGGTTCGATTCCAGAAGGCCCCAAAGTCGCGATTTTCCCCATAAGATTACATGGAGGGGATATTCGAAAATTTTTTTGAGGCACTTCCCGGAAAAGGAGAGAGTTGAAACTCGAGGGATCGCTAGATGCCGCACATATCTAAAGGAAACCATAGAGACATCTACGAATATTATCCTTGGTTCGATGCTAGGTCGGGGCAAATATCGGCCGTTTAAAATGCATTGTGGCGATTTTTAAGATTTTTTTTGGACCCTTTTCCGATGGCATAGAAACTTGAAATTCGGCGTGGCGTTAGATATCATAATTATATTTCATAATAAAATTTTACATATTCCTTTATGGTCCTTGGTTCGATCCCAGAGGGCCATTTACATTCCTCAATGCATTTCTTATGGAGATTACGGAAACACATTTTAGGTGCTTCCCGATATTATATCTACTTGAAAATTTGCATAAGATAAGATCAAGTCATTACTAATCAAACTGTGAATTCACATCTACCAATGTTTCCTGGTTTCACCACCAGGCGTCTCTACAATCAGTAAATGATCGGATTTTTAAGAATTTTTTGGAACCATTTCCCAATTATATAGAAACTTGAAATTCAGCATGCAGATAGAAATTATAGATACATTTCAGGAACATGTTCTAGATTCCCACGATCGTCCTTGGTTCGAATCCAGAGAGCCAATTAAATTCGTGAAAATTAGAACGTCTTTTGAGGCAGTTGTAGCCCATATTTCTGCTTGAATTTTCACACATCGTTAGATATAGTTATGTTCTATTGTGCCGCTTAGTAAGTTCACCAGGAAGACCCGGGTTCGATGCAAGACGCTAAAATTGAAGCGAATTTTAAGAATATTTTCAATCCTTTTTTTTTCTTTTGAGGACCTTCTCGATATGATGCCGAGATAAAATAATATTGCCGATCTGCTTGCAGTATGCAAGCTACATTGCACTCGTAATAGATACGAGTAAAATGTAGCTTGCATACTGCAAGCAGATCGACAGCACTTATTTCATATGGGCATCATATCGCGACGGTCCTAAAAAGAAAAAAAAAGATTAAAAATATTCTTAAAATTCGCTGCAAGTTAATCGTCTGGCATCGAACCTGGGTCCTTCTGGTGATACGTCCAATGCAGTACAACAGCAAATCACCACCTCTAACTATGTGTGAAAATTCAAGCAGAAATATTGGCTTCAACTGCCCTAAAGGACGTCCTACTTTTCCCATATATTCCTTATGAGAGAAATTTTAATGTGCTCTGGCATCGAACCCTGGTACAGCATGGTAATATCTAATTTTTTTCTTAAACCGAGTCTTAATATACATCTTCTAGCAAAGCAAGATTTTCCTATTATTTCGATTAATACATCAAAATAAATAATGAAAACTAACTCAATGCATTTTAAATGGGGGATATATTTACCATCTGGCTTCGAACCCGGGTCATTCTGGTAATACTTTTTTATGCAGCACTAAAGAAGATCACATCCTTTAACCATGTGAAAAAATTCAAGCAGAAACATTAGGTGCAACTGCCTCAAATGACGTCCTACTTTTCCCTTATATTCCTTAAGAGAGAAACTTTTACGTGCTCTTGCTTCGAACCCAGGAACAGTAAGGTCTTATCTACATTTTTTTTATAAAACTATGCTTAATATACATCTTCCATATAAGCGAGAACTTCCTATCATTTCGATAAGTGCATGAAAAAAATTAATGAAAATCTACCTCAACGTATTTCAAATGGCCGAGTTTTGCATCGACCCAGCATCGAACCCTGAATCTTTTGCGTGAAAATCATTACCGTTTTCAATAGATCATGACCATATATAAAGGCTCCTAGAGTTTCGATTTTCTACCTATCAGGGAAGTATTTTTTAAAAATTCTGGAAAATCAAAGCAATGCATATAAACGGGAAAAATCGGGACTTTGGGGCCCTCTGGAATCGAACCCATGACACTGAGGTTCAAAATCTCAATTTTTCTGGAGGTTATACGTTATGGCCAATACGTCGTAAAAATTTCAAGTAAATCACGCCTGTGGTTTAGGCTGTGAATTAGTATCCTATCTATCTATCTATCTATCTATATAGGTATACGAGTAAAATAATGCTTGCATACTGCAAGCAGATTAACAACACTAATTTTATGTTGGAATCATATGGGGACGGTCCTCAAAAGAAAAAAAATGAATAAAAAATTCCTAAAATTCGCTAAAATTTCATCGTCTGGCATCGAACCCGGGTCTTTACTGTGAACTTACTATGCAGCACAATAGAAGATCACCATCTCTAACTATGTGTGAAAATTCAAGCAGAAATATGGGCTACAATTGCCTCAAAAGACGTTCTACTTTTCACGAATGTAAATGGCTCACTGGATTCGAACCAAGGACGATCTTGGAAATCTAAAACATGTTTCTGAAAATTATTTATGAACTCTATCTATATGCCGAATTTCAAGTTTCTATATTATTGGCAAAGGTTTCAAAATAATTACTAAAAATCGGATCAACTGCTGATTTCAGAGACACCTGGTGTCGAACCCAGGACATATTGAAAGCTGTGAATGCATACTTTGATTTGTAAAGACTTGTTCTTGTATCATGCAAAGTTTGAAGTCGATAGCATAACGGGAAGTACCTAAATTTTGTTTCCGTTATCTCCGTAAGAAAGGCATTGAGGAATTTAAATGTCCCTCTGGGATCGAACCAAGGACCATCAGCAAATATATAAAATATGATTATGAGATATATTTATGATATCTAACATCATGTTGAATTTCAAGTTTCTATGCCATCGGGAAAGGGTCCAAAAAAAATCTTCAAAATCGTCGCAATGCATTTTAAACGGCCGATTTTTGCCCCGGCCTGGCATCGAACCAAGGACAATATTCGAAGATGTCCTTTTGATTTTCGTTGGCTATGCACGGCATCTAGCGATCCCTCGAGTTTCAACTCTCTGCTTTTCCGGGAAGTGCCTCAAAAAAATTTTCGAAAATCCCCGCCATGTATTCTTATGGACAAAATCGCGACTTTGGGGCCTTCTGGAATCGAACCCATGACACCGAGGTTCAAAGTCGGCTTTTTCCTGGAGGTTACACTTTATGGCCAATACGTAGTAAAAATTTCAAGTCAGTGGCACTTGTGGAACATGGTTAGAATTTTGATCCCCTATGAATGAATGAATGTGTATCTATTATACGAGTAAAATGTAGCTTGCATACTGCAAGCAGATCGACAACACTAATTTCATGTCGGCATCATATCGGGAAGGCCGTCAAAAGAAAAAAAAAATGGAGTGAAAATATTCTGATTATTCGCTGCAATTTATTCATCCGGCATCGAACCCGGGTCTTCCTGGTAATACTTACTATGCAGCACAATAGAAGATCACCATCTCTAACTATCTGTGAAAATTCAAGCAGAAATATTACCTGCAACTGCCTCAAACAACGTCCTACTTTTCCCTTATATTTCTTATGAGAGAAATGTTAATGTGCTCCGGCATCGAACCCAGGAATAGTTCGGTCTTCTGAAAACTGTTTTCTAAAACCAGTTTTAACCATACATCTTCCAGCCAAGCACGAACTTCCTATCATTTCGATAAGTGCATCAAAAAAATAATGAAATACTAACCCTATGTATTTTAAACGGGAGACATATTTACTGACCAGGCATTGAACCCGGGTCTTTCTGTTGAAAATTCTTATGCAACATAATAGAAGATATTAATCTTTAACTATGTGCGAAAATTCAAGCAGAAATATTGGCTGCAACTGCCTCAATCAAAGTCTTACTTTTCCCTTATATTCCTTATGAGAGAAACGTTATTGTGCTCTGGCATCGAACCCAGGAATAGTACGGTCTTATGAAAATTTTTTTCTTAAACCAATCCTTACCTTACACTTTCCGGCTAAGTACGAACTTCCTATTATTTCGAGAAGTGCATCAAAAAAAATAATGAAAAACTGCTCCCATGTATTTTAAAGGGCGGATCTTTGCATCGTCCTAGCATCGAACCCAGGATATTTTTTGTGAAAGTCATTAATGTTTTCGAAAGTCCAAGACCATAAATATAGGCACCTTGAGTTTTATTTTTCTACCTATCCGGAAAGTATTTTTTTTAAATTCCCGAAAATCACGGCAATGCATTTAAACGGGAAAAATCGGGACTTTGGGGCCCTCTGGAATCGAACCCATGACACTGAGGATCAAAGTCGCTTTTTTCCTGGGGGTTTCACGTTATGGCCAATATGTCATAAAAATTTCAGATCAATGACGCTTGTAGTTTAGGCTGTGAATTTGTATCCTATCTATCTAAATAGGTATATATATGAATGAATCCGGAGAAGCATCTATATATAATAGATAGACGCTTCTCCGGATATACCTATATATATATACGAGTAAAATGTAGCTTGCATACTGCAAGCAGATCGGCAATACTAATTTCATATCGGCATCATATCGGGACGGTCCTCAAAAGAAAAAAAAAGATTGAAATTTTTCTTAAAATTCGCTGAAATTTCATCGTCTGGCATCGAACCCGGGTCTTACTGGTGAACTTACTGTGCAGCACTATAGAAGATCACCATCTCTAACTATGTATGAAAATTCGAACAGAAATATTGGCTACAACTGCTTCAAAAGACGTTATAATTTTCACGATTGTAAATGGCTCTCGGGACTCGAACCAAGGACGATCTTGGAAATCTAAAAGATGTTTCAGAAAGTTATTAATGATCTCTATCTATATGCAGAATTTCAAGTTTCTATATTATTGGGAAAGGTTTCAAAATAATTCCTAAAAGTCGGATCAACTTCTGATTGCAGAGACACCTGGTGTCGAACCCAGGACATATTGTAAGCTGTGAATGCACAGTTTGATTTATAAAGACTTGCTCTTTTATCATGCAAAGTTTGAAGTCGATAGAATGCCGGGAAGTACCTAAATTTTGTTTCCGTTATCTCCGTAAGAAATGCATTGAGAAGTGCAAATGGCCCTCTGGGATCGAACCAAGGACCATCAGCGAGTTCTAAAATTTTATTATAAAATATATTTATGTTATATATATACGTGCCAAGTTTCAAGTTTCCAAGTCATATGTAAGTAATTAAAAAAAATCTTAAAGATCGCTATGTAAATTAAACGGGAGAATATTTGCCCTAGCCTAGGGTCGAACCAAGGATAATCTTTGTAGATGTCTTTGTGGTTTCCTTTAGATATACACGGCATCTAGCGATCCCTCGAATTTCAACTCTCTCCTTTTCCGGGAAGTGCCTCAAAAAAATTTTCGAAAATCCCCGCCATGTAATCTTATGTGGAAAATCGCGACTTTGGGGCCTTCTGGAATCGAACCCATGACACCGAGGTTCAAAGTCGGCTTTTTCCTGGAGGTTACACGTCATGGCCATAACGTCGTAAAATTTTCAAGTCGGTGGCACTTGTGGAACATGGTTAGAATTTTGATCCCCTATGAATGTATATATATATAGGTATATCCGGAGAAGCGTCTATATATAATAGATAGATATAGACGCTTCTCCGGATATCTATTATATACGAGTAAAATGTTGCTTGCATACTGCAAGCAGATCGACAACACTATTTTCATGTCGGCATCATATCGGAACGGCCATCAATAGAAAAAAATGGATTGAAATTTTTCTTAAAATTCGCTGTAATTCTATCGTCTGGCATCGAACCCGGGTCTTTACTGTGAACTTACTATGCAGCACAATAAAACATCACCATCTCTAACTATGTGTGAAAATTCAAGCAGAAATATGGGCTACAACTGCCTCAAAAGACGTTCAAATTTTCACGAATTTAAATGGCTCTCTGGATTCGAACCAAGGACGATCTAGAAAATCTAAAAAATGTTTCTGAAAGTTATTTATGATCTCTATCTACATGCAGAATTTCAAGTTTCTATATTGTTGGGAAAGGGTTCACAATAATTATTGAAATCGGATCAGTTACTGATTTTAGAGACGCCTGGTGTCGAACCCAGGATACATTGACAGCTGGGAATGCACAGTTTGATTTGTATACACTTTATCTTTCTAAGTGCAAAGTTTGAAGTCTTTATCGTGCCGGGAAGTACCTATAATTTGTTTCCGTTATCTCCGTAAGAAATGCATTGAGGAATTTAAATGGCCCTCTGGGATCGAACCAAGGACCATCAGCGAAGATGTAAAAATTGATCCTGAAATTTATTATTGATCTCCAACTCCATGCCGAATTTCAAGTTTCCATGCCATCGCCAAAGGGTCCAAAAAAAATCTTAAAAATCGCCACAATGCAATTTAAACGGCCGATTTTTGCCCCGACCTAGCATCGAACCCAGGATATTTTCCGTAAAACTCATTTATGTTTTCGATAGATCATGACCATATATATAGGCTCCTTGAGTTTTAAGTCCCTACCTATCCGGCAAGTATTTTTTTTAAATTCCCGAAAATCACAGCAATGCATTTAAACGGGAAAAATCGGGACTTTGAGGCCCTCTGGTATCGAACCCATGACATCGAGGTTCAAAATCGCAATTTTTCTGGAGGTTATACGTTATGGCCAATATGTCGAAAAAATTTCAAGCCATTGACGCTAGTGGTTTAGCCTGTGACTTTGTATCCTCTCTATATATATATATATATATATGAATACGAGTAAAATGTTGCTTGCATACTGCAAGCAGATCGACAACACTAATTTCATATCGGCATTATATCGGGATGGTCCTCAAAAGAAAAAAAAAAAAGGATTTAATTTTATCTTAAAATTCGCAGAAATTTCATCGTCTGGCATCGAACCCGGGTCTTTCTGGTAAAACTTCCTATGCAAAATCATAGAAGATATTAATCATTAACTATATGCGAAAATTCTAGCAGATATATTGGCTGCAACTGCCTCAATCGAAGTCTTACTTTTCCCTTATATTCCTTATGAGAGAAATGTTAATGTGCTCTGGCATCGAACCCAAGAATAGTACGGTCTTATGAAAATTTTTTTCTTAAACTAATTCTTACCTTACACTTTTCGGCTAAGCACGAACTTCCTATTATTTCGAGAAGTGTATCAAAAAAAATAATGAAAAATCGCTCCCATGTATTTTAAAGGGCAGATCTTTGCATCGTCCTAGCATCGAACCCAGGATATTTTTTGTGAAAGTAATTGATGTTTTCAAAAGTCCAAGACCATAAGTATAGACACCTTGAGTTTTACTTCTCTACCTATCCGGAAAGTATTTTTTAAAAATTCAAGAAAATCACGGCAATGCATTTAAACGGGAAAAATCGGGACTTTGGTGCCCTCTGGAATCGAACCTATGACACTTAGGATCAAAGTCGCTTTTTTCCTGGGGGTTTTACGTTATGGCCAATACGTCATAAAAATTTCAAGGCAATAACGCCTATAGTTTAGCCTGTGAATTTGTATCCTATCTATATAGCTATATAGCTATATAGCTATATAGCTATATGGCTATATATATGAATGAATCCGGAGAAGCATCTATATATAATAGATATGATATATGAATGAATCCGGAGAAGCATCTATATATAATAGAAGATAGATGCTTCTCCGGATTCATTCATGGATATACCTATCTATTATATATAGATGCTTCTCCGGATTCATTACTATATATAAAGCTGCAAATCCTACTGATTGACACAAAATCCTGGGCATTTCTAATCGAGCAGGAAGGCTGAAATTTTCAAGAGAGATTTATAATTGACAGTCGAGTTGGGAAAAAATCGAAAATCTACAGATTTTGTCCTAGGTTTGAGACCAGAAAGGATTATATTTTTCAATGTATTTAAACGGGAAAAACGAAAAATGGCCATGCAGAGCAAATTTCTTTCGTTCATAAAAATATGAAAATGTAATCGTAAAGCAGTGGGACTTGGTCTATATTACGTCTGAAAGATTAAAGTTTACTTTTCTTGCGGCCAATTCTAACATTTCTGCACGAAATTCGCAAAATCTTAGTTTGAACGCCAATTTTTTACGTTTTTTTCTCCTCATTTTGAAAATTAAATCTATGGCAACAACCATTGTTTGAATCGAAAACAAGTTTATTTACGATCCTATTTTCACACGCCATGATAGAAATTTGATGCATTTTAAATTATTTTAAATGTTTCTTTCGATATATGTTATTAATGAATGCTGAAAAATGTAAATTTCATCAAAATAGACAGTGGATATCTGCACGGTCAATGAATCAATCGTGAATGCATGCTGTGATAACATAAGTTTATGTAGAGAATACGAGACCATTAACAACGAAGATAATCGTAAAAGTCATGTAAGTAGTGAGATTATTCTAGAATGAAGTACATAGATATTAATATAAATTAATAAATAGGGATATTATTCTAAATTAAAAGGTTTAACAACAGTCTTTAGAAATGACATAACTGCAAGCAATACGAATCATTAGTTTAACGAACACTATAGTTTAGTAATATTACAGTAATATTTTATTTCATAGCTCAGTTAACCAAATACATTTATCATTTACTAAACTCAGACTAACAAGTTCCATTCACTTTCATACTACATACATACATTGTGATATATTGTCACCGAAAAGCTCATAACCAAACCCAATGCTGCCCGCCTTTCTAGAAGGACCATGTTATCATTGAATATCAAGAAATTGTTACTTTCATGTAAATTAACAAAAAATTTCTACTCAGGAAATACATGGTGTCATCGAACGATGTTAGGATATCGTAGTTCTACGTATATGGTGGATTTCTTTTCGTGTGTTAGTTTCTGTGCATTTTATTATATGCCTATTATGTTTCTTCTTTTCTATTTTAATTACATATATTTATTCTACCATCCTCTCCAAAGAGAATTTAAATTCAGTTCTTTTTCTACGTTTTTTTAATTCATACGTAGTGCACAATTAGTACGTAGAATATTACGTAATTCAGTTTTCATCAAAATGAAAAACAAAAATCTACACATAAAATACATTGATTTCCTTGAATGACCTTCTGATTACGTCATTCTTCGTGTTCGCTGGATAATTTTTCGTTAGTATAAACAATTTTTGCGTGTATCATTGTATTAATATTAGTTTCCTATCTTCTCCAAACGCGCTTTAGAATAAAGTTCTTTTTCTACGTTATTTAAAACTATTTACATAATTACGTTGCCTATTGTCTCTTTGTTTATTTAATTAGAAACGGAGCTCATTGTCGTGGTAGACGCCATTTAATGAGTTTAGGATTATTTTGCAGTATGTCTTGCACTGAACCGAATACTACACAGGTAATCGTCTATTTATTTTCCTTATTTTTATCTATGCAGATTTTCTTCTAGCTTTACTTTGTTTGGCGTATCTCCTCAATATAATTTTACGAATGCTAATTCTTAAAGACTCCCGTATCACATAAACGTGAAAGGGTTTCGAAATAATTATGTTACTATCATATTATTTGGTGAATCTCGATCTCAATTATTTTAAAATTATGTATACAATAGACAGTTGTATAATTAAAATAATTTTCTTTCCATTTATGTTATTACTGAAGGTTGAAAAATGTTAATTTCATCAAAATGGACAGCGAATATCTGCACGGTCAATGAATTATTCGGGAATACATACTGTGATAACATAAGTTTATGTAGAGGATACGAGACCATGTATCAACGAAGATAATCGGAAAAGTCATTTAAGTAGTGAGATTATTCGAGGATGAAATTGAAAGTTCTACAATAAATCTATTTAGGGGGAATAGGAAAGCAATTTAGCTTATAAATTTTCATTAGTTACTGGTATTATACCGGATCAAATCTACATGTACCTGAGTAAAAGTAAGTACCACTGAAATTTACATAATCTTAAAATGACATTTTCAGAATATTAATGAAATTAAGAGTTTTCCGGCAATCTTTATAAATAATAAAAATACAAAAATTACGAATCATTAGCATCAAGACCACTAAAGTTGAGTGATATTTCACTTCATAGCAGACTAAACCAAATCCATTTATCATATACTGAATTCAGACTATAAAGTTCCATTGGAGAGCAATCTAGCTGAACATTCTCATTAGTTACTGGCGAAGTAAGTATTATACGGGATCAAGTCTACCAGTACCTGAGTAAAAGTAAGTTCAACTGAAATTTACATAATCCTAAAATATTACTATCAAAATATTAATGTAAATTGATAGTTTTAATGACAATCTTTAGAAATAATATAACTACAAACAATACGAATCATTAGCATCTCGACCACTATAGTTTAGTAACAGTAATTCACTTCATTCTCACTTAACCTAATGCATTTATCATATACTGACATTGTGTCTAAAAAGTTCCTTTGCCATGGTCGTTTCCGATTCCTGCTTTACTGCGTTGTATTTAATAATAATATTCATAACTTCTCTGATGAAAACAGGAAGATCCAAATTACAACCATTTCAATAAGTATTACTATTAACAAAGACACTCAACCATTCTATAGCCAGAAAATATAGCAAGCCGGAATTCGAACCTTGGTGTTGTAGTCATAGCGCACTAACCACTCCGTCACCGCAGCCGGTGTGTAAGATATTTTGCCCTTAGTTTCTCCCACGATCGACGGATAAACTCAAGTGCGCTGACTCGCGTGCCACCTCACAGTGTGCCTTCTGTAGATGACGTTCCTTTTAGGAGGGGAAGCAATAAGTAAAGTATTTCTCACTTTCATACTACATACATTGTAATACATTGTCACCGGAAAGCTCATACGGACAGCCAGATCAATTGCTGCCCGCCTTTCTTGAACTGCTGCTGCTACGTTCATCGAGGCGGGATCCCGAAAGAGATACCACGGAATCAGCCGATCGCCGCCGAAACCTTTGACCTTATATATTCATTTAGAACTGAAATCCAAAACTAAGAAAGGTAGAAATTGAATTGAGAATTGACGTGTTTTCACTTGCCAGCTGTATGTCGCGCTAGGAAGAGTACTTTCTTCAGAAAATATCAGTGTCTTAGTTTCACCGGAGAGGATATTTGAAAACATTTCGCACGCCGTCAATATTGTCCTAAAATGTTTAATAGGGTAAATCTCTGCTCCATTTTTCCATTTAGCATTATTTTATTAATAATTCGGTTGATATGTCATGTTTTCGCGTTTATACTTCATTTAGTCATTTAGGTATCCCTGTTATTTTTTCTCAATTTTATGTGAAATACTTTTGTGCATCTTGCTACAATTAGTCGGCATATTTTCCTTCTGTTACTCTGAAATTTGAAACTAATCTCATTTGCGTGTTTTTTATTGGTTCCATATCGTCATCTGTCGTTTAATTAGATATGACATACATTAATGCATGTTTGTATGTTGGATGAGATTGATTTGATTTAATTTGATGCACAAGATTTGATCTAATCATATTGTCATATACCTCTTCAAAATTGTCATAAAATCCTGGAAATTGATCAGTATTGTATCACTAAGTGTTTTCTTATATTGAAATACATGTTCTCCTCTTCTAGTGCATGGTTGGGTTTTTATGTGATTTCTTTTTGTTTTAAGTTACTTCCGTTTCGTTACAAGAAAAAACTTCTTCGTATTGCGTATGAATTGCTTTAAGCATACCTGCATGTTTCCCTAGGAAAGAGGACAAGTTCTTAATATTCTGTTGATTAACGTTAACAATATTTTTTTTTGTGATTTTATTCCTGGTAAATCCTTTCGCGCATTCCTTTGCATGAGAACATTTGCAGGCCATTTAAGATCAGAGAAAAGATCAATTAATACTCTAAATTTATTTTATCTTTGATTTTATATGTTAACAAACATCAATTCATATGTATCTTACTCTTGATTTTGAAAAGTTTTAGTTGAGTTGCCTTATTTCCCTTTCGAACGACTTAGACAGAATTATGAATTGGTGCGATGATTGGCAATTAGAGCTTAATGTAGAAAAGTGTTCGGTAGTTAACTTCTTCGAAAGTAAATCTATAATAAATGATTATTCTTATAGTCTCCGAGGGGTAAACCTAATGACAGTAGAATCGGTAAAGTATCTTGGAGTAACTCTCACGAATAATCTATCATGGAGTGCCCACATCCGAAATATATGTGGAAAAGCACTTAAGAAACTCGGCTTCGTTAAAAGAATAGTCGGTAGGAGCGAAGAAAAGGTTCGCGAGCGATGTTACTTAGCGTTAGTTAGGCCTCACCTTGAGTATGCATGTAGTGTATGGGACCCCGCCGAGAAATGTCATATTCGGGATTTAGAAAAAGTACAACGGAAGGCGATACGATTTGTAAAGAATTGCTACGATAAAACAGCGAGTGTCACTCAGATGTTACAGGACGCGGGATGGGAATCATTAGAAGATAGAAGAAAAATTCAAAGGATAAATTTATTAAATAAGTTCAGAGAAATTACGTTTTCAGATGATGTAACCGATATAATGCGACCCCCCTGTTATATGGGCCGTGCTGATACTGCCCGAAAGATTAGGGAAATAGATGCTAAAACGAATCGTTTCAAAAATTCATTTTTTCCGCGAAGTATACGCGAAAGCAACCGTTTAGGAAAATAGAGTCAAGGTGCTTGCACCCCCTGCCATACACCGAAAGGTGGCTTGCAGGGTTCTTACATAGACATAGACATATTTCTATTTTTTTATTTAATTGCAAATGGAGCACATAGTGCCGCGGTAGACACCGTAATGAACATAGGATTCAAATGAAGTATGCCTTGCACTGAACCGAGTACTACAGGTAACGATTCCTCTATCGATTTCTCGCATTTTTATCTTACGCAGATGTTTATTCTTACTTTACTTTGTTTGGCGTATTACCTTAATTTAATTTTACGTATGCGTATTAATTAAGGTCTCAACTGCAAAACTCCCACCTCGATTAAACCTGAAAGGCTTTCGAAATAATTATTGTATTATTTGATGAAACTCGATCTCACATTTGAAAATTAGGTATACGATAAACAGTTAGAAAATTTACTTTACTTGCGACCGATTTTAACATTCCGGTACGAAATTTGCAAAATTTTAGTTTAAACGCCAATTTATTACGTTTTTTTCTCCTCATTTCGAATATTAAATCTATAGCAACGACCATTGTTTGAATCGAAAACAAGTTTGTTTACGATCCTATTTTCATACGCCATGATAAAGGTTTGATGCATTTTTAATTATTTTAAATGTCTCTTTCGATATATGTTATTAATGAATGCTGAAAAATGTAAATTTCATCAAAATAGATAGTGGATATCTGCACGGTCAATGAATCAATCGTGAATGCATGCTGTGATAACATAAGTTTATGTAGAGAATACGAGACTATTTATCAACGAAGATAATCGGAAAAGTCATGTAGGTAGTGAGATTATTCGAGGATTAAATTGAAACGTCTACACTGAATCTATATAAGAGGGATAGGAAAGCAATTACGATGAAAAATACTCATTAATTACTGATGAAGGACGTATTATACCGGATCAAGTCTACCTATGCCTGAGTAAAAGTAAGTACAACTGAAATTTACATAATCCTAAAATATTACTATCAGAATATTAATGCAAATTAATAGTTTTAACGGCAATTTGTAGAAATTATAAGTTCTTTTTCTACGTTTCTTTAATTAGTACGTAGTATTTTACGTATTTCAACTTTCATCGAAATGAAAAACAAAAATCTACACATAAAATAAACTGATTTCCTTGAACGACCTTCTGATTACGTTGTTCTACGCTGGATAATTCTTGGTTAGTAAGAACAATCTTTGCATTTATCATTGTATGAATATTATTTTCCCATCTTCTCCAAACGGGCTTTTGCATAAAGTTCTTTTTCTAAGTTCTTTAAAACTATTTACATAATTATGTTGCCTATTGTCTATTTGTTTATTTAATTAGACACGGAGCTCATTGACGTGGTAGACGCCATTTAATGAACATAGGATTCAATTGCAGTATGTCTTACACTGAACCGAGTACTTCAGGTAACGAATCGTCTATCGAATTCACGCCTTTTTAATTTATGCAGATTTTTATTCTAACTTAGCATTCTTAAGCTTATTTCTTTAATTTAATTTAATTTTTCGAATGCACATTAAAACGTCGTCGTCGCCGCTGCAACATTCATCGCGGTAGAATTCCGAAAGAGATACCACGGAATCAGCCGTTCGCCGCGGAAACCTTCGACCTTATATATTCATTGAGGACTGAAATCCAAAACTAAGTAAGGTAGGAATTGATTTGAGAAGTAACGTGTTTTCACATTGCCAGCTTTATGTCGCGATAGGAAGAGTACGTTCCTCAGAAAATATCATGGTGTTAGTTTCACCGGAAAGGATATTTAATAATATTCCGCACGCCATCAATATTATCCTCATCGTCATATGGTATTCTGCCCAGAAGCAGGCGCCGTGGCAATAGGATTCAATTGGAGTATGTCTTGCACTAAACCGAGTACATACCACAGGTAACGAATCGTCTATCGATTTCTCGCTTTTTTATTTAATGCAGATTTTTATACCAACTTTACTTTGGCGTATTCCCTTAATTTAACTTTACGAATGTGTATTCATTAAGGACTCAACTCCAAAAATCCCGTATGAAATGAACATGAAAGGCCTTCGAAGGACTTATTCTATTATTATATTATTTGATGAATCTCGATCTTAGATTTGAAAATTATGTATGCCAAAGACAAAGGCATAATTAAAAAGGAACATAAATATAGCATATAGACCCATAACTCAGGGTAGTATCACTTGATAATTTTCTTTGCTTGCAGTTTGCAAGCACCCATTTACTAGTTCATATATATAGCTATAAAGGTATATAGATAGGATACAAATTCACAGGCTAAACCACAAGCGTCATTGACTTGAAATTTTTATGACATATTGGCCATAACGTGAAACCCCCAGGAAAAAAACGACTTTGATCCTCAGTGTCATAGGTTCGATTCCAGAGGGCCCCAAAGTCCCGATTTTTCCCGTTTAAATGCATTGCCTTGATTTTCGGGAATTTTAAAAAAATACTTTTCGGATAGGTAGAGAAATAAAACTCAAGGTGCCTATACTTATGGTCTTGGACTTTCGAAAAAATCAATGACTTTCACAAACAATATCCTGGGTTCGGTGCCAGGACGATGCAAAGATCTGCCCTTTAAAATACATGGGAGCCGTTTTTCATTATTTTTTTTGATGCACTTCTCGATATAATACGAAGTTCGTGCTTTGCCGGAAAGTGTAAGGTAAGAATTGGTTTAAGAAAAAAATTTTAATCATACCGTACTATTCCTGGGTTCGATGCCAGAGCGCATTAACATTTCTCTCATAAGGAATATAAGGGAAAACTAAGACTTCGATTGAGGCAGTCGCAGCCAATATTTCTGCTTGAATTTTTGCACATAGTTAAAAATTAATATCTTCTATTATGATGCATAGGAAGTTTCACCAGAAAGACCCGGGTTCGATGCTGGGCGGTAAATATGTCTCCCGTTTAAAATACATAGGGTTAGGATTTCATTATTTTTTTGATGCACTTATCGAAATGATAGGAAGTTCGTGCTTGGCTGGAAGATGTATGGTTAAAACTGGTTTAAGAAAACAGTTTTCAGAAGACCGTACTATTCCTGGGTTCGATGCCAGAGCACATTAACATTTCTGTCATAAGAAATATAAGGAAAAAGTAGGACGTCGTTTGAGGCAGTTGCAGATAATATTTCTGCTTGAATTTTCACAGATAGTTAGAAATGGTGATCTTCTATTGTGCTGCATAGTAAGTATCACCAGGAAGACCCGGGTTCGATGCCGGACGAATAAATTGCAGCGAAGAATCAGAATATTTCAATCCATTTTTTTTTTCTTTTGGCGGCCTTCCCGATATTGAAATTTTTATGACGTATTGGTCATAACGTGAAACCCCCAGGAAAAAAGCGACTTTTATCCTCAGTGTCATAGGTTCGATTCCGGAGGGCCCCAAATTCTCAATTTTTCCCATTTAAATGCATTGCCGTGATTTTCGGGAATTTTTAAAAAATACTTTCCGGATAGATAGTGAAACAAAACTCAAGGAGCCTATATTTATGGTCTAGGTCTTTCGAAAACATCAATGACTTAAAAAAAAAATATCCTGGGTTCGATGCTAGGACGATGCAAAAATCTGCCCTTTAAAATATACTGATGTAGTTTTTCATTATTTTTTTATCCTTTTATCGTTTTGATAGGAAGTTCTTGCTTATATGGAAGATATATATTATGCTTAGGGTTTTGAAAGAAAATTAGATAAAACAACACTGTTTCTGGGTTCGATGCCAGAACACAATAAAATATCCCACACAAGGAATATATGTGAAAAGTAGGACGTCGTTTGAAGCTGTCGCCGCCAATATTACTGCTAGATTTTTCACACATAGTTAGAGATGGTGATCTTCAGTTTCTCTGCAAAGTAAGTGTCATCAAGAAGTCCTGGGTTCAATGACAGACGGTAAATTTTTCATCTATTTTATATACATTGGAGTAGTTTTCGTTATGTTTTTGATGTGCTTATCGAAATTATAGGAAGTTCTTGCTTTACTGGAAGTTGTATATTAAGACTCTGCTTAAAGAAAAAAATCACATAAGACCACGCTGTTCCTGGGTTCGATACCAGAGCACATTACTATTTCTCACATAAGGAATATAAGGGAAAAGTAGGACTTCGTTTGAAGCATTTGCAACATTTCTCTCTGCTAGAACTTTCACTAATAGTTAGAGATGGTGATCTTCTGTTGTGCTGCATAGTAAGTAATACCAGGAAGGCCTGGGTTGGATGCTGGACGGTAAATATATCTCTCTTAAAACATATTGGTTGAATTTTCATAATTCTTTTGGAGTCTTTACCGTGATGACAGACAGTTGAAGCTTTGCATGTGAATTTATATTTATGTTATGCTATAGAAAAGACCGTACCCTAAAGAAAAAAAAATTGTTTTGTTCCGGGACAGGTTTAGCTTGTCGTTCTAATTCTAACCGTCTAGGTGGCAGTAAAGGAAGCCTGCTCACCCAACTAAACCCATAGGCTTTTAGCCGCTGCTGCCACCTAAACGGTTAGAATTAGAATTTCCTAATTCCTATTCTACCTATTCCGAAACTCAACTGAAGACTACATATTGCGACAATGTAATACGCGTTCGATTTAGAAAGTAAAAGGCATTGTATGACGCCCAATTTGGAAGCATTACCTCCACCAAAATGAGTCATCCCAAACTGTCCAATCGGGAAGCAGTATACCAAACATTTCCTTATTTGGAAGGGGTTTCGTTTTTGCTTTGTCACCATGACGTAATAATTGCTGTGACGTCAGGTGTTATATTTTCAACTGCGTAATGCGCAGTTCACAATTCTGCGTGTTTGCGACTCTGTGGCCTTGAGGCACTGTGACGTTCACTCTGCCTAGGAACCCCATGCTAGAAGCCACGCTTTCGTTTGATCTCTGGACTGACTGGTTTTGAGATATTGGGTTTTCCTTTGCATCCCTCTTTCACCTTCTTATTGTGAGTAGTTCTGTTCTGCTCACTTGCTCTTTCGTCTAAACGGTCGATCTCGCATCCGTGGAATCCCAGTAGAAGAGCCCTTGACTTCGCCTTGAGGTGAATCTTCATTTGCACTCTGGGAAACTTGGACGGGTCCACATTTAGGGTATTTTAGGACATGACCTCCCGCCCTCCATAAACCCCACTTCACGACGACCTGAGGTTTCTTGGATTTGGAAACCAGACGGAAACATCAGCAGCCTAACTGCCGTCTACGGAAGCGTAACCGGCGCTACACCATCAACGTGGAATTCAGTAAGTATCATATTCTTTGAAACTTTTCCATAACCTACTTAGAATTGAACTGAAAAATGAGCGCAGCGTTAGATATCTTACCTTTATCAGAAGCTTTTCTCAACGAGGTGAGAGATAATGGTTATATAAGTAGCGATCACGTGAGCAAGTTCAATGAGATTTTGGCAAGAAATTCTGATTTTCGACCCCAGGAAGCTCTTCTAATATGGAATTTACTTTCGGAAGTTAGGCCTGTGTTCGAACCGCACATTCAGATACTACCTTCTTACGCAACAGAAGAAGTTACGCATTGGATATGTACTTATTTTGATGGAAATGTAATACGCGTGTACGACAGTTTATCGAGCTCCGGTGGCCTTTCTATCGAACAGATTAATTTCTTACATAAATTATTTCCTCATCAACCACCTGTTATTTATGAAAAAGTACAGCGACAGGAAAATGCGTACGATTGTGGTGTTTTTGCTATTGCGTTCGCTGTTTCTGTGGCTAATGGATTAAATCCCGCGAATCTAATTTTTGATACACGTCTTATGAGATGCCATCTTATTAAAATATTCCAAAATGGTACTATCGAGCCATTTCCTACCGAGTGTACTTCTGCGAGTTTAAAGAAAAAAGGAAGGCCCCCAAAGTCAAAGGTAGGGAGACCCAAAACATTGTCGACATCAAGAGAAGAGCAAATGGTGGAGGCAAGGAAAAGATATCGGGTAACCAAATTAGAAAATGTGCAAAAATCAGTAAAAAAGTATAAGAAAGCTAATCCGCAAATTCAAAGGGAAGCAGTAGTAAAATATCAGAAAGCTAATCCAGATACGGTTAAAAATGCCAAACTAAAATACCATATAGATAACCCGCAAATTCAAAGGGAAGCAGTAGTAAAATATCAGAAAGCTAATCCAGATATTGTCAAAAATGCTATACTGAAATACCGTAGGGATAACCCGCAAATTCAAAGGGAAGCAGTAGTAAAATATCAGAAAGCTAATCCAGATATTATCAAAAATGCTATACTAAAATACCAGAGAGATAACCCGCAAATCGTTAGGGATTCAGTAAAAAGATATCAAAATGCTAACCCAGAAATTAATAGGAATGCAGTGCATAGGTATCAAGTAGGAAATCCAGAAGTTGTGAGAAATGCTAAGAATAAATTTGCGTTTTCACATTCTTTGGAAGAAGCGGCACGCAAAAGAGAGGCATATTCTTTGCCAAAGTCATTGGGCAATTTTAGTAAAATCTCATGTTTAGGACGTCAATCGGGGAAGGATTTTAAACAAATTACCTGTATAACTTTGAAGTATAAATCATTGCTAGATCCTAAGTGTCATAAGTGCAGAGATTGCATGGCCATATTATTTGAGGAAGAGAAAGGGCGAAAGGAATGGTGTTGTGGTAGTGGACGTTACTTTTTAGGCTCTTTGCCGTCTTTGGATGCTCCCTTTTATACAAATAACACTTTCTTAAAGAATTCAAGGAGCTATAACAACATTTTTGCCTTCTCAGCATTAGGTGTTTCCCATGGGTTTAAGCAGGTATCTGATAAGAAAGGACCATGTTTAGTTAAAATTCAAGGAAGAACTTACCACAGGCTATTTAGTTTAGACTGGAAAGAAGAGGCAGGAGTGAATAACGTAGCATTATACATTGACGATGGCACCGAGAGGAAAAGAATAGCAGAGAGACGAAAACTCGACCTAAATATTGTTCGTGAAATAGAAGATTTCATTAACAAAGTTAATCCAATAGCACCTTCTTTGCGTCAATTAAGCAAACAAGCGTCAGAGGAAGCTTGCATAATTTTTGAGAAAACGGACAGGAGAACCCATGGACCTATCTTAGGTGAGAGACCAAGACTAGAAGAGATAGCTGCCATCGTTAGAGCTGGACCAGGAAGCGAGCCTAGGAAAGTTATGATATGGAAGCATAGTAAGGAATCACCAAGTTTTATCAGTATTTTCAGCGAAACTTATGAAGCACTACAATACCCTCTTCTCTTTCCTCATGGAACGTCAGGTTGGCATAAAGATTTTAACGATAGGGACGGAAAGAAACTCTCCCAGGTTAAGTACTACAGAAGATTACTTTTGTCTGAGAGTAGATTTACCGATTCACGACGTTTGGGGCAAGAATATTTTGTTGATATGTTTTCTAGAGTCGAAGAAGAAAGGCTGCTATGGCATAAGTTCAATCAAAGTAAATATTTAAGGGTTGCTTCAAGGGAAGAGTTAGATGAAACCATTGCAGCTGAAGGAGGGCCTAAAATAGGTAAAGTTTATTTGCCAAGTTCCTTCACTCATAGTCCACGGTACATGAAAGTGAAAATGCAAAATGGGATGGCTTTGGTATCGAGGAAAGGTAGGCCAAGTTTTTTCATAACATTGACGTGCAATCCTAACTGGGTTGAGATTCAGGAAAGCTTAGGTAATGGACAAACCGCACTTGACAGGCCAGATTTATGTAATAGAGTATTTCAACTTAAGCTTGCTGCGGTGATGAGGCTTATCAGTAGTGGGAAGCTGTTTGGTAAAGTTATCTATTTAATGTATGTTATTGAGTTTCAGAAACGTGGACTACCTCATGCACATATTGCCCTAAAAGTTCAAGGCGAACCGAAAGACATTGCAGATATTGATAATTTTATAAGAGCAACAATACCAACAGAAGATGAAGCTGGTGGTCGTCTTCAAAAATTAGTTTTACAGCATATGTTGCATGGACCTTGTGGAGCTGATAAACCTAATGCTCCATGTATGGATAGTGATAGGAAAAATTGTAGTAAGGGATTTCCCAAAGCATCTTGTGAGGTAACGTATGTTGATGATAGGGGATATGTTCATTACAAACGTTGTTGTAGCAATAATTTTACCTTGAAGTCTGGTCGAGTGGTAAACGATAACTGGGTAGTACCATATTGTCCTGCTTTGCTACTTTTGCTAGAATGTCATTGTAATGTTGAAATAGCCTGTTCAGTGAAGATAGTTAAATATTTGTTTAAATATATTCACAAGGGACCTGACCATGCTAGAGTAGCTGTAGTTCCTAGCAATGTTGAAAATTTAAATGAAATTGAGGAGTATGTTTCTTTAAGATATATTAGTGCTTCTGAAGCAATTTGGCGAATCTTAGAATTTGATGTATCCCATTGCTATCCGACTGTACTGATGTTACCAGTCCACTTACCAAATAAAGAATCAGTTATATTTCAGCCTGGGAGAGAGGTAGAGGCCCTTGAGACCAGTACCTCTAAATTAATTCTTTACTTTCAAAGGCCAAGGCTTCTAGAATTGCAGGATTTAACATATTTAGATTTTTATGAGATTTACATCGTAGGTAATAAATCTAGAGAGAAGTCTAAAGTTCCGGTGATACCTCATCCTTCAGGTCGACATTGGATTTCAAAAAGAGTACTTGGAAAATGTGTTGTGCGTTTGCAATGGTTACTGCCCATGTTAGGAGAAGTGTATTACCTTAGAATGTTATTAATGAAATTCCCTGCATATGGTTATGAGGGTCTGAAAATAGTTGATGAGCATAGTTATGAGACATTTCAAGAAGCAGCTTATGCGCATGGTCTCTTGGACAGTGAAAATGAATATAGAGAGGCATTAGATGAGGGAAGTATTTACAAAACAGGCCCTGGGCTTAGGCAGTTATTTTCCTGTTTAGTCGTATGTGGTGCACCTGCTGCACTTTTATGGAGAGAATTTAAAAATCAGTTAGCAGAAGAATATTTAGACAAAGATGCAGCCAATACAGACAGGGCTTACAATTCTGCACTCTTAGATATACAGAATAGGCTAAGAAGTCACGGGAAAACTTTAGAGGAGGTTGGCCTTCCTTCAGCAACAGATGACTCCACAGAGACAGGTAGGGAAGTGATGCGGTGGCCGAAAGAGGAGTTAGATTTACTTTTAGAGCAGTGGTTACCGATGTTAAATAGGAATCAAAAGGAAGTATTTAACTATGTGTGTAGGGCTATAGCCGATCATAAATATGATAATAATATGTTATTTATCGATGGACCGAGTGGAACAGGAAAGACCTTACTTTTGAATGTAATTACAGCTTCCCTGAGAAGACAGGAATGCATAGTGCTCTGCACTGCTTCAACAGGAATAGCAGCTCTTAATCACAAAGGAGGAGTAACAGCACATTCAATGTTTAGGCTCCCCCTTGACTATTCTGAACCCAATGCTTATTGTGACCTTAAGTCAAATAGTGAGAGAGCTGAATTAATCAGAAGGTCCAGCTTAATCATATGGGATGAGGTTTCCATGGCTCAGAAGCAGGGTATTGAAACTTTGGAAAGGACACTGAGGGACATTTGTGGGAATGAACGATTATTTGGAGGAAAGTTAATTCTGTTTGCAGGTGATTTTAGACAAATTGCTCCCATAGTAAAGGGCGGGTCATTGCTTGATTCTATTAAATATAGTATTAAATTTTCATATCTGTGGCGTAAAGTAAAGGTTTTTCATTTGTTGGAACAAATACGTTCAAAGGGAGATGAGGCTTACTCAAAATTTATCCTTGAGGTCGGGGAAGACAAAGTTAGTAAAGTAAGCATAGATAATGTAGAAGTAATTCCATTAAATACTATTCAAGTAACAGAGGGTCTGGATAATCTTATTTCTTTTGTTTATCCAAATGAAATCTTAACCGACCAACATTTGTGTTGCAAAAGAGCCATTTTAGCAGGTACAAATAGCTGTATAGATGAAATTAACTTAATTGTACTCGACAAAATGGAGGGGGATTTAGTTCATTTATATAGTGCCGACTCTTTGGAAACAACAGCAGAGAATAATGATAGGGAATTTTTGAGCGATAATTTCCTTAATTCTATTTCTGAGCCTGGAATCCCTGAACATATGATAGTTCTGAAAATAGGTGCGGTTTGTATTTTACTTAGAAATATTTCTTTTGATGATGGTTTAGTCAATGGAACTAAGGTAATAATAAAAAACATAACCAGAAGATTGATAGAAGCATATGTTTCAGGTGAGGATAAATTGCGAACTGTATTTATTCCAAGAATATGTTTCAAATTTCAAGCAGGAAGATCTGGGTTAACCATTCTACGTAGGCAGTTCCCCATTAACCCTTTCGCGCCTAGCGTCGGCTATAGCCGTCGTGAATTTTTCCACGCAAACGAACGAATGTCGGCTCCAGCCGACGGAGAAAAACCTACGCAAAACACCGAATGTCGGCTATTGCCGACGCGAGGGAAGGGAAGTGACCGCTGGGGAAGCAATAATCCAAGGTATGCAGTACGCCCTTGCGACCCAGCTTAGGGAGAGCCTACACCCTTTCCTCGACAATGAGCTCGACCCTTCGCCTCATTAGTAGCCCTCATTGCTGCCTGAATCCGCGGTTTATTTATCATATTTGAAATGATTTTTCCCGGGAATAAGTTTTTGCATACAACAAAATTTTTAACTTAGAAATGAATTATTTGTTTTTCGCCTAGCCTGAGCAAATTTCAAACGTAATTCTAGCGTTAATACTAACGGAGTTTCACTTCGGTACTCTATTTAGTTTGTGTGTACATATATCAATGGTAAAAAATACATAACTGTAGAAAAGACTACGTTTAAAGCCCGGATGAAAAAGAAGGATGGGAAATATGATTTTGGAGTTAGTAATCGGAGAAATACTTGATAATATAATATATAATACTTGATAAGTCATAATTTGCAGAAATAATAGATAATAATTAAATTCGTTAAAAATAACGCCATAATGTCGTTTAAAATTGTAAAACGCTCAGAATAACATTACGAATTCATTTTAAAGTATATATTTTTGGAGCATACAGCAAAAGATTATTTAAAAAAATCAATGCTAATGTATATAATTTATAGCAGCAACCTGCTGGGAGAGGGGCTGCCGAGGGTTAAAGGGTTGAGCCGAGAAGCCTGGGGAAGGGACGATGTCCCGCTGTGCGAGGTTCCAAAACGGTCGAAAGATATACCTGTGCGATTCCTCCTGCCCAGAGAGCTCCGTACACAGATGTAAAAAATAAATTCAAGCAACCCGTATCAGGAGAAGTATTTTCCTTCGAGAGGCTTCGGCGCGAAAGGGTTAAATTGGCATATGCGATGACTATCAATAAATCCCAAGGACAAACTTTAGATATGGTAGGTTTAGATTTGAGAAATTATGTTTTTGCTCATGGACAGCTCTATGTAGCACTTGGAAGAGTTAGGAGTAATAATGCAATCAGGGTTTTACTTAAGAAAAACAGAATATCATCGGATAATATTGGACATTCTGTAAATATTGTACATACACAACTATTGTAAGAATTTTCATTTTGTTGTTTGTTTGGTTATTTAGTTGTAGATATAGTGTTCAGTGAAATTCATTTTATTTAACGGGTAAAGTTAACCCATTTATTAAACTATCTAATTATTAATTATTCACTAAAACTTTCAAGTAGAAAGTGAAAGGATTTTTTATGCATGATTTTGTTTACTCATAGATTTAGTTCTCTTCCTCAGACTACAACCTTGACGTGGTGGAAGAGCTTCAGCATTCCCATGATCTACTGAGCTGTACTGGCGGAAGCTATGCTTCCTGTTAGGGTCTCCCATGCCAGAGAGGTCAGCAGAGAGGAATCAGACAAATGGTAGTCTACTTTGAGATCAAAAGAATGCATGGATAAAAAGAACTAGATCAAGCATTCATCTTAAAAATCTTTTTTATTGCCTTTTTAAATTCATATGAGATAATAAATGCATTTATTGTTTAAAAGATAAATTAACTGCTCAGTCAAATATCTATTACTTTTGATGTATGTAAGATATTTTAAATTCCGACAAGTAATTGTTATTCATTAAATACAAACTATTTAAAATTATATGTATGATATATTTAACAAATGTTCTGCAATGTATTCTCATTGTCTTGAGAATAAATTGAATTTATGAAGGTGAAAGAGATGTTATCATTTTAAAGCACCATTATTTTTTATTTCTAAATTATATTCTTTTAAACAGAATTGTAAATTTCTGTATTATATTATACAAAATTTTGAGTTTGAAAAATGCTGCATGAATAGTCTCCATCATTCATGAAAGCTCTTATTGATGCCTTACTTACAATTGGTACCAACATGTAACCAGTACTTCTTAATATGATTAGAATAACATCATTAAGGTTATTTTGATACAAAAAACTAACATAGTTTGAAAAGAGATATATTCCTTTGTTAAAAAAATATAACTTTATAAAAAAGAGTACCATCATAGTATGAGATAAGATAAGCAAAATATTTCTGATGTTACCATTCTATAGTAACTGCTCCATAATTGTAATTAATAATTTCCAATTCCAAGTACCTCCCATTTATTCAACTTCCATAATCTGCTTAATATTGTTATAATTTCCTACTAAGAATGATGATCCAGGTCAGATGATGTAAACTTGCTTATTAAATTATATGGATCCATACTAAATTCAACTAACTAATTAACAAATGTGCTAGCAGTAGAGAAACATATCATGGGATATATCAATGATTTTTTACTTTGTGATGATAAATTTATTCTTAATCAAAATTAAACCATTTGCCTGCAGTTATGAAGAATATCTTCAATCAAATTTTTTTCTTTTGAGGAACCTCTTGATATTATGCCCATTTGAAATTATTGTTGTCGATCTGCTTGCAGTATGCAAGCTACATTTTACTCGTATAGATAGATAGATAGATAGATAGATAGATAGGATACTAATTCACAGCCTAAACCACAAGCGCCATTGACTTGAAATTTTTACGACGTATTGGCCATGACGTGTAACCTCCAGAAAAAATCCGACTTTGAACCTCGGTGTCATGGGTTCGATTCCAGAAGGCCCCAAAGTCGTGATTTTGTCCATAAGGATACATGGCGGGGATTTTTGAAAATTTTTTTGAGGCACTTCCCGGAAAAGGAGAGAGTTGAAATTCGAGGGACCACTAGATGCCATGCATATCTAAAGGAAACCATAAAGATATCTACGAATATTATCCTTGGTTCGATGCTAGGTCGGGGCAAAAATCGGCCGTTTAAAATGCATTGTGGCGTTTTTTAAGATTTTTTTTGGACCCTTTTCCGATGGCATAGAAACTTGAAATTCCGTATAAGGTCAGATACCATAATAGTTTTTCATAATCAAATTTTACATATTCGCTGATGGTCCTTGGTTCGATCCCAGAGGGACATTTATATTCCTCAATGCATTTCTTAAGGAGATAACGGAAACAAATTTTAGGTATTTGCTGGCACGATATCGACTTCAAACTTTGCATATAAAAAGATCAAGTCCATACAAATCAAACAGTGCATTCACAGCTATCAATTTGTCCTGGGTTCGACACCAGGTGTCTCTGCAATCAGAAATTGATCCGATTTTTAGGAATTATTTTGAAACCTTTCCCAATAATATAGAAACTTGAAATTCGGCATATAGATAGAGATCATAAATAAAATTCTGAAACATATTTTAGATTTCCATGATCGTCTTTGGTTCGAATCCAGAGAGCCATTTAAATTCGTGAAAATTAGAACGTCTTTTGAGGCAGTTGTAGCCCATATTTCTGCTTGAATTTTCATCCATAGTAAGAGATGGTGATCTTCTATTGTGCTGCTTAGTGAGTATCACCATAAAGACCCGGGTTCGATGCCAGACGATGGAATTTCAGGGAATTTTAAGAAAAATTTCAATCCATTTTTTTCTTTTGATGGCCGTCCCGATATGATGCCGTCATGACAATAGTGTTGTCGATCTGCTTGCAGTATGCAAGCTACATTTTACTCGTACTTATATATATATACGAGTAAAATGTTGCTTGCATACTGCAAGCAGATCGGCAATACTAATTTTATATCGGCATCATATCGTGACGGTCCTCAAAAGAAAAAAAATGAATTGAAAATATTCTTAATATTTGCTGCAATTTAATCGTCTGGCATCGAACCCGGGTCTTCTTGGTGAACTTACTATGCAGCACAACAGAAGATCACCATCTCTAACTATGTGTGAAAATTCAACCAAAAATATTGGCTACAACTGCCTCAAACTACGTTCTACTTTTCAATAATGTAAATGGCTCCCTGGATTCGAACCAAGGACGATCTAGGAAATTTAAAACATGTTTTTGAAATCTATTTATGTTCTCTATCTATATACCAAATTTCATGTTTTAATATTATTGGGAAAGGGGTTTAATTTAATTCTTAAAAATCGGCTAATTTACTGATTGTAGAGACGCCTGGTGTCGAACCCAGGACATATTGGTAGCTGTGATTGCACAGTATGATTTATTAGGACTTCATCTTATTTCATACAAAGTTTGAAGTCGATATCATGCCGGGAAGTACCTAAAACCTTTTTCTGTTATCTCCATAAGAAATTCATTGACGAATGTAAATGGCTCTCTGGGATCGAACCAAGGACCGACAGCGAATATGTAAAATTTGATTATGAAATAAATCTATGATATCCAACCCCATGCCGAATTTCAAGTTTCCATGCCATCGGGAAGGAGTCCAAAAAAAATCTTAAAAATCGCCACAATGCATTTTAAACGGCCGATTTTTGCCCCGACCTAGCATCGAACCAAGGATATTTTCAGTAAAACTCATTTATGTTATCGATAGATCATGACAATATATATTGGTTCCTTGAGTTTTAAGTCCCTACCTAACCGGGAATTATTTATTAAAAATTCCCGAAAATCAAAGCAATGCATTTAAACGGGAAAAATCGGGACTTTGGGGCCCTCTGGAATCGAACCCATGACACTGAGGTTCAAAATCGCAATTTTTCTGGAGGTTGCATGTTATGGCCAATACGTCGTAAAAATTTCAAGTCAATGACGCTTTTGGTTTAGCCTGTGAATTTGTATCCTATCTGGGTATCTGGATATCTGGGTATCTATATATATGAACGAGTAAAATGTTGCTTGCATACTGCAAGCAGATCGACAACACTAATTTCATATCGGCAATATATCGGGACGGTCCTTAAAAGAAAAAAAAAAGGTTGAAATTTTTCTTAAAATTTGGAGACATATGATCGTCTGGCATCGAACCCGGGTCTTTTCAGTGATACTTACCATGCAGCACAATAGAACATCACCATCTCTAACTAAGTGTGAAAATTTAAGCAGAAATATGGGCTACAATTGCCTCAAAAGACGTTCTAATTTTCACGAATTTAAATGGCTCTCTGGATTCGAACCAAGGACGATCTGGGAAATCTAAAAATTGTTTCTGAAAGTTATTTATGATCTTTATCTATATGCCGAATTTGAAGGTTCTATCTTATTGGCAAAGGTTTCAAAATAATTCCTAAAAATCAGATCAACTTCTGATTGCAGAGACACCTGGTGTCGAACCCAGGACACATTGATAAGTGTGATTGTACTGTTTGATTTGTATGTACTTGATCTTTCTACAGGCCAAGTTTGAAGTCGGTATCGTTCCGGGAAGTACCTAAAATTTGTTTCCGTTATCTCCGTAAGAAATGCATTGAGAAATTTAAATGTCCCTCTGGGATCGAACCAAGGACCATCAGCGAATATGTAAAATTCGATTATGATATATTTTCATGATATCTAACCTCATACCGAATTTCAAGTTTCTATGCCATCGGATAAGGGTTCAAAAAAAATCTTAAAAATCGACACAATGCATTTTAAACGGCCGATTTTTGCCCCGACCTAGCATCGAACCAAGGATAATATTCGTAGATGTATTTATGGTTTACTTTAGATATGCACGGCATCTAGCGATCCCTTGAATTTCAACTCTCTCCTTTTCCGGTAAGTGTCTCAAAAAAAATTTCGAAAATCCCCGCCATGTAATCTTATGGGGAAAATCGGGACTTTGGGGCCTTCTGGAATCGAACCCATGACACTGAGGTTCAAAATCGCAATTTTGCTGGCGGCTACACGTTATGGCCAATATGTCGTAAAAATTTCAAGTCAATGACGCTTGTGGTTTGGCCTGTGAGTTTGTATCCTCTCTATATATATATATATATGGATACATGAATGAATCCGGAGAAGCATCTATCTATTATACGAGTAAAATGTAGCTTGCATACTGCAAGCAGATCGGCAATACTAATTTCATATCGCCATCATATCGGGACGGTCCACAAAAGAAAAAAAAAAGATTTAATTTTTTCTTAAAATTCGCTGAAATTTCATCGTCTGGCATCGAACCCGGATCTTACTGGTAAACCTACTATGAAACACAATAGAAGATCACCATCTCTAACTATGTGTGAAAATTCAAGCAGAAATATTGGCTATAACTGCCTAAAAAAACGTTCTAATTTTCACGAATGTTAATGCCTCTCGGGACTCGAACCAAGGACGATCGTGGATGTCTAAAACATGTTTCTGAAAGATATTTATGATCTCTATTTATATGCCGAATTTCAAGTTTCTATTTTAGTGGACAAGGTTTCAAAATAATTCCTAAAAATCGGATCAAATTCTGATTTCAGAGACACCTGGTGTCGAACCCAGGACGTATTGCTAGCCGTGAATGCAGAGTTTGATTTGTAAAGACTTGCTCTTATATCATGCAAAGTTTGAAGTTGATAGCATGTCGGAAAGTACCTAAATTTTGTTTCCGTTATCTCCGTAAGAAATGCATTGAGAAGTGCAAATGGCCCTCTGGGATCGAACCAAGGACCATCAGCGAACATGTAAAATTTGATTATAAGGTATATTCATGATATCCATCCACGTGCCGAGTTTCGAATATCCATGTTATCGGGAAAGGATCCAAAAAAAATCTTCAAAATCGCCGTAATGCATTTTAAACGGCCGATTTTTGCCCCGATCTAGCATCGAACCATGGACTATATTTTAAGATGTTTTTCTGATTTTCGTTGGATACGCACGGCTTCTAGCGATCCCTCGAGTTTCAACTCTTTCTCCATCCGGGAAGTACCTCAAAAAAATTTTCGAAAATCCCCGCCATGTATTCTTATGGAGAAAATCGCGACTTTGGGGCCCTCTGGAATCGAACCCATGACCCTGAGGATCAAAATCGCAATTTTTCTGGTGGTTACACGTTATGGCCAATACGTCGTAGAAATTTCAAGTCAATCACGCTTGTGGTTTTGCTGTGAATTAGTATCCTATCTATCTATCTATCTATCTATCTATCTATCTATCTATATAGGTATATCCATGAATGAATCCGGAGAAGCATCTATATATAATAGATATAGATGCTTCTCCGGATTCATTCATATATCATATATTCATATATAATATATTCATATATATATATATATAGAGAGGATACAAAGTCACAGGCTAAACCACTAGCGTCAATGGCTTGAAATTTTTTACGACATATTGGCCATAACGTATAACCTCCAGAAAAATTGCGATATTGAACCTCAGTGTCATGGGTTCGATTCAGAGGGCCCCAAAGTCGCGATTTTCCCCGTAAGATTACATGGCGGGGATTTTCGAAAAATTTTTTGAGGCACTTCCCGGAAAAGCAGAGAGTTGAAACTCTAGGGATCGCTAAATGCCGTGCATAGCCAACGAAAATCGGAAGACATCTTCGAATATTGTCCTTGGTTCGATGCTAGGCCGGGGCAAAAATCGGCCGTTTAAAATGCATTGCGGCGATTTTTAAGATTTTTTTTGGATCCTTTCCCGATAACATGGATTATTGAAACTCGGCACGTCGATAGATATCATGAATTTATTTCATAATCGAATTTTACATATTAGCTTATGGTCCTTGGTTCGATCCCAGAGGACCATTTGCACTTCCCAATGCTTTTCTTACGGAGATAACGGAAACAAATTTTAGGTACTTCCCGGCACGATATCAACTTCAAACTTTGCATGTACAAAGATCAAGTCCATACAAATCAAACAGTGCATTCACAGCTATCAAAGAGTCCTGGGTTCGACACCAGGTGTCTCTGCAATCAGAAGTTAATCCGATTTTTAGGAATTATTTGAAACCTTTGCCAATAATATAGAAACTTTAAATTCGGCATATAGATAGAGATCATAAATAACTTTCAGAAACATTTTTTAGATTTCCAAGATCGTCTTGGTTCGAATCCAGAGAGCCATTTAAATTCGTAAAAATTAGAACGTCTTTTGAGGCAGTTGTAGCCCATATTTCTGCTTGAATTTTCACACATCGTTAGAGATGGTGATGGTCTATTGTGCTGCATAGTAGTTCACAGTAAAGACCCGGGTTCGATGCCGGACGATGGAATTTAGGCAAATTTTAAGAAAAATTTCAATCTTTTTTTTTCTTTTGATGGCCGTCCGGATATGATGCCGACATGAAAATAGTGTTGTCGATCTGCTTGCAGTATGCAAGCAACATTTTACTCGTATATAATAGATGTATCCGGAGAAGCATTTATATATAATAGATATACACTGGGGATCAAAAGTCTAACAAGGAGACTACACAGTGTCGGCGCCGATTTTTTTGATGAAAATCGGTCAGTTGATAGATCTCGAGTTAAGAATAAATAATTACCCCACATGTAGGCGTTTATGAGTGATAGTTTCCCTGAAAATAGACTTTGAAATTCAGCTAAGGTTACATTCTTATCATAAACTTAAAGATAACCACATTCAACAGCATGGAGTTTGGTGTAGCGGTACCGTGTTCGACTCGCAATATTTTGGCCCGGGTTCGATCCCGATATTGAGAAAATATTTTTTTCATTTTTTCTCTGCTAATTTTCATCCTTATATTCATCCATCCCTCTTTTTTCTATTTGTGACTTTTTTACGCTTTTTCCAAAACTTTGGGAATTTTTTTGTAAGCTATTTTTCTCCCCTGCGAGGCTCTCGTTTCATCAATTACGTGCAGATACTTCAGTCCTATGATTGTGGGCACTAAATTCATAACGTCTGAAATTTGAAAAATTACAATACAAGCAAGAAAACGTGCCGGGAAGTGCCTCAAAAAAATTTTCGAAAATCCCCGCCATGTAATCTTATGGGGAAAATCGCGACTTTGGGGCCTTCTGGAATCGAACCCATGACACTGAGATTCAAAGTCGGCTTTTTCCTGGAGGTTACACGTTATGGCCATAACGTCGTAAAAATTTCAAGTCGGTGGCACTTGTGGAACATGGTTAGAATTTTGAACCCCTATATATAACTTATATATATATAGGTACGAGTAAAATGTAGCTTGCATACTGCAAGCAGATCGACAACACTAATTTCATATCGGGATCATATCGGGACAGACCTTATAAGGAAGAAAAACGGATTGAAAATATTCTTAAAATTCACTTCTATTTAATCGTCTGGCATCAAACCCGGGTCTTCCTGGTGAACTAACTATGCAGTAAATTGAAGATCACCATCTCTAAAAATGTGTGAAAATTCAAGCAGAAATATTGGCTGCAACTGCCTCAAACGACGTCCTACTTTTCACGAATGTAAATGGCTCTCTGGATTCGAACCAAAGACGATCTTGGAAATCTAAAACATGTTTCTGAAAGTAATTTATGATCTCTATCTATATGCCGATTTTCAAGTTTCTGTAATATTGGGAAAGGTTTCAAAATAATTCCTAAAAATCGGATCAACTTCTGATTGCAGAGACACCTGGTGTCGAACCCAGGAATTATTGTAAGCTGTGAATGCACAGTTTGATCTGTAAGCACTTGGTCTTATATCATGCAAAGTTTGAAGTCGATTGAATGCCGGGAAGTACCTAAATTTTGTTTCCGTTATCTCCGTAATAAATGCATTGAGAAGTTCAAATGGCCTTCTGGGATCGAACCAAGGACCATCAACGAACATGTAAAATTTTATTATAAAATATATTCATTATATCTATCCAAGTGCCGAGTTTCAAGTATCCATGTTATCGGGAAAGGATCCAAAAAAAATCTTCAAAATCGTCGCAATGCGTTTTAAACGGCCGATTTCTGCCCCGACCTAGCATCGAACCATGGACCATATTCAACAAAGTCTTTCTGATTTACGTTGGAGTTGCACGGCTTCTAGCGATTCCTTGAATTTCAACCCTCTACTTATCCGGGAAGTGCCCCAAAAAAATTTTCGAAAATCCCCGCCATGTATCCTTATGGAGAAAATCGCGACTTTGGGGCCTTCTGGAATCGAACCCATGACACCGAGGTTCAATGTCGGATTTTTCCTGGAGGTTACACTTTATGGCCAATACGTCGTAAAAATTTCAAGTCAGTGGCACTTGTGGGACATGGTTAGACTTTTGATCCCCTATATATAACTTATAGGTATATCCGGAGAAGCATCTATATATCTATTACGAGTAAAAATGTTGCTTGCATACTGCAAGCACATCGATAAAAAAAATTTTTTTGTCGGCATCACATAGCGTGAGTCCTCAAAAGAAAAAAAAATGGTTGGAAAATATTTTTAATTTCCGCTGCAATTTATTCGTCCGGCATCGAACCCAGGTCTTCCCGGTCATACTTACTATGCAGAACCATAGAAGATCACCATCTGTAACAATGTGTGAAAATTCAAGTAGAAATATTAACTGCAACTGCCTCAAACGACGTCCTACGTTACCCTTATATTCCTTATGAGAGAAATGCTAATGTGCTATGGCATCGAACCCAGGAATAGTACGGTGTTATCTAAATTTTTTTCTAAAACCAATTCTTTTCATACATCTTCCAGCCCAGTACGAACTTCCTATCATTTCGATAAGTGCATCAAAAAAATAATGAAGTACTAAACCAATGTATTTTAAACGGGAGACATATTTTCCACCCGGAATCGAACCCGGATCTTTCTGTAAATTCTTCCTACGCAACATAATTGAAGATCACTATCTCTAATTATGTGTGAAAATTCGAGCAGAAATATTGGCTCCAACTGCCTCAAACGACGTCCTACTTTTCCCTTATATTCCTTATGAGAGAAATGTTAATGTGCTCTGGAATCGAACCCAGGAATTGTACGGGCTTAAGAAATTTTTTTTCTTAAACCAATTCTCAATATATATCTTCTAGCAGAGCGAAAAGTTCCTTACATTCCGGTAAGTGCATCAAAAAAATTAATGAAAAACTATCCCCATGCATTTTAAATGCGGGATTTTTGAATCGTCCTAGCGTCGAACCCAGGACGTTCTCATCAGTAATCATTAATGTTTATAATAGTTCTTGACCATATCTCTAAGGTCCTTGAATTTCGAATCTCTACCTGTCCGGGAAGTATTATTTAAAAAATTTTGAAAATCGCCACCATGTATCCTTATGGAGAAAAATCGGGACTTTGGGGCCTTCTGGAATCGAACCCATGACACCGAGGTTCAATGTCGGCTTTTTCCTGGAGGTTACACGTTATGGCCAATTCGTCGTAAAAATTTCAAGTCTTTGGCACTTGTGGAACATGGTAAAACTTTTGATCCCCTATATATATATATATATATATATATAACTTATATATAGGTATATCCGGAGAAGCGTCTATCTATTATATATACGAGTGCAATGTAGCTTGCATACTGCAAGCAGATCGGCAATATTATTTTATTTCGGCATCATATCGAGAAGGTCCTCAAAAGAAAAAAAAAAGGATAGAAAATATTCTTAAAATTCGCTTCAATTTTAGCGTCTTGCATCGAACCCGGGTCTTCCTGGTGAATTTACTAAGCGGCACAATATAAGATAACTATATCTAACTATGTGTGAAAATTCAAGCAGAAATATTTGCTACAACTGCTTCAAACGACGTTCTACTTTTCACGAATGTAAATGGCTCTCTGGATTCGAACCAAGGACGATCGTGGGAATCTAGAACATGTCCCTGAAATTTATCAATAATTTCTATCTGTATGCTGAATTTCAAGTTTCTATATAATTGGGAAATGGTTCCAAAAAATTCTTAAAAATTGGATCATTTACTGATTGTAGAGACGCCTGGTGGTGAAACCAGGAAGCATTGGTAGCTGTGAATTCACAGTTTGATTAGTAATGACTTGATCTTATCTTATGCATAGTTTCAAGTAGATATAATATCGGGAAGCACCTAAAATGTGTTTCCGTAATCTCCATAAGAAATGCATTGAGGAATGTAAATGGCCCTCTGGGATCGAACCAAGGACCATAAGTGAATATGTAAAATTTTATTATTAAATATAATTATGAGATCTAACGCCATGCCGAATTTCAAGTTTCTATGCCATCGGAAAAGGGTCCAAAAAAAAATCTTAAAAATCGCCACAATGCATTTTAAACGGCCGATATTTGCCATGACCTAGCATCGAACCAAGGATAATATTCGTAGATGTCTTTATGGTTTCCTTTAGATATGCACGGCATCTAGCGATCCCTTGAATTTCAAATCTCTCCTTTTCCGGGAAGTGCCTCAAAAAAATTTTCGAAAATCCCCGCCATGTATCCTTATGGGGAAAATTGCGACTTTGGGACCTTCTGGAATCGAACCCATGACACCGAGGTTCAATGTCGGCTTTTTCCTGGAGGTTACACGTCTTGGCCAATACGTCGTAAAAATTTCAAGTCGTTGGCACTTTTGGAACATGGTAAAACTTTTGATCCCCTATATATATATATATATATATATAACTTATATATAGGTATATCCGGAGAAGCGTCTATATATAATAGATAGACGCTTCTCCGGATATACCTATATATATATACATTCATAGGGGATCAAAATTCTAACCATGTTCCACAAGTGCCACCGACTTGAAAATTTTACGACGTTATGGCCATGACGTGTAACCTCCAGGAAAAAGCCGACTTTGAACCTCGGTGTCATGGGTTCGATTCCAGAAGGCCCCAAAGTCGCGATTTTCCACATAAGATTACATGGCGGGGATTTTCGAAAATTTTTTTGAGGCACTTCCCGGAAAAGGAGAGAGTTTAAATTCGAGGGATCGCTAGATGCCGTGTATATCTAAAGGAAACCACAAAGACATCTACAAAGATTATCCTTGGTTCGACCCTAGGCTAGGGCAAATATTCTCCCGTTTAATTTACATAGCGATCTTTAAGATTTTTTTTAATTACTTACAGATGACTTGAAAACTTGAAACTTGGCACGTATATATATAACATAAATATATTTTATAATAAAATTTAAGAACTCGCTGATGGTCCTTGGTTCGATCCCAGAGGGCCATTTGCACTTCTCAATGCATTTCTTACGGAGATAACGGAAACAAAATTTAGGTACTTCCCGGCATTCTATCGACTTCAAACTTTGCATGATAAAAGAGTAAGTCTTTATAAATCAAACTGTGCATTCACAGCTTACAATATGTCCTGGGTTCGACACCAGGTGTCTCTGCAATCAGAAGTTGATCTGACTTTTAGGAATTATTTTGAAACCTTTCCCAATAATATAGAAACTTGAAATTCTGCATATAGATAGAGATCATTAATAACTTTCTGAAACATCTTTTAGATTTCCAAGATCGTCCTTGGTTCGAGTCCCGAGAGCCATTTACAATCGTGAAAATTATAACGTCTTTTGAAGCAGTTGTAGCCAATATTTCTGTTCGAATTTTCATACATAGTTAGAGATGGTGATCTTCTATAGTGCTGCACAGTAAGTTCACCAGTAAGACCCGGGTTCGATGCCAGACGAAGAAATTTCAGCGAATTTTAAGAAAAATTTCAATCTTTTTTTTTCTTTTGAGGACCGTCCCGATATGATGCCGATATGAAATTAGTATTGCCGATCTGCTTGCAGTATGCAAGCTACATTTTACTCGTATATCTATCTATTATATATAGATGCTTCTCCAGATTCATTCATATATATACCTATATAGATAGATAGATAGATAGGATACAAATTCACAGCCTAAACTACAAGCGTCATTGATCTGAAATTTTTATGACATATTGGCCATAACGTGAAACCCCCAGGAAAAAAGAGACTTTGATCCTCAGTGTCATAGGTTCGATTCCAGAGGGCCCCAAAGTCCCGATTTTTCCCGTTTGAATGCATTGCCGTGATTTTCGGGAATTAAAAAAAAATACTTTCCGGATAGGTAGAGAAGTAAAACTCAAGGTGCCAATATTTATGGTCTTGGACTTTCGAAAAGATCAATGACTTTTACAAAAGTTATCCTGGGTTCGATGCTAGGACGATGCAAAGATCTGCCCTTTAAAATACATGGGAGCCGTTTTTCATTATTTTTTTAGATGCACTTATCGAAATGATAGGATGTTCGTGCTTGGCTGGAAGATGTATGGTACGAATAAGTTTTAGAAAAAAATTTTCATAAGACCGTACTGTTCCTGGGTTCGAAGCCAGAGCACAATAACGTTTCTCTCATAAGAAATATAAAGGAAAAGGAGGTCGTCATTTGAGGCAGTTGCAACCAATATTTCTGCTTGAATTTGCATACGCGGTTAGAGATGGTGTTTTTCTGTTGTGCTGCAGGGAAAGTATTGCCTTAAAGACCCGGGTTCGATGCCGGGCGGTAAAAATATCCCCCATATATAATACTATGGGGTATATTTTCATAATTTTTTTATGCATTTATCGATATGTAAGGGAGCTCTTGCTTAGATGGAAGATGTATATTAACACTTTGTTTAAGAAAAAAAATAGATAAGACCATGCTGTTCCTGGGTTCGATGCCAGAGCACATTATAATTTCTCAAATAAGGAGTGTATGTGAATAGTAGGACGTCGTTTGAGGTAGTTGCACCTAATAGTTTTGCTTGAATTTTCACACATAGTTTGATATGGTAATCTTCTATTTTGCTGCATAGTAAGTACACCAGGAAGACCGGGGTTCGCTGCCAGGCGATTAAATTGAAGCGAATTCTACGAATATTTTGAAATTTTTCTTTCTTTTGATGTCCGTCCCGATATGATGCCGAAATGAAATTAGTGTTGTCGATCTGCTTGCAGTATGCAAGCAACATTTTACTCGTATAGATAGATAGATAGATAGATAGGATACTAATTCACAGCCTAAACCACAAGCGTGATTGACTTGAAATTTCTACGACGTATTGGCCATAACGTGTAACCACCAGAAAAATTGCGATTTTGATCCTCAGGGTCATGGGTTCGATTCCAGAGGGCCCCAAAGTCGCGATTTTCTCCATAAGAATACATGGCGGGGATTTTCGAAAATTTTTTTGAGGTACTTCCCGGATGGAGAAAGAGTTGAAACTCGAGGGATCGCTAGAAGCCGTGCGTATCCAACGAAAATCAGAAAAACATTTTAAAATATAGTCCATGGTTCGATGCTAGATCGGGGCAAAAATCGGCCGTTTAAAATGCATTACGGCGATTTTGAAGATTTTTTTTGGATCCTTTCCCGATAACATGGATATTCGAAACTCGGCACGTGGATAGATATCATGAATATACCTTATAATCAAATTTTACATGTTCGCTGATGGTCCTTGGTTCGATCCCAGAGGGCCATTTGCACTTCTCAATGCATTTCTTACGGAGATAACGGAAACAAAATTTAGGTACTTTCCGACATGCTATCAACTTCAAACTTTGCATGATATAAGAGCAAGTCTTTACAAATCAAACCGTGCATTCACGGCTAGCAATACGTCCTGGGTTCGACACCAGGTGTCTCTGAATTCAGAATTTGATCCGATTTTTAGGAATTATTTTGAAACCTTTTCCACTAAAATAGAAACTTGAAATTTGGCATATAAATAGAGATCATAAATATCTTTCAGAAACATGTTTTAGACATCCACGATCGTCCTTGGTTCGAGTCCCGAGAGGCATTAACATTCGTGAAAATTAGAACGTTTTTTTAGGCAGTTATAGCCAATATTTCTGCTTGAATTTTCACACATAGTTAGAGATGGTGATCTTCTATTGTGTTTCATAGTAGGTTTACCAGTAAGATCCGGGTTCGATGCCAGACGATGAAATTTCAGCGAATTTTAAGAAAAAATTAAATCTTTTTTTTTTCTTTTGTGGACCGTCCCGATATGATGCCGATATGAAATTAGTATTGCCGATCTGCTTGCAGTATGCAAGCTACATTTTACTCGTAATAGATATACATAAGTTATATATAGGGGATCAAAATTCTAACCATGTTCCACAAGTGCCACTGCCTTGAAATTTTTACGACGTATTGGCCATGTCGTGTAACCTCCAGGAAAAAGCCGACTTTGAACCTCGGTGTCATGGGTTCGATTCCAGAAGGCCCCAAAGTCGCGATTTTCTCCATAAGGATACATGGCGGGGATTTTCGAAAATTTATTTGAGGCACTTCCCGGAAAAGGAGAGAGTTGAAACTCGAGGGATCGCTAGATGCCGTGCATATCAAAAGGAAACCATAAAGACATATACGAATATTATCATTGGTTCGATGCTAGGTCGAGGCAAAAATCGGCCGTTTAAAATGCATTATGGCGATTTTTAAGATTTTTTTTGGACTGCTTCCCGATGGCATGGAAACTTGAAACCTTGCACGTGGGTAGATATCATCAATACATTTCGTAATCAGATTTTACATGTTCGCTGATAGTCCTTGGTTCGATCCCAGAGGATCATTTGCACTTCTCAATGCATTTCTTACGGAGTTAACGGAGACAAAATTTAGGTATTTCCCGGCATGCTATCGACTTGAAATTTTGCAAGATACAAGAACAAGTCTTTACAAATCAAACTGTGCATTCACAGCTTACAATATGTCCTGGGTTCGACACCAGGTGTCTCTGCAATCAGAAGTTGATCCGATTTTTAAGGAATTATTTTGAAACCTTTCCCAATAATATAGAAACTTGAAATTCGGCATATAGATAGAGATCATAAATAACTTTCAAAAACATCTTTTAGATTTCCAAGATCGTCCTTAGTTCGAATCCAGAGAGACATTTACATTCCTGAAAATTAGAACGTATTTTGAGGCAGTTGTAGCCAATATTTCTGCTTGAATTTTCACACATGGTTAGAGATGATGATCTTCTATTGTGCTGCATAGTTAGTTCACCAGTAAGACCCGGGTTCGATGCCAGACGATGAAATTTTAGCGAATTTTAAGAAAAATTTCAATCCTATTTTTTTTCTTTTGAGGAGTGTTCCGATATGATGCCCATATGAAATTAGTATTGCCAATCTGCTTGCAGTATGCAAGCGAAATTTTACTCGTATATATATATAACTTATATATAGGTATATCCGGAGAAGCGTCTATATATATATTATATATAGACGCTTCTCCGGATATACTTATATATATATATATATATATATATATACACTGGGGATCAAAAGTCTAAGCATGTTCCACAAGTGCCACCGACTTGAAATTTTTACGACATATTGGCCATAATGTGTAACCTCCAGGAAAAAGCCGACATTGAACTTCGGTGTCAAGGGTTCGATTCCAGAAGGCCCCAAAGTCCCGATTTTTTCCATAAGGATACATAGTGGTGATTTTCAAAATTTTTTAAATAATACTTCCCGGACAGGTAGAGAATCGAAATTCAAGGAGCTTACAGATATGGTCAAGAACTATTAAAAACATTAATGACTACTAATGAGAACCTCCTGGGTTCGATGCTAGGACGATGCAAAAATCCCGCATTTAAATTGCATGGGGATAGTTTTTCATTAATTTTTTTGATGCACTTACCGGAATGTAAGGAACTTTTCGCTCAGCTACAAGATATATATTAAGAATTGGTTTAAGAAAAAAAATTCTTAAGCCCGTATTATTCCTGGGTTCGATGCCAGAGCACATTAACTTTTCTCTCATAAGGAATATAAGGGAAAAGTAAGTCGTCGTTTGAGGCAGTTGCAGCCAGTATTTCTGCTCGAATTTTCACACATAGTTAGAGATAGTGATCTTCTATTATGCTGCATAGGAAGTATTACCAGAAATATCCGGGTTCGATGCCGGGCGGCAAATATGTCTCCCGTTTAAAATAAATTGGTTTAGTATTTCATTATTTTTTTGATGCCTTTATCGAAATGATAGGAAGTTCGTACTCGGCTGGAAGATGTATGAAAAGAATTGGTTTGAGAAAAAAATTTAGATAACACCGTACTATTCCTGGGTTCGATGCCAGAGCACATTAGCATTTCTCTCATTAGGAATATAAGGGAAACGTAGGACATCGTTTGAGGCAGTTGCAGTTAATATTTCTACTTGAATTTTCACACATAGTTACAGATGGTGATCTTCTATGGTGCTGCATAGTAAGTATGACCAGGAAGACCTGGGTTCGATGCCAGACGAATAAATTGCAGCGGAAATTAAGAATATTTTTTAACCATTTTTTTTTCTTTTGAGGACTCACTCTATGTGATGCCGACAAAAAAACTTTTGTTATCGATGTGCTTGCAGTATGCAAGCAACATTTTACTCGTATATTCATATATATACACATTCATAGGGGATCAAAATTCTAACCATGTTCCACAAGTGCCACCGACTTGAAATTTTTACGACGTTATGGCCATGACGTGTAACCTCCAGAAAAAGTCCGACTTTGAACCTCAGTGTCATGGGTTCGATTCCAGAAGGCCCCAAAGTCGCGATTTTCCCCATAAGATTACATGGCGGGGATTTTCGAAAATTTTTTGAGGCACTTCCCGGAAAAGGTGAGATTTGAAATTCGAGTGATCGCTAGATGCCGTGCATATCTAAAGTAAACCATAAAGACATCTACGAATTTTATCCTTGGTTCGATGCTAGGTTGGGGCAAAAATCGGCCGTTTAAAATGCATTGTGGCGATTTTTAAGATTTTTTTTGGACCCTTTTCCGATGGCATAGAAACTTGAAATTCAGTATGACGTTAGATACCATAAAAATATATCATAATCGAATTTTACATATTTGCTGATGGTCCTTGGTTCGATCCCAGAGGGACATTTAAATTCCTCAATGCATTTCTAACGGAGATAACGGAAACAAATTTTAGGTTCTTCCCGGCACGATAGCAACTTCAAACTTTGCATATAGAAAGATCAAGTTCATACAAATCTAAAAGTCCATTCACAGCAATCAATGTGTCCTGGGTTCGACACCAGGTGTCTCTGCAATCAGAAGTTGATCCGATTTTTAGGAATTATTTTGAAACCTTTCCCAATAATATAGAAACTTCAAATTCGGCATATAGATAGAAATCATATATAACTTTCAGAAACAATTTATAGATTTCCAAGATCGTCCTTGGTTCGAATCCACAGAGCCATTTACATTCGTAAAAATTAGAACGTCTTTTGAGGCAGTTGTAGCCAATACTTCTGCTTGAATTTTCGCACATGGTTAGAGATGGTGATCTTCTATTGTGCTGCATAGTGAGATCACAAGTAAGACCCGGGCTCGATGCCAGGTGCTTAAATTACAGCGAATTTTAAGCAAAATTTCAATCCTTTTTGTTTTTCTTTTGAGGACCGTCACGATATGATGCCGATATGAAATTAGTATTGCCGATCTGCTTGCAGTATGCAAGCTACATTTTACTCGTATATATATATAGGTACGAGTAAAATGATGCTTGCATACTGCAAGCAGATCGACAACACTATTTTCATGTCGGCATCATATCGGGACGGCCATCAAAAGTAAAAAATGAAATGAAATTTTTCTTAATATTCCCTGAAATTCCATCGTCTGGCATCGAACCCGGGTCTTTACTGTGAACTTACTATGCAGCACAATAGAACATCACCATCTCTAACTATGTTTGAAAATTCAAGCAGAAATATGGGCTACAACTGCCTCAAAAGACGTTCTAATTTTCACGATTTAAATGGCTCTCTGGATTCGAACCTAGGTCGATCATGGAAATCTAAAAAATGTTTCTGAAAGTTATTTATTATCTCTATCTATATGCCGAATTTGAAGTTTCTATATTATTGGCAAAGGTTCCAAAATAATTATGAAAAATCGGATCAACTTCTGATTGCAGAGACACCTGGTGTCAAACCCAGGACACATTGATAGCTGTGAATGCACTGTTTGATTTGTATGGACTTGATCTTTCTATATGCAAAGTTTGAAATCGATATTGTGCCGGGGAGTACCTACAATTTGTTTCCGTTATCTATGTAAGAAATGCATTGAGGAATTTAAATGTCCCTCTGGGATCGAACCAAGGACCATCAGCGAATATGTAAAATTCGATTAAGATATATTTTTATAGTGTCTAACCTCATACCGAATTTCAAGTTTCTATGCCATCGGAAAAGGGTCAAAAAAATCTTAAAAATCGCCACAGTGCATTTTAAACGGCAGATTTTTGCCCCGACCTAGCATCGAACCAAGGATAATATTCGTAGATGTCTTTATGGTTTCCTTTAGATATGCGCGGCATCTAGCGATCCCTTGAATTTCAAATCTCTCCTTTTCCGAGAAGTGCCTCAAAAAATTTTCGAAAATCCCCGCCATGTATTCTTATGGACAAAATCGCGACTTTGGGGCCTTCTGGAATCGAACCATTAACACCGGGGTTCAATGTCGGCTTTTTCCTGGAGGTAACACGTCATGGCCATAACGTCGTAAAAAATTTCAAAGCAGTGGCACTTGTGGAACATGGTTAGACTTTTGATCCCCAGTGTATCTATTATATATAGACGCTTCTCCGGATATACTTATATATATATATATATATATACACTGGGGATCAAAAGTCTAAGCATGTTCCACAAGTGCCACCGACTTGAAATTTTTACGACATATTGGCCATAACGTGTAACCTCCAGGAAAAAGCCGACTTTGAACCTCGGTGCCATGGGTTCGATTCCAGAAGGCCCCAAAGTCGCGATTTTCCCCATAAGAATACATGGCGGGGATTTTCGAAAATTTTTTTGAGGCACTTCCCGGAAGAGTTGAGAATTGAAATTCTAGAGATCGCTAGATGCCGTGCATATCTAAAGGAAACTACAAAGACATCTACAAATATTATCCTTGGTTCGATGCTAGGCCAGGGCAAATATTCTCCCGTTTAACTTACATTGCGATTTTTAAGATTTTTTTTAATTACTTACAGATGACTTGGAAACTTGAAACTTGGCACGTGGATATATATCATAAATATATTTCATAATAAAATTTTAGAACTCGCTGATGGTCGTTGGTTCGATCCCAGAGGGCCATTTACATTCTACAATGCATTCCTTATGGAGATTACGGAAGCAAATTTTAGGTACTTCCTGGCAATTTGTTGACTTCAAACTTTGCATTTAATAAGATCAGGTCAAACCAAGTCATAATGTGTTTTCACAGCTTCCAGTAGGTCCTGGGTTCGACACCAGGCGTCTCTACAATCAGTAATTGATTCAATTCTTAGGAACTATTTTGAACCCTTTCCCAATAATATAGAAACTTCAAATTCGGCATATAGATAGAGATCATAAATAACTTTCAGAAACATGTTTTAGATTTCCAAGATCGTCCTTGGTTCGAATCCAGAGAGCCATTTAAATTCGTGAAAATTAGAACGTCTTTTGAGGCAGTTGTAGCCCATATTTCTGCTTGAATTTTCACACATAGTTAGAGATGGTGATGTTCTATTGTGTTTCATAGTAGGTTCACCAGTAAGACCCGGGTTCAATGCCAGACGATGGAATTTCAGCGAATTTTAAGAAAAATTTCAATCCACTTTTTTCTTTTGATGGCCGTCCCGATATGCTGCCGACATGAAAATAGTGTTGTCGATCTGCTTGCAGTATGCAAGCAACATTTTACTCGTATATATATAAGTACGAGTAAAATGTAGCTTGCATACTGCAAGCAGATCGACAACACTAATTTCATATCGGCATAATATCGGGACTTTCCTGAAAAGGAAAAAAAAGGACTGAAAATATTCTTGAAATTTGCTTCAATTGAATCGTCTGGCATCGAACCCAGGTCTTCCAGGTGAACCTACTATGCAGCACAACAGAAGATCACCATATATAACTATGTGTGAAATTTCAACAGGAAATATTGGCTGCAACTGCCTGAAACAACGTCCAACGTTCAACGTACTTTTCACGAATTAATATGGCTCTCTGGATTCGAACCAAGGACGATCTTGGAAATCTGAAAGATGCATTCGAAATATATCTATGATTTCTATCTATATGCCGAATCTCACGTTTATATATCATTGGGAAAGGGTTCAAAATAATTCCTAAAATTCGGATCAACTACTGATTGTAGAGACCTCTGGTGTCGAACCCAGGACACATTCGTAACTGTGAATGCACAGGTTGATTTGTGAGGACCTGATCTTATTTTCTGCTAAGTTTGAACATGATATCATGCCGAAAAGTACCTAAAACTTTTTTCCGTTATCTCCTTAAGAAATGCATTATGGTATGTAAATGGCCCTCTGGGATCGAACCAAGGAACACCAGGGAAAACATAAAACTTGATTATGAAATATATTTATGATATCTATCCACCTGCTGAGTTTCAAGTATCCATGCAAACGGGAAAGGTCCAAAAATATCTTAAAAATTGCCACAATGCATTTTAAACGGCCGATTTTTGCCTCGACCTAGCATCGAACCCAGGATATTATCCGTTAAACTCATTTATGTTTTCGATAGATCTTGACCATATATATAGGCTCCTTGAGTTTTGATTCTCTACCTATCCGGAAAGTATTTTTTTTTAATTCCCGAAAATCGAAGCAATGTATTGAAACGGGAAAAATCGGGACTTTGGGGCCCTCTGGAATCGAACCCATGACACTGAGGTTCAAATCGCAATTGAAGCGTCTATATATAATAGGCGAGTAAAATGTTGCTTGCATACTGCAAGCAGATCGAGAACCTTAATTTCATGTCGGTATCATACCGGGACGGCCCTCAAAAGAAAAAAGGGATTGAAAATAATTTTAGAATTCGCTTCAATTTAATCGTCTGGCATCGAACCCGGGTCTTCTTGGTGAACTTACTATTCAGCACAATAGATGATCACCATCTCTAATTATGTGTGAAAATTCAAGCAGAAATATTGACTGCAACTGCCTCAAACGACGTTCTACTTTTTTACGAATGTAAATGGCTCTCTGGAGTCGAACCAAGGACGATCATGGAAATCAAAAAATTGGTTCTGAAAGTAAATTATGATATCTATCTATATGCCGAATTTCAAGTTTTTATATTATTGGGAAAGGTTTCAAAATAATTATGAAAAATCAGATCAGATTCTGATTGCAGAGACGCCTGGTGTCGAACTCGGGAATTATTGGTAGCTGTGAATGCATACTTTGATTTGTCAGAGCTTGCTCTTATTTTATGCGAAGTTTGAAGTCGATAGCATGCTGGTAAGTACCTAAATGTTGTTTCCGTTATCTCCGTAAGAAATGCATTGAGAAGTGCAAATGGTCCTCTGGGATCGAACCAAGGACCATTAGTGAACATGTAAAATTTGATTATGAAATATATCTATGATATCTATCGACGTGCCGAGTTTCAAGTATCCATGTTATCGGGAAAAGATCCAAAAAAAATCTTCCTTGATCGCCGCAATGCATTTTCAACGGCCGATTTTTGCCCCGACGTAGCATCGAACCATTGACCACATTCGGCGATGCCTTTCTGATTTACGTTGGAGTTGCACGGCTTCTAACGATCCCTTTAGTTTCAACTCTCTCCTTTTCCGGGAAGTGCCTGAAAAAAATTTTCGAAAATCCCCGCCATGTATCCTTATAGAGAAAATCGCGACTTTGGGGCCTTCTGGAATCGAACCCATGACACCTAGATTCAATGTCGGTGTCAATGTCAATATGAAATATATTTATGATATCTATCCACCTGCTGAGTTTCAAGTATCCATGCAAACGGGAAAGGTCCAAAAATATCTTAAAAATTGCCACAATGCATTTTAAACGGCCGATTTTTGCCTCGACCTAGCATCGAACTCAGGATATTTTCCGTAAAACTCATTTATGTTTTCGATAGATAATGACCATATATATAGGCTCCCTGAGTTTCGATTTTCTACCTATCCGGTAAGTATATATTTTTAATTCCCGAAAATCAAAGCAATGTATTTAAACGGGAAAAATCGGGAATTTGGGGCCCTCTGGAATTGAACCCATGACACTGAGGTTCAAATTCGCAATTTTTCTGGCGGTTACACGTAATAGCCAATACGTCGTAAAAATTTCATGTTAATGACGCTTGTAATTTAGCCTGTGAATTTGTATCCTCTCTTTCTATCTATCTATATACATGAATGAATCCGGAGAAGAATCTATATATAATAGATACGAGTAAAATGTTGCTTGCATACTGCAACAGATCGACAACACTAATTTCATATCGGCATTATATCGGGACGGTCCTCAAAAGAAAAAAAAAGGATTGAAAATATTCTTAGAATTCGCTTCAATTTAATCGTCTGGCATTGAACCTGGGTCTTCGTGGTGAACTTAATATGCAGCACAACAGACGATCAACATCTCTAACTATGTGTGAAAATTCAAGGAGAATTATTGTCTGCAACTGCCTCAAACGACTTTCTACTTTTCACAAATGTAAATGGCTCTCTGGATTCGAACCAAGGACGATTTGGAAATCTGAAACCTTTTTTTGAAATAAATCTATAATCTCTATCTATATGCAAAATTTCAGGTTTCTATATTATTGTGAAAGGGTTGAAAATAATTCTTAAAAATCGGATCAGTTACTAATTGTAGAGACGCCTGGTGGCGAAACCAGGAAACATTGGTAGCTGTGAATTCACAGTTTGATTATTAATGACTTGATCTTATCTTATGCAAAGTTTCAAATAGATATAATATCGGGAAGCACATAAAATGTGTTTCCGTAATCTGCATAAGAAATGCATTGAGGAATGTAAATGGCCCTCTGGGATCGAACCAAGTACCATAAGGGAATATTTGATTAATTTGATTGTGAAATATAATTATGATATCTAACGCCATGCCGAATTACAAGTTTTTATGCCATCGGAAAAGGGTTCAAAAAAAATCTTAAAAATCGCCGCAATGCATTTTAAACGGCCGCTTTTTGCCCCGACCTAGCATCGAACCAAGAATAATATTCGTAGATGTCTTTATGGTTTCCTTTTGATATGCACGGCATCTAGCGATCCCTCGAGTTTCATATCTCTCCTTTTCCGGAAAGTGCCTCAAAAAACTTTTCGAAAATCACCGCCATGTATTCTTATGGACAAAATCGCGACTTTAGGGCCTTCTGGAATCGAACCCATGACACCGAGATTCAAAGTCGGCTTTTTCCTGGAGGTTACAAGTCATCGTAAAAATTTCAAGTCGGTGGCACTAGTGGAACATGGTTAGAATAATGATCCCCTATGAATGAATGAATGTGTATATAGGTATATCCGGAGAAGCGTCTATATATATAACGAGTAAATTGTAGCTTGCATACTGCAAGCAGATCGAAAAAAATAATTTAAAATCGGCATTATATCGGGACGGCCCTCCAAAGAAAAAGAATAGGATTGAAAATATTCTTCAAATTCGCTGCAATTTCATCGTCTGGCATCGAACCTGGGTCTTCCTGGTGAACTTACTATGCACTACAATAGAAGATCTCCAAGTCTAACTATGTGTGAAAATTCAAGCAGAAATATTGGCTGCAACTGCCTGAAACGACGTCCTACCTTTCACGAAAGTAAAAGGCTCTCTGGATTCGAACCAAGTATATCTAGGAATTCTAAAATATGTTCTTGAAGTGTATCTATGATTTCCATCTATATGCGGAATTTCAAGTTTCTATTTTACTGGCAAAGGTTTCAAAATAATTCCTAAAAATCGGATCAACTTCTGATTGCAGAGACACCTGGTTTCGAACCCAGGACATATTGTAAGCGGTGAATGCACATATTGATTTATAAAGACTTGCTCTTCTATCATGCAAAGTTTGAAGTCGATAGCATGCCGGGAAGTACCTAAATTTTGTTTCCGTTATCTCCGTAAGAAATGCATCGAGAAGTGCAAATGGTCCTCTGGGATCGAACCAAGGACCATCTGCGAACATGTAAAATTTGATTATATAATATATTTATAATATCTATCGACGTGCCGAGTTTCAAGAATCCATGTTATCGGGAAAGGATCCAAAAAAAATCTTAAAAATCGCCGCAATGCATTTTAAACGGCCGATTTTTGCCCCGACCTAGCATCGAACCATGGACCATATTCGGCGATGTCTTTCTGATTTACGTTGGAGTTGCACGGCTTCTAGCTATCCCTATAATTTGAACGCTCTAGTTTTCCGGGAAGTGCACCAAAAAAAATTTTGAAAATCCCCGCCATGTATCCTTATGGAGAAAATCACGACTTTGGGGCCCTCTGGAATCGAACCCATGACACTGAGGTTCAAAATCGCTTTTTTCCTGGGGGTTTCACGTTATTACGTCAATTTTTATGGCGGTTGTACGTTATGGCCAATACGTCGTAAAAATTTCGAGCCAATGACGCCAGTAGTTTAGCCTGTGAATTAGTATCCTATCTGGGTATCTGGGTATCTGGGTATATACATGAATGAATCCGGAGAAGCATCTATATATAATAGATAGATATAGACGCTTCTCCGGATATACCTATATATATACGAGTAAAATGTAGCTTGCATACTGCAAGCAGATTGACAACACTAATTTCATGTCGGCAACATATCGGAACGGCCCTAAAAAGAAAAAAAAAAGGGATTGAAAATATTCTTCAAATTCGCTGCAATTTTACCGTCTGGCATTAAACCAAGGCCTTCCTGGTGAACCTACTATGCAGCACCACAGAAAATCACCATCTCTTACTATTTGTGAAAATTCAAGCAGAAATAGTGGCTCCAACTGCCTCAAACGACGTCCTAATTTTCAATAATGTAAATTGCTTTCTGGATTCGAACCAAGGTCGATCTAGGAAATCTAAAATTGTTTTTGGAATGTATCTATGTTCTCTCTCTATATACCTAATTTCATGTTTTAATATTATTGTGAAGGGGGTTAAATTAATTCTTAAAAATGGGATAATTTACTGATTAAAGAGACGCCTGGTGTTGAACCCAGTAAATATTGGTAGCTGTGAATGCACAGTATGACTTATTAGGACTTTATATTATTTCATACTATGTTTGAAGTCGATATCATATCGGGAAGTATCTAAAACGTTTTTCTGTTATCTCCATAAGAAATGCATTGAGGAATGTAAATGGCCCTCTGGGATTGAACCAATGGGGTTTGAGACCTTCTATAACTATGTGTGAAAATTCAAACAGAAATATTTGCTAAAAATGCCTCAAAAGACGTTTTTCTTTTCACGAATGTAAATGGCTCTCTGGATTCGAACCAAGGACTATCTAGGAAATCTAAAACATATTTTTGAAATGTATCTATGATCTCTATCCATATGCCGAATTCCAAGTTTATATATCATTTGGAAATGGTTCAAAATAAATATTGAAAATAGGATCAGTTACTGATTGTAGAGACGCCTTGTGTCGAACCCAGGACACATTGACAGCTAGGAATGCACAGTTTGATTTGAAAACACTTAATCTTTCTTAGTGCAAAGCTTGAAGTCTTTATCGTGCCAGGAAGTACCTAAAATTTGTTTCCGTTATCTCCGTAAGAAATGCATTGAGGAATTTAAATGGCCCTCTGGGATCGAACCAAGGACCATCAGCGAATATAAAAAATTTGATCCTGAAATTTATTATTGATCTCCAACTCCATGCCGAATTTCAAGTTTCCATGCCATCGGGAAAGGGTCCAAAAAAATTCTTAAAAATCGCCACAATGCAATTTAAACGGCCGATTTTTGCCCCGACCTAGCATCGAACCCGGGATACTTTCCGTAAAACTCATTTATGTTTTCGATAGATCATGAATATATATATAGGCTCCTTGAGTTTTGATTCGCTACCTATGCGGAAAGTATTTTTTTTTTTATTCCCAAAAATCAAAGCAATGCATTTAAACGGGAAAAATCGGGACTTTGAGGCCCTTAGGAATCGAACCCATGACATCGAGGTTCAAAATCGCAATTTTTATGGAGGTTATACGTTATGGCCAATATGTCGTAAAAATTTCAAGCCATTGACGCAAGTGGTTTAGCCTGTGACTTTGTATCCTCTCTATATATATATCTATTATATACAGATGCTTCTCCGGATTCATTCATATATCATACGAGTAAAATGTAGCTTGCATACTGCAAGCAGATCGGCAATACTAATTTTATATCGGCAACAATCGGGACGATCATGAAAAGAAAAAAACAGGATTGAAAATATTCTGAAGATTCGCTTCAATTTCATCGTCTGGCATCGAACCCGGGTCTTACTGCTGAACTTACTAAGCGGCACAATAGAAGATCACTATATCTAACTATGTGTGAAAATTCAAGCAGAAATATTTGCTACAACTGCTTCAAACGACGTTCTGCTTTTCACGAATGTAAATGGCTCTCTGGATTCGAACCAAGGACGATCGTGGGAATCTAGAACATGTTCCTGAAATGTATCTATAATTTCTATCTGTATGCTGAATTTCAAGTTTCTATATAATTGGGAAATGGTTCCAAAAAATTCTTAAAAATCGGATCATTTACTGATTGTAGAGACGCCTGGTGTCGAACCCTGGACGTATTGTTAGCTGTGAATGCACAGGTTGATTTGTAAAGACTTGTTCTTGTATCTTACAAAGTTTGAAGTCGATAGCTTGCCGGGAAGTACCTAAATTTTGTTTCCGTTATCTCCGTAAGAAATGCATTGAGAAATGTAAATGGTTCCTTGGGATCGAACCAAGGACCATCAGCGAATATGTAAAATTTGATTATGAAATATATTTATAATCTCCAACCCCATGCCGAATTTCAAGTTTCCATGCCATCAGAAAGGGGTCCAAAAAAAATATTAAAAATCGCCACAATACATTTTAAACGGCCGATTTTTGCCTCGACCCAGCATTTAACCCAGGATATTTTTCGTAAAACTCATTTATGTTTTCGAAAGATCATGACCATATATAAAGGCGCCTAGATTTTCGATTCTCTACCTATCCCGGAAGTATTTTTTAAAAATTCCCGAAAATCAAAGCAATGCATTTAAACGGGAAAAATCGAGACTTTGGGGCCCTCTGGAATCGAACCCATGACACGGAGGTGCAAAATCGCAATTTTTCTGGCGGTTACACTCTATGGACAATATGTCGTGAAAATTTCAAGTCAATGACGCTTGTGGTTTGGCCTGTGAGTTTGTATCCTCTCTATCTATTATATATAGATGCTTCTCCGGATTCATTCATATATACGAGTAAAATGTTGCTTGCATACTGCAAGCAGATCGACAACACTATTTTCATGTCGGCATCATATCGGGACGGCCATCAAAAGAAAAAAGTGGATTGAAATTTTTCTTAAAATTCGCATGAAATTCCATCGTCTGGCATTGAACCCGGGTCTTACTGATGAACCTACTATGAAACACAATAGAACATCACCATCTCTAACTATGTGAGAAAATTCAAGCAGAAATATGAGCTAAACTGCCTCAAAAGACGTTCTAATTTTCACGATTTTAAATGGCTCTCTGGATTCGAACCAAGGACGATCTTGGAAATCTAAAAGAGGTTTCTGAAAGTTATTTATGATCTCTATCTATATGCCGAATTTCAAATTTCTATATTATAGGGAAAGGTTTCAAAATAATTCATAAAAATCGGATAAACTTTAGATTGCAGAGACACCTAGTGTCGAACCCAGGACATATTGTAAGTTGTGAATGCACAGTCTGATTTGTAAAAACTTGCTCTCGTTTCATGCAAAGTTTGAAGTCTTTATCATGTCGGGAAGTACCTAAAGTTTGTTTCCATTTTCTCCGTAAGAAATGCATTGAGGAGTGCAAATCTCCGTCTGGGATCGAACCAAGGACCATCAGCGAACATGCAAAATTTTATTATGAAATATATTCATGATATCTATCCACGTGCCGAGTTTCAAGTATCCATGTTATCGGGAAAGGATCCAAAAAAAATCTTAAAAATCGCCGCAGTGCATTTTAAACGGCCGATTTTTGCACCGACCTAGCATCGAACCAAGGACAATATTCGAAGATGTTTTTTTGATTTTCGTTGGATATGCACGGTTTCTAGCAGTCCCTTGAATTTCAACTCTCTACCTTTCAGGGAAGTGCCTCAAAAAAATTTTCGAAAATCCCTGCCATGTAATCTTATGGGGAAAATCGCGACTTTGGGGCCTTCTGGAATCGAACCCATGACACCGAGGTTCAAAGTCGGCTTTTTCCTGGAGGTTACACGTCATGGCCATAACGTCGTAAAAATTTCAAGTCAATGACGCTTTTGGTTTAGCCTGTGAATTTGTATCCTATCTGGGTATATATATGAATGAATCCGGAGAAGCATCTATATATAATAGATAGATACCCAGATAGGATACAAATTCACAGGCTAAACCAAAAGCGTCATTGACTTGAAATTTTTACGACGTATTGGCCATAACGTGTAACCACCAGAAAAAATGTGATTTTGAACCTGAGTGTCATGGGTTCGATTCCAGAAGGCCCCAAAGTCGCGATTTTCCCCATATGATTACATGGCGGGGATTTTCGAAAATTTATTTGAGGCACTTCCCGGAAAAGCAGAGAGTTTAAACTCAAGAGACCGCTAGATGCCGTGCATAGCCAACGAAAATCGGAAAGACATCTTCGAATATTGTCCTTGGTTAGATGCTAGGCCGGGGCAAAAATCGGCCGTTTAAAATGCATTGCGGCGATTTTGAAGATTTTTTTTGGATCCTTTCCCGATAACATGGATATTCGAAACTCGGCACGTGGATAGATATCATGAATATATTTCATTATCAAATTTTACATATTAGCTTATGGTCCTTGGTTCGATCCCAGAGGGCCATTTGCACTTCTCAATGCATTTCTTACGGAGATAACGGAAACAAAATTTAGGTACTTCCCTGCATGCTATTGACTTCAAACTTTGCATGATAGAAGAGCAAGTCTTTACACATCTAACTTTGCATTCATAGCTTCCATTATTTCCTGGATTCGACACCAGGTGTCTCTGCAATCAGAAGTTGATCCGATTTTTAGGAATTATTTTGAAACCTTTCCCAATAATATAGAAACTTCAAATTTGGCATATAGATAGAGATCATAAATAACTTTCAGAAACATTTTTTTAGATTTCCAAGATCGTCCTTGGTTCGAATCCAGATAGCCATATAAATTCATGAAAATTAGAACGTCTTTTGAGGAAGTTGTAGCCCATATTTCTGCTTGAATTTTCACAAATAGTTAGAGATGGTGATGTTCTATTATGCTGCATAGTAAGTACACAGTAAAGTCCCGGTTTCGATGCCAGACGATGGAATTTCAGCGAATTTTAAGAAAAATTTCAATCCATTGTTTTCTTTTGATGGCCGTCCCGATATGATGCCGACATGAAAATAGCGTTGTCGATCTGCTTGCAGTATGCAAGCAACATTTTACTCGTATATATATATATATATATGAATATATATATGGATACATGAATGAATCCGGAGAAGCATCTATATATAATAGATATATATATACGAGTAAAATGTTGCTTGCATACTGCAACAGATCGGCCATACTAATTTCTTTTCGGCATCATATCGGGACGGTCCTCAAAAGAAAAAAAAAGGATTTAAATTTTTCTTGAAATTCGCTGAAATTTCATCGTCTAGCATCGAACCCGGGTCTTACTGGTAAACCTACTATGAAACATAATAGAAGATCACCATATCTAACTATGTGTGAAAATTCAAGCAGAAATATTGGCTATAACTGCCTCAAAAAACGTTCTAATTTTCACGAATGTTAATGCCTTTCGGGACTCGAACCAAGGACGATCGTGGTAATCAAAAACATGTTTCTGAAAGTTATTTATGATCTCTATCTGTATGCCGAATTTCAAGTTTCTATTTTATTGTGAAAGGTTTCAAAATAATTCCTAAAAATCGGATCAACTTCTGATTTCAGAGACACCTGGTGTCGAACCCAGGACGTATTGCAAACTGTGAATGCACAGTTTGATTTGTAAAGACTGGTTCTTGTATCATGCAAAGTTTGAAGTTGATAGCATGCCGGAAAGTACCTAAATTTTGTTTCCGTTATCTCCGTAAGAAATGCATTGAGAAGTGCAAATGGCCCTCTGGGATCGAACCAAGGATAATCAGCGAACATGTAAAATTTTATTATGAAGTATATTGATGATATCTATCCACGTGCCGAGTTTCGAATATCCATGTTATCGGGAAAGGATCCAAAAAAAATCTTCAAAATCGCCGCAATGCATTTTAAACGGCCGATTTTTGCCCCGACCTAGTACTAGCGTCAATGGCTTGAAATTTTTACGACATATTGGCCATAACAATTAACCGCCAGAAAAAATGTGATTTTGAACCTCAGTGTCATAGGTTTGATTCCAGAGGGCCCCAAACTCCCGATTTTTCCCGTTTAAATGCATTGCTTTGATTTTCGGGAATTTTTAAAAAATACTTGCCGGATAGGTAGAGAATCAAAACTCAAGGAGCCTATATATATGGTCATGATCTATCGAAAACATAAATGAGTTTTACTGAAAATATCCTGGGTTCGATGCTAGGTCGAGGCGAAAATCGGCCGTTTAAAATGCATTGTGGCGATTTTTACGATTTTTTTTGGACCCTTTCCCGATGGTATGCAAACTTGAAATTCGGCATGGGTTTAGATATCATAAATATATTTCATAATCAAATTTTACACATTCGCTGATGGTCCTTGGTTCGATCCCAGAGAGCCATTTACATTCCTCAATGCATTTCTTATGGAGATAAAAGAAAAAACTTTTAGGTATTTCCCGGCATGATATCGACTTTAAACTTTGTATGAAATATGATGAAGTCCTAACAAGTCATACTATGAATTCACAGCTGCCAATATGTCCTGGGTTCGAGACCATGCGTCTCTACAATCAGTAAATTACCCGATTTTTAAGTTTTAATTTAAACCCCTTCCCAATAATATTAAAACATGAAATTAGGCATATAGATAGAGAACATAGATACATTTCAAAAACATGTTTTAGATTTCCTAGATCGTCCTTGGTTCGAATCAAGAGAGCCATTTACATTATTGAAAAGTAGGACGTCGTCTGAGGCAGTTGGAGCCAATATTTCTCCTTGAATTTTTACACATAGTAAGAGATGGTGATTTTCTGTTGTGCTGCATAGTAGGTTTACCAGGAAGGCCTTGGTTCGATGCTAGACGATTAATTTGCAGCGAATTTTAAGAATATTTTCAGTCCCTTTTTTTTTCTATTGATGGCCGTCCCGATATGATGCCGACATGAAATTAGTGTTGTCGATCTGCTTGCAGTATGCAAGCAACATTTTACTCGTATATATATATATATATATATATAAGAGTGTGTTATTAGGAACCTCTTGAGATTTTTAATCCCCTTTCTTGTTGTAATGTAGCTTAAAATGTTTTCGAAACGGTATCATAAATTGAAATTCCCACCATAAATTTAAAATATTGGGGCTGCCTGGTGTCAAACGCAGGACCTTTTCCAAAATGTAATATAACGCTCTGGTAGAAATAAGGCCAATTGAATTCGAAATTTGAATTCGATATCATACGGGGAAGGTCAAAAATTAAGACTCCTTTATCCCCATTTGAAATGCATAGGTTAATGTAAATGGCTTTCTGGGATTGAACCAAGGGCTATCAGGGAAATATTAGAAAATGTACATAAAATTTATTTATGATCTCTATTTACATACCAAATTTTATGTTTCTATGTTACTTGGAAACGGTTTGAAAAAATCTTAAAAATTGTAACAATTTCTAATTTTAGAGATTCCTGATGTGGAACCTAGGATTTAATGGCAGATACAATTACAAATTATAACTTGGTAGGACTTGTTCTTACTTAATGCTAAGTTTGAAGTCGATATCATACCAGAAAGGCCCTAAAATAGGATTCTGTTATCCCCATTAGAAATACATTGAGGAATGTAAATGATTCGCTGGTATCAAACCAAGGACCATCCGAGAAACGTTAAACAGCGTACATAAAATATATTCTTAATCTCTATCTACATGCCGATTGCTGAATTTCAATCTTATCGGGAAGGGATAACAAAATATTGTAAAAATTGGCAACAATGCATTTGTAGTAAGAGAATATTTGCCCTGACCTATCGTTGAACCAAGGATAGTCATTGAAGATCTCTTTTTTGTTTACAATGAATGTTCACGTCTTCTAGCGATCCCCTGAATTTCAACTCTCTACTCTGCCGGGGAGTGCCTCAAAAAATATTATTTGAAAATCCCCGCAATACATCTTTACGGAAAAAATCGGATTTTTCAGGCCTTCTGAAATCAATCCCATGACACTGAGGTTCAAAGTCGCACTTTTTTTTGGTGGTTACACCTTATGGCCAGTATGTCATAAAAGTTACAAGTCAGAAACACTTGTGGTTAGGATTTTGGTCCCCTATGAATGAGTGAATATACGAGTAAACTTGCTTGAATTGCGCAAGAATATTGATGATACAAATTACATGTCTATATAATATCGAGAAAATCCCCAATAAAAATGTGGAACTCCACACTTGTGGAACATGGTTAGAATTTTGATCTCCTATGTACATATATAGGTACATCTGGAGTAACTTCTATACATAATAGCGACCCTTCACTGCTCTTCACCTAAAATGCATCATCAAAAGCTCCCAACAACACTTTTTCTCCTAACACTTCAGGAAAAACTTCCCGAAGTGAACCCTCACGCATAGTCAAGCTAGTTGGAACCAAAAGTGGCAGGAATCATGACTCAATGAAGGAAAAGTTATCCATCAAATATTAGAGGGATTAACATGAAAACCTATAAAATAGGCTGCTATGGGAATTGACATAATGTTGAATGCATAAAATTCTTGTATTAATAGATTAATCTGAAAATATTAATGAAGAGTAGGAGATGGAAACTAACCTAGCCATATTCACATGGTTAGTTTCATTGGTTGGAATTACAACAACAACAAAATTCTTTTAACAAAGACAAATTACAATGGATGGACAATGATGCATTTTTGGTCATATCATCACCATAAATGTTCGTACCAGTCAGAGTTGAAGTCACACGAATGGCAACTTTCATCATCATGCCTTGTGTAATGAGAAATTGATGTTTACATTGCTGTGCACTGAAAGACACTGCTGTGAAAACTGCCAAAAATGGAACTGGCGTCCTACTTCTTCGAAAAGTAATGGATTATAAATATGACTGAGGATTATTTTGGAGGTAAAAAGGTGAATCAGTTAATGGTTTACATTCTATGAAATTATTGTGATAATTTGCTATGCAATATTTACAAAATAAAACCTGAGTTAAAAAATCTGATGTGGCCAGCACATGACTTTCTCCATATATAAGATGAAAATATTTATCTACAACAGTATTTTCGAACTCTATATTCAATCTAAACTTGGAAGATAAGTGATTAATTTATATCATATTATCTTTTACGTCCCAAACATTATAAATAATGTTTTTCGGGACATGTTCGATGAAAAACGATGGAATTGGCCTTTCGCCCAGAGTGCCCACAAAGTATGTTGTACATAATCAGCAACTTCCGGTTTATCAGTATTTCATGATTACTCCTAATCATCAGTCATACAAAAATATGTTTCATACAAAAGTTATAGTAAATTACATTTTCTAAAACTACTATAAGTAATAGTATATACCTAAATATTAAATTTATGGAGATATTTTGCAAAAGCGGGAACGAGCTTTGAAAAGTAAAGCTCAACTTCCGGTGAACCGATTTACTCCAAAAACTAATCAACTCTAACGACACCAACCAAAGTACTATATATGAAGTTTGGTATTGATACGGCTAATAGTTTTTACGTTAGAGCACCCACAAGCACACACACACACACACATACAGACACACACACACACACAGACATCATTCCGAAAATGGTCAGAACATATTCTAATGACCCCAAAAACATGTAATTCCATTGAAATCTCGAATTCGATTTTTTTCATAAAAACAATAATTTCTTTATACTACGTATATGGAGAAAGTAAAAATTATGTACACTCATATTGAGTTATCATGAGGGAGCAATTTGAGATTGCCATAAAAATTTCCAAATTGGAATTTTCCTAGGAGGTTGAGATTAGATGCACAAAATTAGTTGCCCAAAACAAATTCTTTCACTTAATTGTTATGTTTAAAAAATAAATCACTATATTGAGGTTATTTGATAGCAAGGTCAGGGTGAATGTGTTTATTTGTTGTTTAGGCTGCACAATGTTTGTTAACCTTACCACAAAACAGAGTGGCCATCAAGTTAGGTATGACACACAGCTTCTCTCAAATCAAACTAAGAGAGGATTGTACTAATAATTTTGGCATTTATTTTAGAGGAAAGAAATATGTTTTGACTCAGGTACCAATGGGGTACAAACATATGGGGCAAGCTTTAGCCCCATGTGAGATATACCGCATGGAAACGATCCAGGTAGGTCACACACTGAACTCAAATGTGAATAAATGGGAATTCTTTTGAAAGGAATATAGGGCCAACCACTCCACCACCTTCCTGAACTCTATCCCGGAAAAGAAACATTTTATCCAAACTCTAACGTTTAACGCTTCCTGTTTCAGTTTCAGTAAAACACACGTAGAACTTGAGTTTTTTCCTTCTTTTGCCAGCACCAAAAACTGTCACTGGGCAACAATATCTTGGCACAAGGCAGCATTGTGTTGCCTACTTTGTACGTTATTTTATGCACTGGTATGCTACATGGGCCTTTGAAGCTACTAAGTCATAACAAAGGAATGGTGATCTTCTAGAAGATCTGATTCTAGAAGATCTGATTCTAGAAGATCTGATTCTAGAAGATCTGATTCTAGAAGATCTGATTCTAGAAGATCTGATTCTAGAAGATCTGATTCTAGAAGATCTGATTCTAGAAGATCTGAGCTCAGACATAGTTAGGTAATAAAATATTTGCCCTTTTCTCATTTTGCAAAGCTATATATTTGTCACAGTCTTTTCACTTTGACTAATTCTGTGCAAAAAATATTAATATACTTCCTGGTAAAAATATCTAATGACAAAGGCTAGCTCTTTTTTCCTAATTAACAATCAAAGGAATTTTCATAAAAATAGTACTATTAATTGATTGATTGATGACATTAAGTTACTTCTAGTTCCTTTACTATACACTTACCCACCACTTTTTCAAACTTGTTTTCTTTTAGGTTCAGGGAGAGTCTTTTAGGAGTTATATATTAAAATAAAAATAACTGCAAATAGATAGCAAAAATATTTTTAAATAATGTGCATCTAAAAATCTAAAACTTCAGCTCCTCTTTATGTTGATGTAAGCCAAAAATTACTTATTTTTGAATTCTATCTCAAAATATATATATAATCATTTTCATAACATTTAATTTATAAATAGAAAGTACATTTGATATCCCTTTAGGAATAAAATGCAGCATATTTAAATTATATTACAAAAGAAATATGTTAATAAAAAAATAAATATCCAATTCTCTAAGTCTCTTTTGAAATATTGGTAAGCCATGTCTTCATTAACAAGTCAATTAAATGCCATGGATAAGCTGGGAACAAAAGAATAAAAATAAAAGGGAAATAATTAGATTGAGGCATTTTACAAGATAGATTAGATATGCCGCAAGCATGTAGAGGTCTGCATGGGCCGGGCTCTGGCTGGGTAATCTAGCATTCTACTGGGCTTGGGCCCATGAAAAACTTGGGAAGGAAGAATTGTTAGTCCTTAAAGAGCGCTAGTTTCTTGCAAAGGGGCAAGAGCCTCTTCAAATTTTAACGCAATGCTTATACAAAATCCTGTCTTAGTGAAGAGCTAAAAAAATTGAATTTGTTTGCTAATCACAGCTTTTATTACAAGACCATTTATGGAAATTTTGGGCTCAGGTCACGCTTGACTACGAAAAATTTGCATCTATGTTCGGGCCAGGTTGAGTTCAGGCTGAACAACAAACGGGTCTGGGTTGGAATTTTCAGCCCATGCAGACGTCTACAAGCATGACAGCTGAACTAATAAAATAGAACCTTTAGTTTATAATCAGAAGGTGAGGCATAAATTCTTTCTTTAAGAAACTACTTATATGCAAGTAGATCTGGGTAGAGAATTGACATGTTTCAGCATCTGAAAATTCACTGTTTTATAAGCAAATTAGTTTACTTATTTAATTGAAAACTCACATATAGTCATTTTACCATTTTTAAACAAAGAATTAAGCCTCATCATGTTTGATTTCATCCAAGCATCATCCATTTGCTTCCTCTCCACAAATGCAACTGACTGCAAGAAAATGATCTCCAGCAGCTCACTAACAATACATGAAGAGTGACCAATTGTCAAGTAATTGTGAGTATGTAAGCAGAAAAAGCAAGGAAACGTTAAATCGATCAAACTAATCTTTTAAAAGAGCACTTGAGAAAACAGCAATGTTGTCACAGTGTACTTGATAAGCCAATAGCAACTGTCAAATTTACAGCTGGTCTTATTTCAAGGTAAAGCTTTTCATTAAATTAATCTTGCAAACTCAGAAAGTGGTTAAGCTCTTGTTAATGGCTAGCTCATGATTTTAATGCAACCTAGAAGGCTTTCAGCTTTTTTTAAGAATCTTGGCTATAGAACAATAAATGGCTGAAACCAACTATATCTTGTCACAGATTAGAGATTCCATGGTCTAGTCAAAAATATCATGGCCACTTGAAAGATTCATCAAAATCAATAATTACAGCCTTTGAATTTAGATTCAGAAGAGCAACATATTCAAAGAAAATTATATGGTCTATTCTGATTGATAAAAATATTCCTTAAGCTGCGCCAAAACCCATGAGTTGGCATGCAAAAGAACCGGGATTGAAAAAAGACAACATTTCTGGTATATTTAAAAAGTGGCCACACTTTTATCACACCTTACCTATGTCAATTATTACTTATAATGTATCAATGGCAAAATGGTCCAGGAAGAGAATCATATCTGTCTGTCTTTTTACAACAATAGCTATGCATGACAGCCCCATTCATCAGCTTAAGGAATTTATGTTAGTTCACAGCTTGCATTCTTGTCTCTTAAAATATATTATCACTTGAGAGTAAACTGTACTTGGAGGAAAGAATTTGACTTTAAATGTCCAAAAAATACAACACAATCATACGATGCAATGGTCTTCATATAAAAGTAATTGAAGGACATTTCATAAATTAAGATTCATGGTTCCCAAATCCTCTAACTTAATTTCAGGCTCAATTTGGCTTAATGTGAAATGATGAGATTGTTATTACTGTTTTCCTGAAGAAGGGTGATGATGGGGTGATGTACGGAAGTAGCGAGCCTGATCAGCTCTCCTTCCATATGTCCTGTTGCCTTTCCTTTCATCAGATCTCTTAGTCTCAAGAGCATTTACTTCACCTTTAACACTTCCATTCACCATTCCTGACTTCAAGACATCGTACACTTTTTGTATTACACTGTCTTCCACTGAGGGTTTGGTGGAGGAAGTTTCCATTGGATCGTGAGATGCACTGTGGAGATATGCATATGAATTAGCTATTCCATGATCTCCTTTGGTAGCATTGCCTTGGGGCTGACTGCATGGCCTCCACTGATCCCTATCTGCACTACCAACGTAGCACCTAAAACAACATTTTTATTTAAAGAGTGAAATTTTCCAACCTTATCTGAAACTACTTAATCTTGTGATTACTTTTTTCTTATTAAGTATTTTATCAAACATTGAGCTGATAGTGGGTAATATCTGATATCCTTTTGGCTTCACTCTCATTGAGGCATGAAATTATTTTATAGTTATGGTGGAAACTTTGAATTGAAGAATAAAGATTTTTGAAATAAAATTGAAGATAAAAATTTCTCAATGCATACCTTTGTGCACAACATCCATATCATTTGAATGTCATAAGAATATTCATAAAAATTATTTACCCAATATAATATAAATAATGAAAATTATATTATTTTTATCATTGTGATATTGCTAATGATAATCCCACTAATTCTTCATAATTCAAATTTGGAAAGTTTGAATTAAAATTTTTTTAAAACAATAATTAAGCAGATATCAGTTTTTTATAACTACATAAAACTCATTTGGATGATAATTAATGATATTGTAAGAGATTGAAGATTCTTCCATATGGCTGTTTTCACTCAATTATTCCTAGATTTCAAGACAGAATATTTGAATGTATTAATTCATTGCTGGGTTATTGCAAAATTGCAAGTCACAATACCTTGTATCCTGCCAGTGTTCTCTTTTATTTATTTAGTTTATACACCTTTAAGGTCTGGAGCATTAAGTTATGCAGGGGAATTCATATTTTCTTAGCAAAGGTGATCTGTCCAATAATAAGATAAATTATTCGAAGGGAAATATCAATAAATAAAAATTTAAGAAAGTGTATTACATTAAAAGTAAAGTTAAATTAGAATTTTTCATTCTTAGTATATTAATTTGTTTAACCAGTCAATTCTACTTATATTTTTGATGCAATATATAAAAAATTTCCTGTAATAATTGGTTTAAATACATGTTATGTGCATCACTCAACTCAATAAACCACTCAAATATGAATCATTTGAGAATGGTACACATTTGTTTGAATAAGAAGTCTAACGAAACCTAAGTAATGTTAAAGTAATGAATAATCATAAACAGCTTCAGCATATTGCATCCTTTTATTGATGGCCTTCCATTCTAACAGCATAATTTAAATTCATGGAATACATTATTAGTTGCCGCATTGCTAATAAATGTGTGATCTAATGTAGTGAATGAGTTAGCAGAGCTAATTGGAAAGTTAATTTTCTTTTGTCATTCATCCATCCAAAAAATGAATAATAACAACATTGCCCGTTAATTCTCAACAGGGATTTAAAGATTGATAATTAGTGATGTGACAGCCTTGATCTTAACACATTCATAATTGTATGTAGATAGCAAATACCAGGCTATAATTATTTCCGAACCAACAAATCAAGAAATGAAAGCTTTAAATATGTCTGCAAAGCCATATTAGCTCAATATATAATCTCATATCTTTTGAATGAACAATGTCTTCAATTGAGACAAAATTCTTTAAAACGATATATCACATTAGGATAAGAAGACAATTCTAAAAAGGCAGAAAGGAAAAACGGTAGCAATGATTAAACAGAAATAAATCATGCATCACTCTAAAAACCAACGATGAATATTCTTTAGGGAAAGTCAGTGCCTTATGGCACTTGTATCCCAAATGCGTAACATAAATACCTAACACAATAAAATAACACAAACACATTCAAAGGCCGCCATACACGGGCAAATTTTTTCGAAAATAATTGTGAAAATGATTTTCAAAATATTCAACATGGCGGATTGGCCATACACTGGCAAATACTTTAGAAAATTATTTGCTAACATGGCAGATCCGCGATTCCTGATTCACGAAAGATCGCGCGGTTGTTTTGAAAATAAAAGAGCATAGCGGGCTTGCTTGGTCTTTCCCGTCTTTCCTTCGCGTCCATCGTATCTTGCTCAGGCAAAATGAGTAACTTATTGAATGATTAACTCTAGCCCATACTGAGAGAGACCTTTTTCGAGCGCTTCAGGGAAATTAAACGCAATTTAAATGCCGCCTAAGTAAATTGTGATTGAAAAAGTTCTTTATCCAGAAATATGGATAACTATCATTGGATAAAGCTTCTTTATATCATACCACGAGAATTAAAATGATAGAATAGAAATAAAATGCTTTATAAATCCTTAAGTAGAGGAATCATCTATATATTAATACGTGAAGAGAAAACTTTGGATCCCTTTTTGAGGATATTGCGCGAACGAAGGAGTTTGAGATTTGGCATAGTTGAAGTTTATATGCAGAAGGAGTGCAGAATGCTAAAATCTTTGTCCAAATATCCTTGGTTCGACTCTGGACCAGTAGAATCGTCTCTCATAAGAAATGCACGCCAAGTTCATTTTGATCAATTACAGACATTTTTTCTTTTGCAGAATTAAATCAGAAATAATGGTCGTACGAAATAGTGATAAGTACCAAAAGAAAGTAAATTGAATAGAGTCTCTCAGTTTGTTCGTAGAATATAGTATTCGTGTCGAAATAACGAGAATTAGGGCAAAATGAACGAAAATTTTGTGAAATTTCTTCGTAGTAAACAAACCAGTCCCCCTGACGACCAAGGCGATTGTTGAAACCGAGCGTATGCGTTTTCTCATTAGAAAATCTTTTCTCATTTTGAAAATATGGCAATTAACTGAGATGCCAACATATGCTAACTGCTTCATAAATAATAGGGATAAAATTACGGCGATTTTACAGAGTTTTTTGGAAATCAATCTACAAAATTAAAACTGACAACGAATTGTATAAAAATATTAATGAAGCTAGAAGCTGTAATTGTCTTTTTTATTGTTACTTACATTAAAATTTTAAATTTCGTAGGTATCGACGGGAATTAAGGCTAACAACACACCCAAATTACGTATTTGTACACGCTCACAGCTGACGTAATAGAAAAATAATGAAAAAATATAAGCAATGATTATATAGGTATACTCTTTGACGAAAGAACCTCAGTAAAGTTCAGACTTAAAAATTCAATGAATTACGGTTGAATTTTGACCACTGGGCTATCACTAGTAAATATAAATGGTCCAAAATGTGATAAAAATATTCTTAATTCTTGTCACACGTGAGTACGATTCTCGTGAACAATTTTCAAAGGTTAAACTGTGTAAACTTACTAGTAAGAATAATATGCATTAAATAGTTCTTTTGCCAGTATTACGTCTACTCCGTTTTACTTTTACAGTATACACTAGGTAGTAAAACGTGTTATTCCATCGACGGTGCTCATTTTCAGTATCTCCTTTTACGATGATGGTCAATCTCGATTGATTTCATTTATTATCATAAGCGGTTTTCATATCTACATACCGTTGATTAAATATCCATTAGTCGTTTTTACTTTTCGCAAACTTGTCCATGTGATTTGGATCGAGAGCTAAACTGAAAGCTGGAAAGCAACAAACACCAGCATCCCTATCCTTCCCCATTGGTGTATTCTAGACGGAAGTCGACAGTGGCCAATGGGAATGCTCGATACATTACTATGAATTTATACAAATTCAACAAGTTCTCCATGCTGACGACAAGGTGGCAAAATAGTCAAATATTTGGTAACATGGCCGACTGAAAATATTTTCAAAATAGAACATGTTCTATTTTCAACCAATCAGGAAAGAGGGTCGGCCATGTTACCAATTATTTTCGAAAAAATTTGCCCGTGTATGGCGGCCTTAAGACTCTCAACAACTAGCATTTTAGTTTTACTAATGTTAGTTTTTTTACTTCAAGCAAAGCAAATTGCTCGAGAGAAAAACATAATTGACTTCAAAGCATATCCCTCTTGGGTATTCCGGTTCATGATGAGAAATGATTTAAGTGTTCGTGCCTCGACAAGCATTGGTCAGAAACTACCTGTAGATCTACCAGGCCAAGGTGATAAAATTTAGACAGATTGTGCATTTTCGAAGTAGAAGAAATGCATGTGGGTAATATGGATGAGGTCCCAGTAAGTTTTGACCAGGGCACGAAAAGTCAAATTTTACAATTGTATTGTGCATAACGTCAGATGGTTCCATGCTATCTCCTATGGTGATATTAAGATGAAAACCATTCCAAAGGGGCGTTTTTCAAAAGACCTTATTGTTACCGCAAATGAAAAAGGATGGTTACATAAAGAAATGATGAAGACATGGTTGGTTAATGTTTGGAAGAAACGTAAATGTGCTTTCTTCAGCCCCAAATCTGTTTTAATTATGGATGCATGTGTGCCCATTTAGTGCCCGAAGTAATGAAATTGGTCAACAAATACTCCAAGGTAGCAATTATACCTGGTAGACTGACGAAGAAACTTCAACCCCTTGATTTAACGCTGAATAAATCCTTCATATCAAAACTTCGAGCTAAGTGGGAGGAATGGATGATTGCAGGTGTCCATGAATATACAAACTCTGGGAAGATGAAGCGACCATCTTATGAGGAAATATGCAAATGGATATCGGAAAGCTGGAATCCTGTGACAGTATAACTTGCGCCCAAAGAGGTTTTCATATATCATTTGGGGATTTGCAGGTTACAGAAGCAACAGACTCTGAAAACGATGAAGCTACTGAGGAAAGCGAAGTTGCTGATCTTCCGGTGGAAATACTGCAAACTATGGATTCGTTCCAGTGTGACTCGGGAGATGAATTTTATCGTTTCGACTAAGATTTATGTTTGCAAGTTAGATAGAAGATTTATGATTGCAAGTTTTAATGTAAATCTTGTACTAATTATTTAAGTTTCCTTTTTTATACTCTCCTCTTTTGTGTTATGCAGACAATGTTTTTCACCACTGTAATGTTTTGCAATAATTACTCTTATTTTGAAATTAATTATATAATTACATTAACATTTGCAATATGTTGGTTGTAATAAAATTGTCCTAGTAAGTGAGTATTGTTTAGTCATTTTTTTCCCGAGTTCAATATTCAATTAAACTATATTTTCCGTTGTATATCACGCACTATTATTTTTCTTATTTTTCTATATTTTTTGTATAGATAACACGCGGGTTATGTACCAGAAAATACGGTAATCTCTTTTGCATACTGCATGTATATCAAAACAACATACATTTGTTCTACCTTTTTGGACAAGTATGCGATGTTAGCGATTTGCTACATTTTGACCTCTCGCAGCTCAAAGTTTAATTCCATGAAGAATATTGTCACCAAATCAAGGATAATCATTACGATCCTCACTGACTACATTTTCGTCAATTGCTAAATTTGCATGGATGCAAATACTTTAATACTTAATTCAGAAGATTAAATTATAAACATCCGCAACTTACCAATTTATTTATATGTATTCAGTTGAATTGATAGAGAGAAAGCAATTTCTATTAGCACATTACTTATTAACAATTATGTTGATATAAATAAACTTGGTTGACACTGAGAATTAAAACAAAATTTGAATTTTTTTAAATTTTGGTTTATTTTTCCACGAGAATCTTCACAGGATGCTTTGTGACTGCAAACGTTTTTATATAATTATATATAATATTTATAAGCATGATTTCTTCTATCTTATATAGACTATCTCTTATTTTCAGCATCAGTTTTAACTGGTCATTAATTCCCAATGTCTGCTTATGGATAAACTCATGAGCTCAAAATCAGCAATTGCTTAGATCGTCAGGGGGATGGGTTGATTACAACCACAAAATTTTGTTAAAATATTGGTGTATTTTATCAAAATGTTTGCAATTTTGAATTGAAAAGCATATTCCAAGACCAGAAAAAGAATCTTTACTCAATTTCCTTTCTTCTGGTGCTTGTCTCGATTTTTTACAACGATTCTTTCTAATTAAATCTCGCAAAAGAAATAAGCCCTGCAACCGATAAAAGTGAAGTTTACATGTATTCCTTATGGACTCCTGGGTTCGAACCTGAGCCTTCTCAGTGATGAGAGTTTTCATTGTAGTTTCTAACTCGTAGAAACACAATGTAGTTTGTTTTGAATCTCTAAGTCAAAGCATTTCTGAAGTAAAGGGGGGGACGGACAGACTCTTCGCAAATCATATATAAGGATAACATATTATGCCAACAGTTTTGTTCCTAAGCATCTCAGTTTTTGTCTTAGCTATCTTGCATTACTTTACTCATAAATTCCTATTTTGATTCTGATTCACATCTTCAGCCATAAATTATCATATTGTGGATATTGCTGACCATCTTTTCAGGTGTCGCCTTTACTGAGTATCCTAGTGCCATATCCTATCCATCACTCATACACATATAACAATTCAGTGAACCGATCCATACAATGGAGTTCCCATAATACTTTTTCATTTTTTCTGCTGTTTCCCTGATTGTTTACACATGCAAGAAATATCTATCTTTATCTTTTATCCTTCCTATCCTGAATTCCTTTTTCTGAATTTCAGCAAATAAACACATGCTTGTCTACTTTTGGACATTTTCAAGGAAATTCTAACAAATCGTTTAAACAAAATTTCTATGAGCATATACAAAATATTTAACTGATATCAGAGGGGAAAATGAAACAAGCAAATTCAAGCATGATCTTACAACAAAGTCTTTGATTTATCTCACGTGGATATATAAATACGTGTATGAAACTTTAATTAGCTCCAGTACTACCACGTAGAGTCAGACTTAAGTCCACTGAATCGATTCTATGAAAACGTTTTGCTTCTACAAGTTAGACTATATAGTATAAATGACAAGTTCCATGGTTTAAAATAATTTTGGTTCCATATCTTTTTGTTTAGAGATACTGAAAGTGGTAATATTTGTAATTTATTCTTAAGACTTAGATAAATAAAAGATTTTTAATTAAGACTTTTGGAGGAATTCCAGCATAAAAGTGCCTTCAAACTTGCCATGGTAGATGGTATCCATCTGAAAATCCACATTGATGACCAGGTCGGCAACAATAGTCCCAGTCTTTGCGAACAGCCTTGGCTCCTTGTCCTTTTGCCACAGGACAGCCCCAAAATCCACCATCAGGGTGTCGTGTACAGGAAGTACCAGGGGCACATGGCAAACCACCAACAGTCATATCTCTTCCTTGCTCTTTAACATCAGTGCTCCAAGAAGAACCAGGTCCTAAAGCTTCGGAGAAATAAAAATTAAGAACTCTAATAATTAATATAATTGATTTTAATGAAAGATTAATGCTATTAGACTATTATTATAAACTCCATGCATAGGCCAGTGACTTTATGGTTGCTGTTCTTTTGTTTTTATGTGAGTGGGAAGCCACATCAGGCCAGTCTGCTAGAGCCCTTCACTGAGTGTCTATCTACGAATGCACTCCAATGCCGGGACAGTCATTCCTAATCTTGGTTGACACATATTCCAAGTGGATAGAAATGGAAGACACAATGCTGCTACCATTGTGAGATGCTGTCGGAACTGGTTTGCCACTCAGGGTCTGCCAGATAAGGTGTTAGAGAAAATGGCCTTGGTTTTCATACTTGCGAATACAGACATTTTACAAATTAATAACGTGAAACATACCTTGTGTTTACCATTCTACTTCCAATGGACAGGCAGAGAGAACAGTTTACATTTTAACCCTACAATTCGCCATTGGCGACTGGCAGGGGGTGTAAATAACCAACATTCCTACCTAACCTTGACAGCTATTAGCTTCTCTAATACTTTGCAGGAAAAATTACCAAAAATAACTATCTGTCCTGAAAACTACTTCCCTGTATCGCTCTTTTGTATTTTTCTTGAAGTTTGGACATTAAAGGCCTTGGAAAAATCCCTCCATCAAAATGGGTCTTAGAACATCCAGAAATTCTATTCACTCTGAGGGTTGCCCCCAGCACAGTTACAAGCCTCAGCTCAGCTGAACTATGAATGGGACATCGCCTGCAGACCTTTTTAGGGAAATTGCACCCTGCCTCTATGGTTCCCAAAAACAATGGTAAGAGAGAAGAGGCTCTGAATGACATGAAAAGGAATGATAGATTCCAAGTAGCCAACTCCATTTTATTTAGGTAATATGCAGGCAATAGGTGGAAGAAATTAATCATAACTATGGTATTATGCCCCAGAAATTTTTAAGTTAAGACGGAGAATGGATATCTAAACAAAAGACAATAAATCAATTAAGGCATTGAAGACTTTCTGTTTCCCAAATGTCACCAAGAATATCTCAAATCAACCCAAATACCCTCATCCTTCTCATGCTTCATCTTCTTCAAAAAACAGATAGCTCTTCCTATACAACCTCTTGATTTTACAGAGCAACAATCAACTGGGGAAGAAGGAAACAGCAGGTCTACCACAGAGCAGCTAAGAGAGGAACCTGTTGGCAGAAGTGGCCCCAGGCAAAGATGAACTGTTTTTTAAACCAGGCTTAAAAACTTTGTATAGTTTTGAAGTTATGTTTTCTTTTGAAACTTAGTGACTTATTATGAAAGAATCATACAGTTAAAGAGAATGAAAGACCTTATAGTTCAAAAGTTATATGTTTTTCCCTAATAGATTAAGAGTTCCAGCAATGGCAGCTAATGTAGCAGATCACGTTTGTGGCTCATGCCAAAGTGAAGTAAAACAAGCTGAAAAGTTCATTATTTGCAGAATATTTAATCTCCTATCGCACTGTAAGTGTTCCAATTTAACCTAAATCAACCTTTAAGATCTTTCAGAGAATATCTCAGTTTTTGGATGTGTGCAATGTGACAGCTTGATCGGTGTCGGGGAATATCAAAGATGGCAGCCGACATTAATTTGTTGAAAAAACAGCTTGAAGGTATAAAAAGTGAAGTTCTTCATAAATTTGAACATGATGGAAAAAATAACTGTAATTTGTACAATGATACCTGAATTGCAAAGGATCTACTGGTCTCTATCTCACCGAAAACCAGTGAGGCTGTTAAGTGCAACAATATGGAAAAAGAAGCCAAGGATCATGTCCAACAAATCAGCCCAGTTACCCAGGGTGTTCATAAAATATATATGATGTTGTTTCAGCTGACGATTCGGGAAACAATGACGGTTTCACTATGGTGTCACACAGAAGAAGGCGACGGAATAATAGGACTATTAATCATGAGACAACGAACCCGATAAACTGTCAACCCAATAAACAGGATGATGAAATAACGGGGGATGGATTTCGTGTTGCTGCCTCTAGAAAACAACGAAACAGATCAAACATTATAGTCGGAAATGGTTCTCTTCCATCTTGCAGAGTGTCCGGTGTACCTCGACGCGCAATGATTTACCATTTCAGTGGTGGTAACTGTCTCAATACTTCCAAGAACGATATAATGAGTTTCCTGAAAATTAAATACTCAGAGTATGTATTCATGTGCGAAGATTTCAGGTCCAATAAGTACCATTGGTCCTTCAAAGTTAATATTCCACTTTCTCTACATGACAATCTTCTTGACAGTGCAGTGTGGCCTCCAAATGTTCTGGTCGGCAAATTTTTGCACCCTAAAACATCTTTGCATAGTTCAACTTCAGTAATGGTTGATAAAGCTGTCCTCATGGTTCCCGAATGAGTTATAAGTGATGTGCCTGATGCTAGTGTTTATTTGCCTTGTAACACTAGGGCCACTCTGCAACAACAGATAGCAGGGTGCTCTAAATCCACTACCACTATTGTGCTCCTGGATTCTGGTAAGATTATCACTAGGTCAAGCCATGGGATTAGCAAACCCAAATTATTATGACTAAATTCAGCAGACAAAATCTCAATCAAGAGTTGTGAAGCCCCTTCTATTTTCCACGCCAATATGCAATGTATTTGTAATAGTGTGGCCAAAAATCCTACAAAAGTTGAAGAATGTTTACCACAGAGCATGAAGTTCTTACATTTAAATGTCCAGTCCCTAAGAAATAAGGTGCATGAACTGGAATTGTTATTAAATAAGTATGAAGTAAATATCATCTGCCTGTGTGAACATTGGTTATATGATGATGAAATAGTAAACTTTAAAATTAACTCTTTTATTTTAGCCTCAAGCTATTGTAGAGTTAAAACCAAACATGGAGGTGTTGCAATCTACCTTAAACCTAGTAAAAAGTACTCTCCAATTAAACAAATTAAAGAAATGGCAATTGAAGTGAATTGTAAAGTTACTGCTATAAAACTGAAAAGTTATAACTTAATATTATTAGCCATATTAGCTTAATATTATTATCCATACATAGCCAGGAGATCTCCAAATGGGGTTCTTGAGATCTTTCTAAATAATTTATTTGATATTCTTACTAAACTAATGACTATGAAGTGTGGAATAATTGTAATGGGAGATTTTAATATCAACTTTGATAGTGATGATAATAACAATAAGCTGTCCCAGTTTCTGAATGTGGTGCACTCTCCTGGTCTGCAACAAATGGTGAATGAGTCCACTAGACCTGCTAGTGGTAAATGTATTGACAATGTTCTTACAAATGTCAGTTTATCAACAAGAACAGTTGTAGCTGCTCTTTCTGATCATTTGGCCTTGCTAAGTCATCTGAATACCCAAATGATAAATGTCATTAAGGATGAAAAATTGAGTTATTCTAGAATTCTTAGTAAGCAATCAGTTGGAAAACTTTCAAATTTGCTAGGGTGTTATGATTGGTCATATATTAATGAGATCAGTATGAATTTAACTCAAATAGTTTTTCAGAGTTCTGGTCTCTATATATTGATTCTTTGAACTACTGTATGCTAGAAAAGTACAGAAAGGTTAAAGTGGATTCATGCTAAATATCCTGGTTTAATGATGATCTGTTTTACATGAGAGATAGGCTATTAAATGTTTATGAACAAGTAATTAGTGACTCAAATCCTGAAATAAAAAGTAAATATTTAGCTTTAAAGAGAGATTATAAGAAAGCCACCAGGCAAGCAAAAATTGAAGCAAATAATAAATACATTATTAATTCAAATAAAAGGACAAAAGCCACATGGGATGTAATTCTAAATAAAACAAACCACAAGGCTGTGAATATCTCAACTGATTTATCTCCTGATGTTCTAAGTAATTACTTTACCAATGTCATAGACAATCTTGTCAAAGCTTCAAACGTTCCACAGACTAATGAATGCCATAGTAAAATCAAAATTTCTAATGTGAAATCATTTTACTTAGAACCTGTTAATGAAAAAGAAATAAGTAATATAATTACTAATCTTAAAAACAGCAATTGTTGTGATATCTACGGGATGAATTCAAATTTATTGAAAAGTATTGCACAGATTATGTCATATCCTCTTACTAAATTAATTAATCAAACATTTGAGTCTGGTGTCTATCCTAAAAATTACAAAAATTACTCCAATTTTTAAGAAAGGTAAAAAAATGACCCTTGAAACTACAGGCATATTTCTATCACACCCATCATTTCTAAGGTCATAGAGAAGGCAAGCAGGCAGTTTCTCTTATTTTCCCCTTGGTGGTAAAGGTTAAATTTTATATTCGGCGTAAAAGACCTCTGGTTTTTCAGAGATTTTTTTAAGATCCAATAGTCGACTTATACGCCAGCATATACAGTATGTATTGTATGTAATTATTTTTATAATATAGGTAGAAATAACGAAGTGTTAATTTCACAATTGCAAACTATTTCAACTGTGTACAGTCATTGCCAAGCCACTACAGACCTAAGTAAGTTATATCACACTTATTTCAGTTGAGGCCTGACGATGACCATCAGTAGTTTAAATTAGTCAAAATAGAGAAATTCAAATAAGTTATTTATACTGTTATTGTAATTATGGAGTTTCACTATGTGACAGATTTCTCAATCAGTTCTATTGTAATTATCTTTACCTGAAGGCTTGTCGAAGACTTGGAAATTTCATGCTTTACCTTCAAAGGATATGGAAAAGATTTCATCAAATCTCAGATATTGAGTCCAGATAGCTATATTCAAATGGCAATACAGTTGGCATTTTACAGGTAGGTTACTGTTTTCATTCCTGCCTTCAGTACATCTTTGATTATTAAATTCCAAGGTTGAAAAGTTTTTCCAATTTCAATAAATCTACGAAAGTCATCATGACACATAATGTTAAGAGACATGATTTGGCTGTGATTAATTTCATAATGAGTTTACTGGGATATACTATTTTACTTGTGCCATCTAAGTGATCAATTTACTCTTTCCCAGTATCATTCAAGATTTCTTACATTAGAGCAACTTTTCTAATATCTTGAATGTGGTTATTTGGCATACCAATGAAAAGATCAGTCCTGTGAATTTCTTTATCCTTTATAGCTACTTATCTTCTTTAATAAGCTTTGTTATCTTATATTCTTAAATATATTGTGATATTTAATTTGTAATTTTATTCTAAAATAATTTTTATATATTTAATTTATCGATTCCATTATTTTTCCTGTGGAGGATTCGCAAAGAAGCTCATTATAAAACTGCATTTACACGCAATATTTGGATGGCCGAACTGAGATAATTTTATCCTGCACAATTGAATCAGTAGTATTTGCCCAAGCTATGCTTGAACAGTTTGGACACAAGACAAATGATGAGAAAGTGAAGGCACTGAGAGGCGCTGTTGATAGTCACAAAAGTACCATATTTCCCGGCCTATAAGGCACACTTTTTTTACTCCAAAATATGCTCTAAAATCAGTCTGCATCTTATGCGCCGATGGTATATGGGTATAACTCCGTTCTATAATAAGCAAGCCGATTCGCCGGGAAAAATACATACCATTAAATATTTTTTACTGTATCAGGCATTGAAAATAGTTCAGTTAATTACAAATTTCGATAATAACACTTTTTTGGGAAAATTTTCTGGGAAATGTTAAACAATATATATAGAATATATTCATGATCTCGATTCACATACCGAGTTTAAAGTTTCTATGTTATAGGGAAACAGTTCAAATAAAATTTTTTAAATCGTAGCAATTTCTAATTTAGGAGACCTCTGGTGTTGAACCAAAGACCTATTGGCAGATGTCAATACACCTTATAATTTGGTGGAACTTGATCTTATTAACTGCAAAGTTTGAAGTTGATATCATACCTGGAAGGATTTAAAATAGTATTCCGTTATCCCCATTAGAAAGGCATTGAAGATTATGAATAACTCACTGGGATCGTACCAAGGACCATCAGCAAAATGGTAAACAGCGTATATATAATATATTCATGATCTCTATCTAACTGCCGAGTTATAAGTTTCCATCTTATTGGGTAGTGATTTTTAAAAAACCTTAAAAACCACCGCAATGCATTTTAAATAGGGGAATATTTGCCCTTACCTAGTGTCAAAGCAAGGATAGTCCTTCAGGATGTATCTATGGTTTTCATCGGATATCCACAGATTCTACTGATCTCTTGAATTTCAAGTCTCTTATTTTCCAGGAAGTGTCTCAAAACATTTTTCGAAATCCCTGCAATGTATCTTTATAGAGAAAATCGTGACTTTGAGGCCATCTGGCATCAAACCCATGACACTGAGGCTCAAATACAGGTACAATTTTTATGATGAGCTTCTTTAATGGAAATTTATCCAGATGTAATCGCACCTTCCATTGGGATGTCCGGAAGGTGGTGACATTAAAGAGTTCCATCATGAAAAAAAGAATTATTACCCTGCAATGCACAACCTACAACTGCCGCAGCTTGAAGAGTGAAGAACAATTGCTGGAACTACTCAATGAAGCAGAGAAGATAAAATGGGATGTCAGCCGTCATGAAATAGACTAAATATTGGTAAACAGACTCTACACTGTAACTAACTGTGAAGTTTTGAATAACTTCAACACTGGTAGTGACTACAGAAATGTTAGATGCAGAAATAATATTAACCCTCAAATGGAATGAAAGAAGTTGGTTTCTTGCAAGAAGGATGAGATACATATAGGTAAATTATCAGATAACAAAAAGGAGTTTCAGCTGGAACTAAGAAATAGATTCTCAGCACTTCAGGAGGAAGAACTCGAAACCAATGTTATGGAAGTCGTGAAGAAAGCAGCAGAGGAAGTAGCAAGCATGCTAAGAAAACCTAAGGATAAGAAGCTTAGAGATAGAACACGTCAAATGATGAAATGACAGAAGGAACTTAAGAATTCAGACACTCCAAGAGATAACATTGAATATGCCAAGCTTTGCAAAGCCATCAGAGTAGCAATCAAGGAAGACGTGAGAAATTTTAATGTAAAGGTTGTGCAAGAGGCCATAGAAAATATCAAGAGCAAAGAGAGGGCCAGAGGACCCATAGCAATTGGTGAGAAACAGATTTTAGCCTTAAAGAAGGGAGATGGCACAACAACATACAACAGACCAGCAATATTGAGGACTGTAGCAGAATACTTTTGCAACCTATACAAGAAAATGGGAAATGCCGAAGAGGAAAACCAAGAGGAAAGCCAAAGCTCACAAATTCTCCACTAGCAACAAGAAATATAAGGTTTTAACCTCAAATTCCTATAATATTTTTTTGCATGATTTCAATTAATATATAGTAATGGCATTCAAAAACTATAAAAACGCTTTTTGTAAAGAGAAAGCTTATTCTACACTAGTCTAGATCTTTGAGAAATGACTGTAAAGCAATAGATTTTTAAATTATATCATGATAGAGCAGATCGATGACATCCAGAACGATAGAATGAAGAGTTTACTATGAATATTATTTACTGTAGTTTTATAACACTATAATTATCAGTAAAACATTAATTTCAAAGTAGCTTACAGTTATCCAAGTATGGTGGTGTTGGTGTTGAGGAAGGTGGCGTCCTTGAGGGGGGAAATGCATTCTGCAATGGGAAAGATGCCATCATTATGGAGTCATCGCCACAGGCCCTGCCCCTCATCCTGCCATACACATCATAATCTCTGTCTTGCATCAGGTCTTGATAAGGATCCAACTTCTGCAGTGGCTGTCCACATAGGTCACAGTTGGAGAGCCCTTGAGTGCGTGGATCTCCATTGAATCTGCACACAAATAAAGTTATTTCTGTAACTGAGCCTGTATTTGTGTGTTATTCTATCAAATACACAAACTTATTTGTACATTAGTGTAGGCATTGCTGTCAATCTAACAATTTTGATGCTACATTTTTTTAATCTTTTAGGGAGATCTTACTCTCTATCATGCTGTTGAGAAGTTCCTCCACTACGAAATTGTAATTTTAATTGTTCACTCACCAATAAAGCGAAATGGCACCTGTCCGATAAAAGACATATTATATGTTTTAATTATGCAGTTCCTGAACTAATGTTGTATTTATGAAAGCATAAGTATACAAAAAATATAAGACCTAATATATTTTACCCACATTTTATAAATATTATTTATTTTCACATTTTGTCTAGAGAAGCATCACTAAATCAATTATTAATCTTCTATTTCTTTCCAGGATTTATAGGTGACTGGATTTCCAAATGCGTAATATCTTTAATTGACAATTTCTCCTTTCTGCTGCACTGGGATGAAGAATGAAATTTCAAGGAATGAAGGATTTATTTGAAATAACATTCAGCAAGCCAAAGAGATGATTCAGTCTTGACTTATCATAATATAAATATTTTCATGAAATCAAAAATAATTCAATTATAAACTTAGTTGGAAATAATTAAACTCTCTTTAATTACATAAAAAATTTGTATCAGCAAGCCTGCTATTTACTTCAGCTTCTCATCGTTTATAACCATATAATAATGCTATCCATATTTCTCACTTGAGTTCAAGCATAGTAAATGGGTGGGAAATAACTTAACAAAATTCCACTGTTAAAGAGTGGAATTTTGTTATTTCCCGCCCATTTACTAGGATGGAGTTCCACACAGTTAAAGCTTACCAGATTATAGTAGATCTATTCACTAGGCAACTTTATGTTTTTGGGTAGTTGAACCATAGCAGCAGAATGTACTTGCTAGAGTTATCTGAGAAATACAACCTCATAGAACAGCTGATTGGAATGACATCAGCACAGCATCTACATCTTACCTGCAACATTTATTTTCATGAGAAATTTGACAAATTTTGAAACTTTAATAGAGAAACCGGGTTTCATATCAATTTATGACAAATGTGGAGTGAGTTATTTTGATGAATACAGGAGGAAAAATAAAGGTGAGGGTGGCTGTACATTAATGGTGCTACACAGTGGTGCAGGGAGGGGGGATTTTTGGGGTTCAAACCCCCCTTCCCAGAGTCAAGTCCTATGACTAGCTCTGTGCTTTTCACTCTGCTGAAAAGTACAAAACCCTAATAATATATACACTGCTATTCATGTTTTAAGATAGATTCAGCGAAAGCTTTGCATACATTTCAGCTAAGGTGATGTTTTCGGCAGCAGGACAGGCCTAAATATAGCTGAAGTCGATATCAATGCCGATCTGTGCCCAAACCGGTCGTTTTGCAAATAAATCTGTGGAAAAAAGTATTTGTTAAACCTTATTCTTAACATCCTCAATGGGACGCTATGATGTGAGTGCACAATGTTCAATGAGTGCATTTCTTAAGCCTATCCTTTAGTTAGATGACTCACACCATAAGATAAGCTTCCCAAGAGAAAAATTCGAATGTGATGATTTGTTTGCTCCTCAAAAAAATACAAGGGAACATTCGAGAAGTAATTCAAAACTTTCACCCTAAAATGGAGATTAAGATTACGTTTGAGAGATAAACACTCAGAGGCACTAAAACGCTCACTCTGATCTTTTGCATGTGACTGTTTTAAGGAGGTGATTGCAAAGCTAGGCTTGATTGTAGCGCTTTTGAGAAATTCAAGGACTGCAGCATCTGCGTAAACATGTGGAGGCTGCAGTCCAGCTCGTCCTCCGTCCGTCTCTCTCTCTCTCAGACAATATGTTTGTGATATAATTCATTACCAAAACGATTATACAATTTCGAGATTACTATAAGATACCTTACATCCATACCCGGCACTATAGTTTGATGGAGAGTTTAGTTTGGATTTCATAAGGTACAGATTGAAAGGTACAAAATTCTTTTCACAGTTCGCTAATAGCTTAAGGCCGCTATCGGAAAAAATGATAGTTAATGGCTATGTGTTTTTTTGGTGAAATAACCATTAATAGATGCATAAATTAGGATTTTCTTATTTTAGGGCTGTTATCAGAGGGCACATCTCAAGATGAGTTTAGTGACAATTGCAAAGCTACTTGTTCCCTTATTAAGAACTCTGGACAACTAAAAGTCTGCACAGTAGACTCTTTATTACTCGGGATGATAGAAAATATACTGATATTTATTTCATGTCTGCCTGTTAATTTAATGTATATTTACGAAAATTATTCGAAAACCAAATTTTTATAGAAATTTGAAAACAAATTGGAGCAATACAAGATATCAGTAAAAATTAATTTGTGATTATATTATTAAGAATATACCAATAATTGGAAATTTTAATAGAAATAATTAATTTCGAATCAAATAAGTCAGCTGAAAGGTATTGTATGCGTAAGTTATGCACATATTTATCGGAACTGTGACTTGATGACTTGAAATAAATTTGTTAAACTGCTTAAACTGTGACTTAAATTCTTCAGCTTCCTTTTCGATGCAGCCAATTTTTCTCTGGTGATAGAATCCCACGAATCTCATATCTTATCCTGTCAACCACGTGGTCATAATGCCCATTCAAAATTTCAATTCATGGAACATTTTTGTTTTCTTTGAACGCTCAGAGGTTAAGACTGGGTTTGCATCAGCTCTCTGCTGCTCAAACCACCTATTACATAATCTAAATATTTTAAGTTAACCTCTTAATTCTTTCACCTTGGTATGTGACTTTAATTCTGCAAGTTCAATTGTAATATCCACTATAATCAAGAGTATACTGTACTTTTAAAGCAGCCAAAATTTTGATGTCTGGTATGTGACGCACTCAGTTGAATAATTAGCTAATACATAAATAATGAAGTCAGTCTTAATGGTAAGCCTACCAGAAAATTTCATCTGATATAAATGATTTTTTGTTTCTTATATAAACTTTGTGAAATAAGCTGTATATATACTTTATATAATTATTTTTATGCATTGAGGGTGGCAACATTTCAATTAAATTCCAAAATCTGCTGATGATATAGTAAAATAACAAAAGCAATTCAAATAAGCATGGGCGTGCCAATGTGGGGGATCTAATGAGTGGGTGTTACGTTTTATATCGCATGCCAAATAACTGTAACTAATTTTTTCCTTCTCATGCTTTGCAACCTCTTGGAAGAAGTTTATATCTATAACACTAAAAAACTTCAGCATAGAAAAAGATGAGTTTTTAATAGATATTAGACGTATCCAGACCAGGGTTTCAAACAACACTTGTGATAAGTTTCCAATTGATCGCTCATGTAAACTACTATCATGGGAAGTGTGATAGGTTGGCCATATAAGCGTTTAATTCCTCTAGTTTTTAATGCATTTAGTTTAGTTTGAAATAATTGACATATATTGTAGTAAGTAGGGGGCAGGAATATATTAGACCCTGTAAGGTAGGCATTTTTAAGTTTCCTTGCCCCCCCCCCCCATTGGTAAATCCAGGCTGCGCCACTGGTACTATATAAACTTATGATACTGCATATGACCTCCTAAAGACTGGACATTAAAGAAATTTTTCACCAGCAGTCTGAAGGAAGGACTGCCTAGTCCTAGTAGAAAGTGTTTGAAATTTGAAGTTTTACTCTGACTGAATAGAAGCAGCTGTAACAAAAAATGTTTTTGCATCAGTTGAAACAACCATTCAGTTATTATATAGGAAAAATTTAACTCTGTACCTCAATTATTACATTGACAGTGGAAAAATTGTCTTGAAAATCATGGTTTTTTTCAAAAATATGAAAAAGTTCTGAACGAATAAAAAGTGGACACCAAAAGGGGGGTGATTCAGGTAGCCCAAGAAGACCTCTACCCTGTTCTTCCAATTATCACTACTTTTTGGGACACCCTGTATAATTTTGTATCTATTAATATAATGTATAGTATAGTAATCATAATATTATATCATCATCATTTTTAATAATATATATTGTATAGATATTTTATAGATCTATCTATGGTAGTGTAAAGATATCTATTTTACACTACCATAGGGTAGTGTAAAATGAAGCAAACTAAAGAGAATTTCTCTTACATTTAAGGCGTAAAGAGCATATTTAAAAATTAGTCAAAAAACCCATCCCTCTCGTTTCACAGTCTCTGGCGATGTGGAAATACGTCATCATGAAGAAGAACAATTTGTACTTTTTCCACAGTATTTTATTAAAAACAATAAAAGGAAACAAAACACTTGATGATGGAGATCAATCTCTGAAACTAGTCGTGTTTTGTTTCCATTTATTGTTTTTAATAAATACTGTGGTAAAAGTAAAAATTGTTATTTTTCATCATTATTGAGTAATCGTAACCATGCAATAAGGTTATCCTGCTTATAACACGGTTTTCATTTGTTCCCCTAAATAGCATTCCAAACGGGTTTTAATTTAAATAATTTTAGTGCATTAATTCTCTCCTACTGACTAATTAAAGCAGTTTTTCTGTAAAAAGTAATATTAACGTAAAACGAGTAAATATTTCACTGATACCATAGGCTAATCGCTTGCCTTAAAGAAAGTTTCCTTCAAAAATTGTTTGCTGTGACGAGAATGTTCTAAACATATCTCTTGTGCTTTGAAGAATCAGCAGTTTCCTCAGCCGTTGATGATGAGATAATGTATTTTAACGAGAGAAACAAAAGGTGAAAAATATTGTGTGGAAACCTTGCATTTAAGGTGCTCTAAGTAGTTGCGAGAATATGTTTCTTTCTCTGCCACTCTAACGTTAACCAATATAATTTAGCATATGATTATGAAACATATTCGATATTTTAACATTAAAAATATATCTCACTGCGGCATTTTGTATACGCTAGAATACTTGATTCACATAGACGAAGAGCGTATCTCTAAATGTCTTAATTCTGTTTACGCTTAAATGTCAATATGTTTTCTTCATAACAACAACCCTTGTTTTCTCAATGACCACATCTTAAATAATAGCTTTGCGATGAATATCTTCGATAAGTGCCGCAGCCGAATATTCATGCTACCTGCCGTAATGAACCTTTGTTGGACTCACGCGAAACTACGAGGATCCTCACTACGCCATGCAAAGTATTTTCTTCCGGCTAGAATATCCATCGGAAATTTTCCACGCTTATCTCATGGCTCAATTCTTAATGAGATTCTTATCGCTCAGAAACATCGTCTTCTATGATTACAGTTGCCATTTAAAGTCTGTTCTGGCAGTTCTTCCGGTGGCCGGTAGGATTGTTGGTTAGGTGCTGCGTTAATTTTGGCCAGGAGTGTACGTACATAGTTTATACATGCAATTGATTGTATACAATAAATAAGTGTTATAGTTCGACTATTGAGTTGTTTGCCTTGATGCAATGTTGAACATAGATAAAAGGTTAATGTCAAATATCTCCAGAATGGTGGGCGATAGAGACAAACGGTTTGCAAATTACGAATCAATTGTATTAGTAGGCATGTTGGATGCCCAGATAACCACTGAAAGAAATCTTTCTGTACATCAGTGTTATCGCAACCTCTCTGTAAAAGAGTTTCGGCGGATAGTCTAACCTTGATCTGATCCACTGGATCGGAATTAGAAGCGGTCATCCCCGTGGATGTATCAAACACGACTCACTTCGATCAGAAAAAATGTTCCCCTCCGATCGCTATTTTGTGGATCGCGTACGCCATCAAGTTTTGCGCGATATTGACGTGGGACACTCTGTACAACTATTTTCTAAAATCTGTGGGCGTCTGTTCTTGTACCCTGATCAGTTACCTTACCTGTTCTAGTACCCTGATCAGTTAGGGGGCATCCATTAATTACGTGAGGTGATTTTTGCGATTTTTTGAAAACTCCTCCCCCCCCCTAGTGAGATAAGGTGAGATTTGGCTCGACCCCCTCCTCTAATCTCACGTGAGATTGTTCAAAATGCGTGTTTTCAGTGTAAATATGTTAACCTATGCTTCATTGTATTGGATTTATAAAAAAACGATAAATATTATTGTGTAAAATTTAGTCATATTTTAGTAGAGAAACACGTTTTACTCAATTTAACACAGTTATCTCATAATTCTACACTGTTTCTAGCGGATGAAAAATTACGTAATATTTTCGAGAACCCCCCCTCTCCCCCACGTGAGAGTGAGTGAGATTCGGTCCCCGGAGAAGTCTACCTGGGAGCCTTAACGCGGCTCGGGGGTAAATCTGGCTCATGCGGATTCCAATTCCCAGTAATAGCAAAACCCAGGGAGAGCCTGGGGAGTCGGTGCCTGTGGACCGGCGACACTCGACCGTGTAGTGGACTGAAATGGATGTTGGATGGGCGAGTTCGGGGGCGAGGCTCGCTCACGTGTGCGTCTCGGCACTCGTATACCAGCATCTGTTTCCTTTAGCCAATACTGGTAGCGCGGGTGAATGGGGGAGCCCAACTGGGTTCTCGAGAGAGAGTGTACTAGTTCCCATTCGGTGGCGATGGATTCGCGCGGGCTGTGGTATCCCTTCCTTCCTATCCCCAATCCTTTACCCAATTCCAATAACCAATCATGTTTGCTAGGTGCGTGCCCTTGCCAGTTGGGTGGCTGTAGTGGCAGGAACTGAGCATTGGGGGGGTCGAAAAACCCCTCGAAGCGTGCGCCGACGTGATTCGGCGGGATCCGGCTGTTACCGCCGGGGTGGCGTGCGAAGCCTAATGGTATATGTAAGCCACCTTAAATAATTATGCTACCATGCAGGCTAGTCCTGCGTGGCGTCTGAGAGAGAGAGAGAGAGAGAGAGAGATTCGGCTTAACTCCCCTAAACGCCTCACGTAATTAATGGACCCCCCTTACCTTACCTGTTCTAGTACCCTGATCAGCAAATGGGAAAACAGGCTGAGTCTCACTTTATGGAAACCGTACACTGACTAATTGCCCTCTAATCGACTTGGAAACGCGTTACTGCGCTTGCTTCAATAAGTTCCACTGTTTTACAAAAAACGACGGTAAAAATATTGTCTGGTTCCTATCTGGAGACACGTCCTTTTTCAAAGGCACCTCAGTGGCGTCGGAAGGAATACTTTGCTATCTCTTCCTCTGATAACTCGATTGGCCTTATTCAACGCTAATAGGCATTCATTAATACGACCATCGTCTGGAGTGTAGCGATTTAAAAAATTCTCTTTTTTGTCGATTCCTTCCTCATTGATTGACGACTCCAAGGTAAGACTGGAATGCAGTGATACTGTGACTCTCAGGATTGGACGTTCGAAACATGAAAACTATGGGAGCAGTGTTTGAGCTTACATTTTTCATCAACATCCTAAAATTTCCCGAATGAACAAATATTCACCGATTTCGAACCAATAGTGACTCCAAATTCTCGGTAAAAGTGTGGAGTTGCAATATATAGTAATAGTTGGGGCACCGGCAGAATGATCTCGTAACTAGTGATAAAGGCCTCTTTACTTACATCACTAGGGAGGGAACTCGGGATCGCCTAGGAAACTGAAAGAAAACTCTCATTGTCGCATCCAAGAAATTCGTAAATGGTTTAATGACATTATTTTTGATGAAATTCATTTTTTGTCACGAACTACTACTACGTTTCCCGAACTGAATGCAATATTATATTCCACAAATGGAACAAAGCCGATCAAATGTAGCCGATTACCATGTGATAACCGCTTTAGAATATAATAGTCCGTCTTTTCGTTAGTTTATTCCTTACCGATAGCTGAATGCTTCACAATGAAACAGTCTGCTCTGGAAACATTCTTTGGCACACTCCTCTGGCCCTCTGCTTCGGACCCTCATGGAGACGATGTTTCCTGACCCGTCTGCTGTCAGCCGGAAACCTCTCTTCACCAGGACAAAGCACTCTGCCCCCTGATGCTGCCACATCCCTACGGAGGAATCGGCTGCGGGAAAGCGGTCTCCGGAGTGAAGAGACTCTGAAATAAACAACGCATGTCGTCTCATTAACCTTATTCATGTATTCGTAAAGTAAAGATTAACATCGTTTGTCGCAAAACGGTATTGTTACGTCACACTTGACATGGGCGTGATTTTCTGAGCGTCAACCTGATCTCACGAGTGCCAATTGGTATACGTATCGCAGTTTTTATTCTGCTTTCAAATATGAGTTCGGAATTTCTCCATCACCCGCAGTTTTTTTTGCTATCTTAATTTTATTCAATATTTTAAAACTTTTTCGTCCATCGTCAACTAAAAGAGCATCGCAAATATGATGGGAGCAAATGAGCTAACTCAAATGGTAGTGTTACTTCTGTTGTGCAGGTGTAATGTCGTACTTTAAATTTTAACTAATGAATTTGTCACTGTTTGCTTACGTGATCTTGAGTGGAACACATTCATCAGAACGGCGCCAGTCGTGTTATAGTTGTGAACGCACGTCTTTGTGAGTGATTCTGAATGATTGTGTATTATATATTTACTAGCGAATTCCCCCGTCGAAAATGACGGAATTTAAATAGGTACCAAAAATACAAATAATCCCGATACTTTGTAGGGGTAGGGGTACGGCCAGTCTCAATTAAACACCGAAGGCATTCCCAAGGAAAAACGGACTTGAAAAAAGTCTGACTCTCTCTATCTGAGTCTATCGGGGAGGCTGTCTTTTCCTTAGGGGGGTTTCTCCTCACACCTCTTTGTGTAGCCGGTGCCTCGATGAGGCCATGGCCGCAGACGATGCCGCTCAGTCGGACGGAACTGTACTTGCCCTTGGGCACAAAGTCCCGAAAACGGCTAGTTGAAATGATCTGGCCGTTTAGCCTAGATGGTTAAGGCAACCTCCTGGAAGATCCCGGGTTCGATTCCCGGCCCTTTTTTCAAGTCCGTTTTTCCTTGGGAATTTTCCTGGGTGCACGCCCTTATGTGCAAAGTCACCTCAACCCTTTCCTTAAACCGAAGGCATTCTTATGTGAATATTTCTTATGTGGGTGTACCACTTTATGATTATTTATGGCACAGTATGCCTACCATTTTTCTGGGCATACTGTCGTCGCATTGGACTCAAATTAAAGCTAAAATATAATGCTTGTTTAGAAAATATAATTTACACTTGGTTTGAGTAATTTTCACGATATTAGCCGAAATACACGACCAAAACGAACATTCTTCGCATCTTCATTGCCAATTTTCGATTTTTCTCGAAGAATTCTTGGAGTACGGAGCTAATTTTGCACTTAGATTGTGGAAAATGTTCTTTCAAAAATTGTAACAGCAGCATTTTCTGTAGAACGCAGTTTTAGTACAGTGCAGTTACAATTCATAAACTCATTTATGTTTAGGAAGAATACTTCGAACTGTAGCATGGAAACGAGCATCTGCAGGTCCTTTTCACCCGAATGAGTAGTCTGGTTTTATAAGATTACCACCGAATTCCATGCAAGACACGAAAAATAACAAAAAAGTAGTAGCTATGAACATTAAGAGGTACAGTGGAACCTCGCTTAACGAGTTTAATTCGTTCCAAAATCTTACTCGTAATGCGAAACACTCGTTAAGCGAAACAATTTTTTACATTGGAATCAATGTAAAATAGGATAATGCGTTCCATTCCGAAAAAAATTATAATAATGTAGTATATAATTTATAATATATCCTTTTTTACTAGAAAGTTGTCTAGAGAGGTTTTTCTCTGCTTATGCTTCAAAATTTTGCGAAAATAAGACACAGCATTATCGTTAAATAAATTTGCAGCGTGCATAGCTACTGCCTTATTAGGGTGATGCTTCTCAACGTACGATGTAACAGCATCCCATGCTTTTAATATCTCCCTAATTTTGTTGGAAGGTTGTTGCTCTGCTGAGGCTGTTATCTCCTCCTCCCCTGACGAAATACTCTCCACAAATTCTTGCTGTGGCACAGAATTCAGCTCCATAAGCTCTTCGGTGGTCAGTTCCTGGCTATGCTCATCCACTAGCTCGTCGATGTCGTTGCTATCCACCTCTTGCCCCATAATCTTGGCCAGATACACAATCTCGTCAACTACCGGCTCCGCAGGCACTTGCTCAAACTCCTCGGAGTTGTGTTCGACAACGCTGTCCGGCCATAGCTTCTTCCATGCAGAAATAAGGGTTCTCTTGGTGACCCCCTCCCATGCTATGTCGATCATCTTGAGGCAGGCAACGATGTGAAAGTGGTCTTTACAAAACTCTCTGATAGTGAGATTGGTTCCTTCAGTTACCTCAAAACAACGCTCAAAGAGAGTTTTAGTGTAGAGCTTTTTAAAATTTGAAATGACCTGCTGATACATTGGCTGCAGTAAAGGAGTGGTGTTAGGAGGCAGGAATTGGATCTTATTTATTTTAAATTCTTCAAGGAGGTCTTCTTCTAGGCCTGGCGGATGTGCAGGAGCGTTGCCCATAACAAGCAAGGCACGGAGTGGCAAATTCATCTCAAACATATATTTTTTTACAGACGGACCAAACACTACATTGATCCAATCTATAAAAAGGTAACGTATCACCCAAGCCTTATTGTTGGACCTCCACATGACATTTAGCCTGCACTTCTGGACTTAATACTTCTTGAAGGCTCACGGATTGTCCGAACGGTAAACGAGCAGCGGTTTAATTTTCAAATCGCCACTTGCATTTGCACAAAACAACAACGTGAGACTGTCTTTCATTGGCTTGTGACCTGGCAATGCCTTCTCTTCTGCTGTTATATAAGTTCGCTTCGGCATCTTTTTCCAAAAGAGACCCATTTCATCACAATTAAAAACCTGCTGCGGCAGATAACCCTCAGAATTCACAAGGCTCTTGAATACGCCGATGAAGCTCTCGGCCGCCTTTATGTCTGAGCTTGCTGCTTCTCCGTGCCTCACAACGCTGTGGATGCTAGTTCTTCTCTTAAACTTTTCGAACCACCCACGGCTTGCCTTGAATACTTCTTCTTTGTCCGTTGATGATCCTGGAGTCTTCTTAATGAGGTCGGCAAAAAATAAGTTTCGCTTTCTCACAAATTAGGTTTTCATTAATAGTGTCGCACTGCATTTGCTTCTCATTGATCCATATGAGAAGCAATCTTTCAACATCGTCTAGAATACGTGGTCTTTGCGTAGAAATTCTTGTGACCCACTTTGAGGCATCAATCTCCTTAATCTTATCCTTGTTTTTGAGGATAGTGCAAATAGTAGATGTGGACCGATTGTATGAACGTGCTAGGTAAGCCACGCTCACACCTCGATCCTGCTTCTCAATGATTTGACGTTTTACTTCTATCATCATCATCATCATCATCAATTTGGAGCTTCAACTATCAGGAGGTAAGCTCTCATGGATCTCCACTCTTCTCTACAACTTGTTTTCCTTTTAATTTCCTCATATTTGTTAATATCCATCCAGTTCTTTAAATTGTCCATCCATTCCATCCTTGGTTTCCCTCTTTTTCTCTTCCTTACTCTCCATCCTTCTAGCGCTGTCACGATTCTCTCCCCTGACGATTCCCTCAGCACATGTCCCGCGTATTTCCACTTTCTTCTTTACACTTCATTCCATAGGCTATACCTGCTTCCAATCTTTCTCCAAACCTCTTCATTAGTTATTCTGTATGACCATTTAATTTTTAAAATTCTTCTGGCAAACCATGTCTCCAATGCCTTTATTCTTTATTCCATACTATTTAAGATGGTCCATGTCTCGCACCCACACAGGAAAACCGGCCAAACATAACACCTCAACATTTTCAGTTTTAGTTTCATGTTGATCTCTCCTCTCATTAGGTCCTTGTATTTCCAAAAAATTTCCTTTGCCATTCCAATTCTTGAGTTTATTTCATTACCAATCGTCTGACATTAAACTTCCTAGATATCTACTGTTGGACTTGTTTTATTGGTTTGTCATTTTTTTATATTGCAGTCAATATTGCTCTTTTTACTAGCCACCATCATTGCTTTTGTTTTATTGATATTAATTTTCAATCAAAATTTTGCTCCCACCTCATAAACTTTTTGCATTGCTAACTCTAAATCCTCTTTTGAAGATGTCATGATTACTATATCATCTGCATACCTTATATTGTTGAAATTCCTTCCTCCTATACATATACCCTTAATCTATTCCAGTGGCGCAGCCAGGATTTTCCAATGGGGGGGGTCCGAGAAAACGAAAAATGCCTACCTTACAGGGGCTAGTATATTTATGCCCGCTACTATAATATATATGTAAATTCTTTCAAAACTTAAAGTACATCGAAAACAAGAGGATTTTAACGCTTATCTGGCCAACTTATTAAACTTTCCAAGATAGTAGTTTATATTAGTAAACTATTGGAAACTTATCATAAGTGTTGTTTGGATTTCTAGTTTGAAAACGTCCAATATCTATTTAAAAGTCATTCTTTTTTTTCTATGCTGAAGTTTTTAGTGTTGTAGATATAAATTTCCCGAGTCTTTGAGAGTTCTTTCTTCCAAGAGGTTGTTGAGGAGGAAAAAATTACTTACGGTTATTTGGCACACGATATAAAACGTAACATCCACTCATTAGATCCACCACATTGGCAGGCCCATGCTTATTTGAGTATCATTCGTTATTAGACTATTTCATCAGCAGATTTTGGAATTTAATTGAAATTTCGCCTGCCCAGAAAACACCATCAATGTATAACAAGCACACACACACATACACACAGACATCATTCCGAAAATGGTGAAAACGTGTTCTAGGGACCCCAAAACATGTATTTCCGTTGAAATCTCAAAGTCGATTTTTTTCGTGAAAACAATACTTTCTCTATACTACGTATATGAAGAAAGTAAAAATAATGATATGAAGTATACATACAGCTTATTGGACAAGGTTTATATGCACCGTGTCAGAATTTCGCTACAGGAATCTATGTCTATGTAAGAACCATGCAAGCCGCCATTGGCGTGTTGCAGGGGGTGCAGGCACCTTGACTCTATTTTCCTAAACGGTTGCTTTCGCGTATAGTTCGCGGAAAAAATGAATTTTTGAAACAATTCGTTGTAGCATCTATTTCCCTAATCTTTCTGCCAGTATCAGAACGGCCCATATAACAAGGTGGTCACATAATATCGGTTACATCATCTGAGAACGTAATTTCTCTGAACTCATTTAATAAATTTATACTTTGAATTTGTCTTCTATCTTCTAATAATTCACATCCCGCGTCCTGTAACATCTGAGTGACACTCGCTGTTTTATCGTAGCAATTCTTTACAAATCGTATCTCCTTTCGTTGTACTTTTTCTAAATCCCGAATGATATTTTTGGCGGGGTCCATTTCTCTAAATGCATACTCAAGGTGAGGCCTAACTAACGCTAAGTAACATCGCTCGCGAACTTTTTCTTCGCTCCTACCGACTATTATTTTAACAAATCCGAGTTTCTTATGTGCTTTCCCACATATATTTCGAATGTGGGCACTCTATGATCGATTATTCGTGAAAGAATCTAAAGTTAAATTGGACTAAATGAGGCTTTACTAGAGTGAGTTCTTATATGTATGCACCTGAAGATGATGCTATGCATCGAAACCCTGGGTCGTCTGTAGCAATTTCTTCTCTGGTAGTAGTATAAATGAATCTATTCCTTGTCAATTTTCTTCTTTTAATCTAAAGTTAATTAGATTTGATAACTAAGATATTTTAATAAAAAGAGGATATTTAAATTTAGTAAATACCTAAACTGAAAAATAATAAAAAAGGGTTCTCAAAAACTATAATTTTTGTTTCAAAACCAAGAATTAAAAGTTTTGAGTAAGAAAATCACGAAATCATTCCATGGATTGCTCAGAATCTCAATTTTAGTTGTGTCGTAGAACAGCGGTTCCCAACCGGTGGGTCGCGGAACGGTTACAGGTGGGTCGCGAATAGATCCTGAAACTATCAGAAACCATAGAATAAACCATTAAAATGATAAGAAAAATGGTAGCAAATCGAATTGTGTTTTGACTGTTTTCTGGGCTCTTGGCATCTGGATCAGCCAACAGAACCACTACATCCCGTTCTTCGTTCGTTTTCAATTATTGCAGGAATAATAGAATGTGCACTTGTCCTTCGATATACTTTTAAGAATAGTTTGAGAATTCGGATTTTTATCTATTATCAAATGAATAATCCAATATCCAAGCGTGATGACTGACTCGAGTGAGACTTGTCAGCTGCATTGCACGAAACATCTTCTCGAGCTTTCTTAGGAGTGACCTCAACCTTCGTTTATAAAATTACTCTCCCTAAGAAACAAAAATCTTTATATCAGATGAAATTCTCTGATAGGCTTACAATTAAGCCTGATTTCGTTATTTATGTATTAGCGATGTGTTTAATTGAATTTTTCTCATACCGAACATTAAAAATTCGGCTGCATTAAAAAATACAGTGGACTCTTGATTATAGTTGATATTATATCTAAATTTGCAGAATTAGATTTACATACAAAAGTGAAAAATATGAAGACGTCAACTTAAATTTTATTTAGACTTAGTAATAGTTAGGTGTTTTAACCTGTAAATAGCTGACGCAAACCAAGTATTACGCACTGAATGTTCAAAGAAATCAAAATTTTTCCATGAATTGAAATTTTAAAGGGGCATTGCATGACCACGTGGTTGACAGGATAAGTCATGAGATTCGTTGGATTCTATCGCCAGAGAAAAATTGGCTACAGGAAGCTGAGGAATTTAAGTCATAGTTTTAACAGTATATGGAATTTATTTCGAGTCACCAAGTTACAGTTCCGATAAATCTGTGCGTACCATACGCCTACAATACCTTTCAGCTGACCAATTTGCTTCCAAATTGGTACATTATTAATAATATCATCGAAAATTAATTTTACTGATATCTTGTATTGCTCCAATACTTTTTCAAATTTCTACGGACATTTGGGTGTTGAATTATTTTCGTAAATATACATCAATTTTACAGGTAATCATAAAATAAGGATTAGTATTTTTTCTATCATCACGAATAATGAAGAGTCTACTTTACAGACTTTTAATCGTCCAGAATGCTTCATAAAGGAACCTTTGAAATAGTTGCTAAACTCATCTTCAGATGTGCCCTCCGATAACTGCCCTAACATAAGACAATTCTAATTTATACATCTAATAATGGTCATTTCACAACAAAAAACCTAACCATTAACTAACGTTTTTTCAATAAAGGTCTCGAGCTATTAGCGGACTGTTAAAACAATTTTTGGATGTCCATCTGTAACTTATGAAATCCAAACTAAAAATACTTCGAATTGTTCACTGTGAATTTCTCAAAAGCGCTACTCACGAGCCAAGCTTTGCATTCACACCATTTAAGCAGTTACATGGAGAAGATCTAACTGAGCTTTTATGAATCTGTTTGTCCCTCAAATGTAATCTTAAAATCTGTTTTCAGGGTGTAAGTTTCGAATTACTTCTCGAATGTTCCCTTGTATTTTTGCGAGGAGTAAACGAATCAGCACTTTTGAATTTTTCTCATGGGAATCATATCTTATGGTGTGAGTCATCTAACTAAAGCATAGGCTTAAGAAGTGCACGCGTTGAACGTTGTGTGCGAAACACTCGTATAGTAGCGTCCCATTGATATCGATGTCGGCACTAGGCCTCTGATCTGCTACCGAAAACATATCCTTAGCTGACATCAGAGCCATATTTACGGGTATGCGAAGCTTTCGCTGAATTTATCAAGCAAACACTAGCTGTGTATTTGTAAGAATTGCGTGTTGATTGGGGTTTTGTACTCTTCAGCAGAAAAAAAGGACAGAGCTAGTCATTGGACTTGACTCTTGGGGGGGGGGTTTGAACCCCTAAAACCCCCCCCTCGCTGCGCCACTGATCTCTTCTAATGCTTGCCTATAACTTCTTCACTGTAAAGGTAAAATAAAAGTCTGTTATTTAACCTTATTTCCTTTAGAATATTCATCGGGTGTATGATGATACGATATATCTGTCGTATGTATCATCATACACCCCTGTCTTACTCCACATTTTACTTCGATCCATTCTGTCAGTTCGGAATTTATTCTGAAAGCAGCTGCCTGGTTTCTATATATTATTTGAATTATTTTTAGGCAGTTCTATCTATTCCAATTTTATGTAACATTTGTATTACAACTTTCTGGTAAACTTTGTCAAATGCTTTTTAGAAATCTATAAAACCTAAAAAGGTGTTTTAATTATCTTTTAGATTCTTTTCAAAAATTAGCCTTAACTCCATATAGTATCACGTGTTCCTTCCTCTTCCCTAAAACCATACTGATCATCTGATATTTTGTCTTCAGTTTGCTTCTTAATTCTCTTTAGAATTATCATTAGTAATATTTTACATGCATGTGAAACCAAACTAATTGTTCTATATTTTTCACATACTATTGCATTGCATTATTTGACTTCTATGGTGATTTTTTTTCTCTTACTCCTTTCTTCTTGTGGCATTTTCTTTGGGGAAGAATATTTAAACTCTGCACTAAAAATACACAATAATTTGTCCGGATACAACTTTCGCAAGCGACAGTAAGATGCTAGCTGAACGAGCCCTGAATATAGACTGATAGCCGAGATCATGGAGGTTCCGAGCAGGAACCTCCATGTGGCGCCTCGATGTATCCTCGTCACTCGTTCTACGAAACATCGCTCGTTAAGCGAGTCACTTTGTTACATTTTGTTTCGCTCGTTATGCGAATCACTCGTTATGCGAGGTGCTCGTTAAGCGAGGTTTGACTGTATTCATATTATTCATAGAGTATACATATGGTATTCATTTTACTTTTGGCGAAGAAAAAAAATGAAATTCCAGAAATAGTTACATTTAGATTTTTAGATTAAGATTTAGATATGTACCCTGAGAGCCGCCAGCGGCTTATGGCAGGGGGTGTAATACACCACCATTATTCATTCCTCCGTATTAGCATCTCTAATAGCCTGGGGAAAAAACGACCAAAGGACAAAAGGACCAAAATTATCTGTCCTTGCGATCACTTCCCTATAACGCTTCGTCGATGCCTCTCGGAGATTGCGTTCGCTCCTTACTGGCACTAACATTTCACTTACTTCGTCTATGAATTCTGAACGAATGAACTTTTCGAAAAGTTTCCGACGATATTCAGATCTTCTCATCTGTGGTGAATTCCAACCGAGGGACTCTATCATTGCCGTAACGCTGCTATCAAACCTGAAATCCCCGCAAACGAATCGGGCTGCTCTACGCTGGACCATCTCTAAATCTGAGACTAAACCCACTTCGTGTGGGTCCCAAACCGTACAGCAATATTCTAGACTCGGCCGAATAAGAGAAAAGTAAGCTATTTATTTGACTCTCGATGAGCATCCTCTCAACGTTCTACCTGTTAATCTTTGAATTCTATTCGCTTTTCCTATCGCATCTCGAATATGTTATCACCATCAGTTGAATCTACACAAAATTTTATACAAGTTCAATTTTTCACCTCTCTCTCGTGAAAAGCCTGCACACGACGTTGTATAAAAGTAAGAAATGGATTCAAAATGATCTCCTGTCTTGTAGCAGGAAAAAATTACCAATAAGCAACGCTAACGCTGTCAGTCTCAGCATTACCGTTTCGGATTTTGGCCAACTTCTTTTAAACCGTTCCCATTGGTCCGATTCACTCCCATCTCCCTACTTTAGATGACACTGAACAAAAGTTAAGAAAATCACACAAATTTCAGTGTTTTCTTGGACATTGCTCAGTATGCACATGTGTTCCGAATGTCTCAACGTCATATAAAAAACAGCCATACAGAACCTTTTCTTAAGGTCCTCGTATATTTGTAAATCTACCCTTTATTTTTGTTTTTTTTTCTATATATTTTCTGTCAATTTTTACTGTTTATGTATATTAATTTTCTATATGTACATTTTACTTTAAATTGGCATTGTTATGCTGTATGTGAGAATTGAATAAATAAAAAATCAACTTCGTCGTTCGGGAATTGCTTACGAACACAAAATTTCCCAATTTTTCCTCATTTTGTGACCTCAATAAGAATCTCTATTCGATTTCTTTTCTTCTGGTACTTATCTCGATTCAGCACGATCATTATTTCTAATTCAAATCTTCAAATTGAAAATATATATGGGGCGTATTCATGTATGGTTGTGAGGCACAGGAAGTGGGAAAGGAATAGAATAGAGCATTTGAAATGTGGGTGTGGAGAAGGTGAGAAACGAGGAGATTTTAAATAAAGTGAAAGAAGGATGATGAAGGAAATAAGAAAAAGAAAATCTAACTCTTTAGGCCACGTAATTAGTGGAAATAGCATACTAAATTTATCTAATCTACTAATACATACGAAATCCCCATCGTTAATTAGAATTTTCACCAATTCTGAGCCTTACTACCCCCTGCTATAGCCTCATCCCAGCTAGCCATTGGCAAATTGAGCTCTCCTGCAATTAGTGTTCCTTTAGATGGATTCTTTTCAGTAACAAAAGCCTCTCTAATGTTTCCATGTAAGGCCTTCTGTATACCGCAATTGCGTTTAAACTTTTGCTGTTGTGACCCACGGCTCTTACACGCATAATTTCGCAGTCTTCCAAGTCCAAGGTTTCCCTATAGAATAACTAAAATGATGCATCTCTCACATTTAGCTCCTTTACTGAGTTTCCTCTTCTACAATTGAGTCCACTTTTCTCCTGTGAACATGTCTTTTCCCCTACGACTGAGAGGCTGGCATCACATTTTAACTGAAGAATTACGCATGAAATAAATATCTGGGTGATGGGTCTGTTTGACGCTGGATCAATATCGTATGAGAATTAAGATATCGGAACAATGCTTGGCCCGTTTTGGGAGATACGAACAAGATTTTTTGCGCAGGTGTGTGACCACGGATGAAACTTGGGTCCACTACTATACCACAGAGTCAAAACAACGGCGAAGGCAGTGGAAAATGGTGATTCCCTGCCACCAAAGAAAGCAAAGACAATTCTTTCGGCCGGAAAGGTCTTGGAATCAGTATTCTGGGATGTGAAAGGGATTCTGTTTGCAGATTATCTCCCCACTGGGAAAATGGAGAATGCTATGCTAACCTCCTGGGCCAATTACAACGAAAAATAGGGGAGAAAAGACCAGTTTTAGCAAGGAAGAAAGTCATCAGGACAATGTGCACCCACACACATGTGCCATTACCATTGCAAAATTACACGAACTAAGGTATGAATTATTGCCAGACCCGCCTTATTCGCCTGATATGACTCAGTCAGACTCTCGTCTCTTCCGGAAGCTGCACATTTTCCTTTGTGGACAAAGATTCACTTCTAACGAAGAATTGACAACTATTTTGCAGGCCTGGAGAATCTCATTTGCCAGATGGGATCAAGGTATTGGAATATCGCTGGACCAAGTGCATTCATCTACAAGGAAACTAAATCGAAAAATAAAACAGTTTCATCGAAGTAAATACTTATTTCCTATTCCGAGAACTCTTCCAACCACGACTCTTCCTAGCGTTAAGGATAGTCTCTCAAAAAATATTCCGAAAAGAAGTGTCACATTAGATAAATGGATAATATTTACCTCAGTGTTCCAAACAGTGTACAATTCTCTATGCAAGGTACAGGGGACAGTACCAATCGAAGAGATCCAGAAATGAAGACAAATAAGAAAAGACGCAATTTTTTTATAAACGCAGCTGTAACTGATGAGAGTGCAGTTGCTCTGAGAAGTTTTCAGACTAATTGACCGCGTGGTAGCTCATTTCGCCTCATGAGTAGTTCACACCTAAAATTCGTCTTATTAGAAAATGGCGAGAGGGTTGCATATACTCAAGGGGCAAAGCGAAATTTCGATGAAATTTTTATTATAAGCAATCTAACCGGGACAATCAAATGAAAAGAAGATTAATAGAATTTAAAGATATTCCGTTATAACCTAAGATCCAGGTTTTAAGGATAATTGAGACATGTCATGAAGTATTCCTTTTTTAATATTCGAAGCTCGTGGTTGCATATCTAAAAAGGAATCATGCAAATTAATCGTCATTATAAGTATATCATGAGCCAAAAATACTGAAAATATATGCACGACTAATATGTAAAGGAGTATACATTTTAAAAACACCAAATTTCAGAATTTGATATTTTCATGGATCGTCTGAAGGGGAAACTTAGACGCACTTCATTAAGGGTATGAATCAGACTGTTTTTCTACGATCACGTATTTTGCATTTATTAAGAGAAATAGAATTTTAAAAGTAAAGGGATGAGTTCATAAGGAAATCACCCAAAATGGCAACTGCCGGGCAAATTCGTCCATGATCGAGATTCGCTGTCTCTTGGTTTGAGTCTCTACATTTTCCAGACGATAGGATTCGGGATACTGAGAAAGGAAAGGGCTCCTGGTGTGGGTTTGCCTTTGGCTCGATTTCCGGTGGGAACATTAACGAAATGACGTTGGAAATATTTTTGGTTGAAGAGAAAGTGAAGGACAAAACTGTGGACTGAGTTGCCGGCATTAAACAAAGCATTACCGAACAGCGCATATCGGTTCGATTAATAGATCAAACTTCATCGTGATCTATAATAAATAATGGTTATTTCCTAAATCACCATTTAATCTTCCCGCTAATTACCCTTTCTGAAGTTCTGGGTAAACATTACCTTCACGAACCGTTTGCTCAATCGGTGGGTTCGGGCTCACTGTTCCATAAAATCCAGGTAATGAACCAGAAGGCGATGTTCCATGTTCCACGGAAGGCCTGGAAGGGGGCCCTTGAGGGCAAGGCCCTCTGGCGTCCCTCGAGAAGTACTCGATTCGGTCGTTCTCAGCAAGATGGCGAAACTCGAGCGACGAGAGTGGCGCTGCAGTCAGCTGGCACAACGTCTCTTCCCATCTACACGGAGACCAATAAGCATTTTAATTAAAAATAACTACCGTAAACTTTTGCAGATAAGTCGTCATTCAAATAAGACGCGTTATGAATGTTTGTCAAAGTTTAATCGTTTTAGCATATCCCCAAACTAACAATGGTCTATGGATTTAGTTTAGATCAGCGAACTTCATCTGGATTAAAATACCTTGAAGCGTATTCGTATTTTTTTCGGATTCAGAGTTTTCAAAATGAACAAATTTTATCTTCTTTCATTTTATCTTTCTTTCATTTCATTTCATTCACAGCACCGCCTTGCGATTGCAGCAAAGATACGTCTCACAACACGATCCCGAATTTTTACATATAAATTTACATTAATACCCCACAAGCCGCCTTTCGGCCAGTGGCAGGGGGTGTAAACACCAGTTGAATCTAAACTACGTCCTGATTCGATTACTGTCACGTATCGTTCGCGGAAAGAATGAATTTTTAAAACGATTCGTCCTAGCATCAATTCTCTTAACTTACGGCCACTGTCGGATCGACCGAGGTAGCAGGGGGGTCGCATGATACCGATTGTATCTTCCGCAAATGTAGTTTCCCTGTATTTTCTAAGCAATCGCAGCTTCCAATCTCCTTTCTTTCAAGGATTCCCAACCTACGTCTGAGAGCATTTTTGTTACGCTTGCTTTTTTATCGTAGCATTTCTTAACAAAACGAACCGCTTTTCGCTGCTCTTTCTCGAGTTCGCGAGTACACGTTTCATCTGCGGGACCCCAATCCCATATACTTGCCGCATATTCCAGAAGGGGTCTGACCAAGGTAAAATAACATCGCACTTTAGAGCCTTGTTTTATGATTTAACTTACCTGCGGAAATACTTTAATAATAGAATAATAATAATGGAAAAGTTAGAAGGTTAAAGTTTATCAGCAGTGGCCGAAATTGAGATTAAAACAGTTTTTGTGATTTCGGAGATGCGGATTCTGAACGCCTTTTCATACGTAATGCGATAAGGCTATAATGCTGCGATGATTTATGCTGGCAATACGTTAAATGCTAAGCAGACATGCAAAAAAGAGTCTCTGAAAAATGATTAAAATCGAAGGTCGATCAAAAACCGAATCGAAGTTCAATCGAGAGACAAGAAATGCACTTTTCGAGAAGCAATTAAAATATTCGTGACTTTGAAATGGATAAAAAACGAATAAAGGAATTCCAAAATTGATTATTAGTAATAATGTTGCCGTTTCTTTCTTTAGTCTTTTTTTCTCAATGATTATTTATTGAGTTCTTCTGATTTATTATAGCGGAATAATCTCAATTAGGCCGTGTTGCTTCGAAGAGAGTTCACAATGAAATAGATACACCAAATTATCAAACTCCAACATTAAATATAATGCCCAATTTTAGTTTGCCATCTCGTGAGATAAATTGAAGTTATCTGACTAAAAATTATTAATGAAAGGTTACGAATGTTATCACAGTGTTTATTCCCACGTAGCTTATACTACTACAACACAAGTCCGCGTCAATAAGTTGCTACTCGTAAGGAAACCACTGAGAATAAACGAACCCTTCCACTAGTCTCTATTCTGTGCTAATTACGAATAGCATTTAAAAAAATCCCAACATAACCTTACGCGATAATTGCTTTAGAATTTGGATGATCAAACTCCGCCAGAGTCTTAGTTCACCTTTTTTCGAAGATATCCAAACTCAGGAGATGATAACATTTTAACAAAGTTTGGCCTTGTTGCAACCCACCGCGTGGATTGTACTCGTAAATATATATCGGCAGTATTATTTCCCGCAGATAAAGATTCAGAATAACTTGGTTTGATGCCAATATATATATATAGATATTGAATTAAGCAATACATCTTTAATTATCATAGAAGTTAGTTAGCTAAGGATGTCTGTTAAATAAGTGTTGGACCCACTTCTTGGATTTCGAATTGCTTGAAAGTACTTTCTCCTTGGCCTTTTCTTTGAATCGCAAAGATACGAAATATTTCGACAATGATATTATATATTTTTTTAAATACACTGCATTACGAGTAGATGAGTTCATTTACTGTAACATTGTCTGCTTGGATCTTGCACGGTTTTTGGAAATTCTACGAGATCATTAAAGTATTGATTTATAATTATAACGTGTTGTTTTGGACTTGAAAATTTCTCGGAAATCGATCTGAAAAGATTTACTTAAAAATTCCTCAACTCAAGAGCGGACGGACGCAACATCAAACTTCGGCTGCTTCCATGGAACTTGCCAAGACCGTCAAATTGATGTAGAAAATTTTCTCCAGGTTTGAAATGTTTTTCAACGTTTTCTATTCTTGGCTGGTGAAAGCAATGAGAGCGTGCTCATGCAAATATAAACTTAACCCCTTAAACGGTCGAACTTATGGCATCTGAATTGGATTTCCGATAGAAATAATCACATAGAACAAATAAAGTCGGCGAGGAGAGAGAAAAGCGATTTTGAGAAAGAAAACTAGGAAGATTTGAATCTTACCTTTTCACAATTATCTTTAAAAGGATTGCATTTGTTATCTCTGTGACTGTGTCTTCATTCGAAGCGATGCACTTCAAACGAGCAGTGGCTGAGTGGACATTGATCAAGTGCTTGAGAGGGCCTTTTAATGAATGACATCTCACCTGTAGACGAATCCCTCGCAGCGGAAGTGTTCCTCGGAGGTGCACGCCGCTCTGCAATGCTCAAGGCCCACCGAAGGCACTGTGCGGTGTACGAAGTTGTCTGGCAGCAAGCGACCCATCCCAACTCGTCGAAAGCAATCTCCTGGAAGAATTCGAGACAATGTTGTACTCAGAGGCCATTGAGGATGGTCCAATTAACAATTGAAATGCCACTCCTATGGGAAATCCTGTGGATTTAAGTTCATCACAACAAGATCTCAGAATTCAAAGCGAAAACTTGCTATTAGCTTTTGGCTTCTTGACATGCTCCCTTGCCTTGCATTCATGATTTCGAATCACTGGAACAGATGTAATCAATATTTAAGAGCAAACTTTGAAGAAAAATGAATAATGCCGGTAGTAATATTCAGGACTCTAGTAAAGGAGATCTTTAGATTCCTGTGCGTTGCTCCAAGAACTTCTGTAATGCAATCTAGAGGGTCACTCAACTCTTACATCAATATATCTCATTCACGAAATTTCTCTCTTGAGTTTAAGAAGAGCAATTTCAGATAAACTTTTAATCCAAATATCTTTGCCTTCTAAACAAAAACACAAATGGCTACAAAATGTAGTAAATTTTAAAAAATTGAATTTAAAAATAAATCGAGTATATATTTTTTTAAGTTTATTTCTAAAGTCATTTCAGATAAAAAAAGGAATACCGACAAACTGATCGAAATTTGCGGATCAAGAAAACGAGGAAATACAATTTAAGAGCCGGAAGAGAAAGGTTGAACAAGCGGTAAAGGCATATTGCTTATTTTTCTCTTATTCGACTCGAATCAACTGATTTTTTTCTCATTTCAGACCTCATAAAGGACCGAGAACTATTAACTCAAATGACTAATGTATGGTATACAATATCTAAAATTATAAACTATTCAAATGGTGAATCTGCGTTGTATCACACATCCATTTGAGAGAGCACCGATAAGAACTTTCACGGGCAAAAGAAAGCTCATATATAAGGCAGCTATAGAGCGAATCATACTTCCAAGACGAAGGACAATCTGCCGTTCCGCAATTTAATAATAATAAATCGTCTTTATTTTTAAAGAAATATAGAAGTAATAGAAACGATTAAATGGCTTCCCGGAATGGATTTTCAAATCTCGAATTATGGCCTTAACTTGAATATAATTAATTAAATTTGGGCCCCAATTTAGGGTCTTGGAAATGAGCGATCGAAAAGGGATCAGCTGAAAGTGCACTCAAGAGATTTCCTGTGACTTGATCTCATTGAGTCAAAAATAAATTAAAAATCAGGAGGCCCTGAGAGGACCCCAAAATGAATTGAAAGAAACAATCGCGACCAGAAATGATCCAACGGATACATTTAAATAGCTGCAAAAACGTCTCAAAGTTCTCAATACTCTATGTATTTCTTATGGAAATGGATTGATAACGGCCTGGAGTTGAACCCTGGGCCCCTGTTTACATGCCCGATGTACACTCCTGGCCAAAATTAACGCAGCACCTCCCTAGCGATCCTTACGGTAGGTGCTGCGTTAATTTTGGCCAGGAGTGTACGTAATCCACGCATTTTATCATCGGATTACACGATAGTTTTGCATTCCTTCCGAAAGAACTTAAAATAAAACGATTGACTATGTTTTCTTATGAGAATCAATTAACACGAGTGCCAAATATGACAAAATCAAGATTGTGTTGTGTAAGGGAAGTGCCTCAGGAACCATATCGAATATCCTTTATATTTTTTATGGGAGAATACGTCCTGACGTCAAAACCGAGACCATTTTGGGATACCTTTTCTATTAACGTAAAGGGAGTGAACGAAAGTTTAACTGTAACTCGAATTTCAACTCTATGCACTTAGTGCAAGTGAAGTGCCTTAAAACATTTTCCGTGTTTCCTTATCATTCCTTAAGAGGAAAGATGCGCAGAGCCCTAGAATCGAACCCAGGAGAATTTGAGAGTCCATGAACATGTTTCACTAAGGTGACTTTCGCCTGTTTACATGGCTACAGACGTCTATTCGGAAAAGTCTTCAATAGCTTTATGAAAGTACAAACCATTGCCTCCATTACAGGAGAAATTTTCCAAATATGTCTTAAAAATAATATTTGAAGCACTTTGGCTTCTAACTTATTTCATTATCGAAAACTATAACGATAATCGGGAAAATTCGCGCCGAACAAGCGTCGAAATCAGGATAATATTCGGAAATCCCTTTCGAATTGACGTTCGACATCCAGCGATCTCCTGATTTTCAATTCTGCTTATTGCCTGGAAGAGCCTCAGAAAACAATCCGAAAATCAGCCCAATATTTTCTTTCGGGGAAAAGCGTGATGCTCCTGGGATCGAACCCATGGTAGCTAGGATCGATTTCTTTCTTTGGGGGTCTTTTGTTAGGGCGCCTTAAAAAGTTAATGACGCTTTTAGTTTAGGTTGTAGGTTTGTATCGGACATCCACAGTATATCTATGCGTAATAGATATCTAATATATGGTTAGAGTTGCTTGCAATATGCATATGCTTAAAGTATTGTACATTGCAAAGTTCCATTTGGATTGAAATTTTAGGATATAGGAACTAGAGAACAGCTATGGTAAACCGTCTCGACCGCCTTCTCAGAGCGCCTGGGTCTATGCGATGACGTAGGCAAAGCGTGTGGGTAAATGGTACACGGGTCGGCCTTTACTCGAAGGAAATATGAGTACTCAAACACCTAAATGAGTCAGAACGAGTTGAAGAGACTCAAAATGAATCATTTGACTCATCTCAAATCGGTTCCTCCGTCCTTACTCGTCCCTCGCCGCGATACTCAAAGAAAACCTGCTTTTACGTGGAAGGCGTTGTAATTTAGCGATGGTTATTGCAGAAAGTGGTTTACGGTTGTTTATTTTTCCTATTTGCAATATTTTGTTGATATTTTTAATGTTAGATACCGATGAATAAAAATGAAAATATATCTCTGGAAATTGGTGCACTTATACCAAAAAGAAAGGAAGTACATATTGCTTGTAAGATTGCTTTGACTTGAGTATATATTTCCACCGATTTATTGCATCCGATGGACGAAGTTAGAACTCATATGACGGCATTCATTTTGATTCCAAATGATTTTAATAGAATCTAGTCGAAATATTCCAAAAATAAAACATACAAATAAAGGGCCGTATGAATAAAAAGAAGCATTTGCTCAAAATTAAAAGGTAGAAGTAAAAGCAAAACCTTCTCTTAACCCTCCAAGGACGAGAATTATTTTTTCTTAAAAATTACCCTAATTTTAGTATATTGGTATTCAGATGACCTAAATTAACAACAGAAAATTGTTTAAAAAAAGTTAACAATAATAGGTTCGTTGCAAATGCCCGTTCCCATATGGGCACGTCAGTCCTTCCCACTACTACTATTACGCGCGCCATGATGAAATTAAAAAAAAGCATTTTATTGAAAAAAATCATATTTATTTTAAAAAAATATTGTATGAAATGGTTTTTCTTGGAAGATATAAGTATTTGTTTTATAATTATTTTGTTAAGTACTTTGTAAAACATTTAACACAAAGCCCAACATCGCACTTATTACGCATTGTTCTCCCACGACTCTCGCACTCTTCATATGCGCAGCGTTTTCCCTTGTTCTGCGGTATGTCACCAATTACACCGATTAATTGATCATACCATAACTCTTGCGTGTAGCCAGTTTTTGACGTGGAAGCCTTGCTGAGTCGTCCACCGGGTGGTTTTTATTCCGTCTTGTACCGAGTAAAGTACACCTGAGCAATCTTCCATCTAAACCCTAATTTTGTCCTTGGATCTGAGGATTTCCTTTTATTATCATTATTATTCGATTTTCTGAGTTGCAAATAATTTATATAAATCATATCTTACCAATATGCAGTGAATTTACATGAATTTGGTCAGTTCCACCCATATGCTTATTATACTGGGATATGAAGTAGGGTTATGGAAGCTGAATAATTTTATTTTGTTTCCTATAAAACCTTTTAGCTTTCATCAACGGCGTAACTCCATACGCTGTTGAAGCTGCCACAATTACCAAATTGTCCAGCCATTTAGTGATTCCTATTCCTTCACATGTAGAAATAGCTGTGATGCTCTTTCCACTCTCCTCCTTTTTTAGATCATTTTTTGGTGGTAGCGGACAATCTTTCGGAATCCGGTTCTTTCTGATTCACCCAGCTCCATTGTAGCCACATCCTTTCAAATGTGGCAATAAATTCTTTCGTATAAATTATATATTGAGCTAAATAAATTAATGCTATTATATTATTTCACATACCACTTCAAATTATAATAACCGAATCTTATCGATTTACCTCTACTACATCGCTTGCAGCTGTGTCTTCCGTAGTATCTTATCATCTCTTCTTCACAATCTAAGAACTGGGAAGGCACCAAATGCTGCAAACATCTCTGTGTAATCCTTTTCATCGTAGGCCAGACTTTGTAGAACCCATCGCTTGACTGCCTAACTTAGTATTATCCGCTAAGTGTAAAAATTTCATTATTTGGATGAATCAGTCCCTCCTCATCGCTCTACTAATCAATTCAATATGTACATCCTTTTTCGCGTCCCAGTAATATTTTTTTCCAGGAGAACGTTGTACATAATAACGGATACAATCAAAATGCCAATGACGGCTCGCATCTCCTCTGCTGTAATTTGTGGACTGGGGCAATAAAAAAATCGGGCGTAATTCTCACTTTGTTCCACTATGAATGCGACGAAATCGTCATCGATGAAGAGCTCTAGCAATTAGATGCAGCTAAGTTTAGAGTATGAAAAGTAATCTGCTTCAGAAAAACTTCCCGTACACTCAATGCTACCCTTTATCCATTTTTTCCGCACAGATTTTTTTGCCCCATCGTCTTCTCCAGCACCGATACTTTCGTTGGTTGCCAACCGAATTGGCGTGTGCCCTCATTTGCTTGCCAGTAAAATTGTCAACCAATCTTTCCTCATCTTCATCAGTTCGCTCATTTTCTTCTGTTGGAGAAATGAAGAAATCGGTAACATCTACCTCACTCTCTTCATCCTCGTCAAGGATTCGGAGAGCCTCCTTCAGTAAAGTCGACTCATGAAAACTTACGTTTTTCCTGAATAGAAACTATAACACCTCTAATGATATCATTTTATGTGAAGCTAATAAAATTTGAAAGGATTTGTATATCTAGTACAATAATCATTTGCTAATATATGTTGTTGCCGCTTCTACTATATAAATTTAGGTTTTCCGAGATTTAGTTCATAAATATGCATAATAATTACCATAGTCTTCTTGTCACAACTTAAAACTAAAATAATTCTTAACTTAATTGAACCAAAAACAATGTATTATGTCGCAAAATATTCTTTTATATACTATATATATCTTTCCTTGACAGCCATCGGCAAGGAAATCGCGTAGTAGTGGGAAGGCCTGACGTGCCCATATGGGAACGCAGCAATAAACAACGTTATAACAACAACAAATAACCTCAAACTCTGCTCCATTTAATTTCTTTCGATGATTAGAACATCATACTAAAGGTATACAAGCAAAAGACTACTTTAAATTAAAAACAGTAAAACTTATAAAAATTAGTTGCCAGAAGGATCCATCTCAAAATTTCCCTGTTTTTCGAAAAATCACAAGAAATATTTCCCTTGACTTAAATGCACCAAAACTCAAATGAAACTAAGCTTTGGACCCTCTTAGCTCACAAAATATCGTTTACTGACCATTTTATGACACTCAAGATATTGTTTAGCTACCTAGAGAACCCAGCTGCAGTCCGTTCCCATATGGGAACGTCAGTCCTTTAAGGGTTAATTTGCACAAGCATTTGCTTTTACTTGCAAGCAAATGCTTCAAATGACGAGTAAAAGGTCGACTTTTTTCCATGGAAATGAAGGAATCAGCTCTAGCCGCCACTTGGAGAGCATTGATCAGTTCAATTGAAAGGTAAATCAGTAACTGTTGCTTGTAAATGAGTTTTCATTAATTTTATGAATAATAACATCATCATACTCGTGTGAAAAAGTGATAGAGAACTCCCATGTGAAGAGGTGCCCTTTCTTATGTTTGGAGGAATGGTCTATAAGAAACATGACGTTGTATTTTATCTGAAATAATTGGAAAGATATCGTTCGCAATTAATTGCGTTCGAGTAATAATGGCTTATACCTATTTGTTCTCCTTGTTCCAAAGGGAGAAATACTTTTCTAATTAATCCAAAGCTTCTTCTTTCATAGAGGAGATAAGTAAGGAATCATACATGCTTGATAGCTTGGAATTTTGATTATGAATATAAGGGGTAAGATAAAAACATGCAAAAAGGAGGGGTTGAAAACAGGTTATTTTTTTAAGATCGCTATTTAATATATGAATATAAATCCCTTTCAAAAATGCATATTCTACCAAATGGTTTGCGTAATACTTATTGCGTATTATTATTATTTCGTATCAAAAGGTTTTGCTTTCTTTTATGCATACGGCCCAGTGACTCATCAGATTTTTTGAAATGGAGCGTCGCAGTTGGTGCGATAAAACCAGGAGCGTTTTCATGATTTTTGAAAAAGCTCGGCACCATATTAATAAGTTGAAGTAATGAAAACAGTAATATAGGAAATTTAGTGCAAGGTTATACTTATCTAAACTCATCACAATAAGCATTGAATTAATCATCCTTGACATTAAAAGAGCGATCTACTTTTATGAATTGTTATTGCAGAAACTGAAATTAATTTTTATATAGAGCCGAGCTGAAGGCTATATATTGCCCTTTCGCAAATATGTTATTTGTTAAGTTTCATGTTCTATAATTATTTATTTTTCTTTATTCATGACGATGAAGGATTTTGTGCGTTTTTTTTTCTACACGATCAATTAAGTGGGGCGGAAAATTCCTAATAGGAACCCAAAATGTAAAATCAGATTCCGTATCCAAGTGGCCAAACCCAAGACCGTGAGGTGAGATTGCATGTAACTATTTGGTTTGGGCAACACTGACTGTTTCCAAAATGCCAAGTAGGTATATAAAACGAAATTCCATATTTCCGTTTAACTGAATGGAAATGGTGTCGAGCCAAAGATGGTAAATGGCGTTTATGAAGCATTCCTCTGTTCTAATACCTGGTCATAGAATAGAATAATTTACCTACTTGGTAAATGAATCATGAAAGATTTGAAATTTGCAATGCATAGAGGAATGCACTCCGAGGATTATTAGTGAAACAGTAAAATATAAAATTTATTTATGACCTCTGTTCTGATTTTACGTTTTCATATTATCGGGAAATGATTTAAATGAGCTCTTAAATATTCCTACGATGAATTTCATATGGGAGAATTCTGCACCCACCTAGTGTCAAGCCCATTTGGCGACATTTCTATGATTATAAAACAAAAGAGCGCATTTTCATTCCTTTGTGCATTTCAGATGATGATAGCGGAATTTTATTTTCACGTTATGATTTCGTTTTCAAAATTTGGATGACATTAGTGTTGTCCCGGTCGTTATGCGTACTCACATTCAAGGTTGTGGTCTTAATTCTTACGAACTGTTTAGTGGAGATTTCAAATATATCGATGAAGCATATTCCGAGAAGATGGAAAGTACAGCAGTCATGAACATGTTTTACAAACGCAGTTTACCTTTTCCATAATGGTCCTTGGTTCGACACCATGGGTAAATATTGAATCCAATTAAAGGGGGACACGGAATTTCGTTTGAGAAGGACCTTCTACTATTTATACGGGCTAGAAATTTCGTGAATTTCATGGACTTGCTATTCCAGCACCTTTTACTCGTGTATATATATATACGAGTAAAAAGTAGCTTGCATACTGCAAGCAGATCGGCAATACTAATTTCATATCGGCATCATATCGGGACGGTTCTCAAAAGAACAAAAAAATGATTCAAAATATTCTTAAAATTCGCTGCAATTTTATCGTCTGGCATCGAACCCGGGTCTTACTGGTATATTACTATGCAGCACAATAGAAGATCACCGTCTCTAACTATGTGTGAAAATTCAAGCAGAAATATTGGCTACAACTGCCTCAAAAGACGTTCTAATTTTCACGAATGTAAATGGCTCTCTGGATTCGAACTAAGGACGATCTTGGAAATCTAAAATATGTTTCTGAAAGTTATTCATGATCTCTATCTATATGCCGAATTTGAAGTTTCTATATTATTGGCAAAGGTTTCAAAATAATTCCTAAAAATCGGATCAACTTCTGATTGCAGAGACACCTGGTGTCGAACCCAGGACACATTGATAGCTGTGAATGCACTGTTTGATTTGTATGTACTTAATATTTCTATATGCAAAGTTTGAAGTCGATATCGTGCCGGGAAGTACCTAAAATTTGATTCCGTTATCTCCGTAAGAAATGCGTTGAGGAATTAAATGTCCCTCTGGGATCGAACCAAGGACCATCAGCGAATACGTTAAATTTTATTATGGTATATTTTTATGGTATCTAACATCATACCGAATTTCAAGTTTCTATGCCATCGGAAAAGGGTCCAGAAAAAATCTTAAAAATCGCCACAATGCATTTTAAACGGCCGATATTTGCCCCGACCTAGCATCGAACCAAGGATAATATTCGTATATGTCTTTATGGTTTCCTTTTGATATGCACGGCATCTAGCGATCCCTTGAATTTCAAATCTCTCCTTTACCGGGAAGTGCCTCAAAAAAATTTTCGAAAATCCCCGCCATGTATTCTTATGGACAAAATCGCGACTTTGGGGCCTTCTGTAATCGAACCCATGACACCGAAGCTCAATGTCGGCTTTTTCCTGGAGGTTGCACGTTATGGCCAATATGTCGTAAAAATTACAAGGCAGTGGCACTTCTGGAACATGGTTAGAATTTTGATCCCCTATATATCTATCTATTATATATAGACGCTTCTCCGGATATACCTATAAGTTACGAGTAAAATGTAGCTTGCATACTGCAAGCAGATCGGCAATACTAATTTCATATCGGCATCATATCGGGACGGTCCTCAAAAGAAAAAAAAAGGATTTAATTTTTTCTTAAAATTCGCTGAAATTTCATCGTCTGGCATCGAACCCGGGTCTTACTGGTAATCCTACTATGAAACACAATAGAAGATCACCATCTCTAACTATGTGTGAAAATTCAAGAAGAAATATTGGCTATAACTGCCTCAAAAAACGTTCTAATTTTCACGAATGTTAATGCCTCTCGGGACTCGAACCAAGGACGATCGTGGAAATCTAAAACATGTTTCTGAAAGTTATTTATGATCTCTATCTATATGCCGAATTTCATGTTTCTATTTTATTGGGAAAGGTTTCAAAATAATTCCTAAAAATCGGATCAACTTCTGATTTCAGAGACACCTGGTGTCGAACCCAGGACGTATTGCAAGCTGTGAATGCACAGTTTGATTTGTAAAGACTTGCTCTTGTATCATGCAAAGTTTGAAGTTGATAGCATGCCGGAAAGTACCTAAATTTTGTTTCCGTTATCTCCGTAAGAAATGCATTGAGAAATGCAAATGGCCCTCTGGGATCGAACCAAGGACAATCAGCGAACATGTAAAATTTGATTATGAAGTATATTCATGATATCTATCCACGTGCCGAGTTTCGAAAATCCAAGTTATCGGGAAAGGATCCAAAAAAAATCTTCAAAATTGCCGCAATGCATTTTAAACGGCCGATTTTTGCCCCGACCTAGCATCGAACCATGGACTATATTCTAAGATGTTTTTCTAATTTTCGTTGGATACGCACGGCTTCTAGTGATCCCTCGAGTTTCAACTCTTTCTCTCTCCGGGAAGTGCCTCAAAAAAATTTTCGAAAATCCCCGCCATGTATTCTTATGGAGAAAATCGCGACTTTGGGGCCCTCTGGAATCGAACCCATGACCCTGAAGATCAAAATCGCAATTTCTCTGGCGGTTACACGTTATGGCCAATACGTCGTAAAAATTTCAAGTCAATGACGCTTGTGGTTTAGGCTGTGAATTAGTATCCTATCTATCTATCTATCTATCTATATAGGTATATCCATGAATGAATCCGGAGAAGCATCTATATATAATAGATATATAGGGGATCAAAAGTCTAACCATGTTCCACAAGTGCCAACGACTTGAAATTTTTACGACGCATTGGCCATAACGTGTAACCTCCAGGAAAAATCCATCATTGAATCTCGGTGTCATGGGTTCGATTCCAGAAGGCCCCAAAGTCGCGATTTTCTCCATAAGGATACATGGGGGGGATTTTCGAAAATTTTTTTTAGGCACTTCCCGGAAGAATTGTGAGTTGAAATTCAAGAGATCGCTAGATGCCGTGTTTATCTAAAGGAAATCACAAAGACATCTACAAATATTATCCTTGGTTCGATGCTAGGCCAGGGCAAATATTCTCCCGTTTAATTTACATTGCGACTTTTAAGATTTTTTTTAATTACTTACAGATGACTTGGATGCTTGATACTTGGCACGTGGATATATATCATAAATATATTTCATAATAAAATTTTAGAACTCGCTGATGGTCCTTGGTTCGATCCCAGAGGGCCATTTACATCCTACAGTGCATTTCTTATGGAGATTACGGAAGCAAATTATAGGTACTTTCTGGCAAGTTGTTGACTTCAAACTTTGCATTTAATAAGATCAGGTCAATCCAATTCATAATGTGTTTTCACAGCTGCCAGTAGGTCCTGGGTTCGACACCAGGCGTCTCTACAATCAGTAATTGATTCAATTTTTAGGAACTATTTTGAACCCTATTCCCAATAATATAGAAACATCAAATTCGGCATATAGATAGAGATCATATATAATTTTCAGATACATTTTTTAGATTTTCAAGATCGTCCTTGGTTTGAATCCAGAGAGCCATTTAAATTCGTGAAAATTAGAACGTCTTTTGAGGCAGTTGTAGCCCATATTTCAGCTTGAATTTTCACACATACTTAGAGATGGTGATGTACTATTGTGTTTCATAGTAGGTTCCCCAGTAAGACCCGGGTTCGATGCCATACGATGGAATTTCAGCGAATTTTAAGAAAAAATTTCAATCCACTTTTTTCTTTTGATGGCCGTCCCGATATGATGCCGACAAAAAACTTTTGTTATCGATGTGCTTGCAGTATGCAAGCAACATTTTACTCGTATATATATATATACGAGTAAAATGTAGCTTGCATACTGCAAGCAGATCGACAACACCAATTTAATGTCGGCAACCTTTCGGGACGGTCTTAAAAAGAAAAAAAAATTGAAAATATTCTTAAAATTCGCTGCAATTTTAATCGTCAGGCATCGAACCCGGGTCTTCCTGGCTAACCTATTAAGCAGCACAAGAGAAGATCACCATCACTAACTATGTGTGAAAATTCAAGCAGAAATATTGGCTGAAACTGCCTCAAACGACGTTCTACTTTTCATGAATGAAAATGGCTCTCTGGATTCGAACCAAGGACTATCTAGGAAATCTAAAATATGTTCATCTAAAGTATGTATGATATCTATCTATATGCCGAATTTCAAATTTCTATATTATTGGGAAAGGTTTCAAAATAATTCCTAAAAATCGGATCAACTTCTGATTGCAGAGACGCCTGGTGTCGAACCCAGGACACATTGATAGCTGTGAATGCACTGTTTGATTTGTATGGACTTGATCTTTCTCTATGCAAAGTTTGAAGTCGTTATCGTGCCGGGAATTACCTAAAATTTGTTTCCGTTATCTCCGTAAGATAAGCATTGAGGAATTTAAATGTCCCTCTGGGATCGAACCAAGGACCACCATCGGGTATGTAAAATTCGATTATGATATATTTTTATAGTATCCAACCTCATACCGAATTTTAAGTTTCTATGCCATCGGAAAAGGGTCCAAAAATAATCTTAAAAATCGCCACAATGCATTTTAAACGGCCGATTTTTGCCCCGACCTAGCATCGAACCAAGGATAATATTCGTGGATATCTTTATGGTTTCCTTTAGATATGCACGGCATCTATCGATCCCTTGAATTTCAAATCTCTCCTTTTCCGGGAAGTGCCTCAAAAAAAATTTCGAAAATCCCCGCCATGTAATGTTATGGGGAAAATCGCAACTTTGGGGGCTTCTGGAATCGAACCCATGACACCGAGGTTCAAAGTCGGCTTTTTCCTGGAGGTTACACGTCATGGCCATAACGTCGTAAAAATTTCAAGACGGTGGCACTTGTGGAACATGGTTAGAATTTTGATCCCCTATGACTGAATGAATGAATGAGTGACTGTGTATATAGGTATATCCGGAGAAGCGTCTATATATAATAGATACGAGTAAAATGTTGCTTGCATACTGCAAGCAGATCGGCAACACTATTTTCATGTCGGGATCATATCGGGACGGCCATCAATAGAAAAAAATGGAATGATATTTTTCTTAAAATTCGATGAAATTACATCGTCTGGCATCGAACCCGGGTCTTTCTGGTAAACTTACTATGTAGCACAATAGAAGATCAACACTCTAACTATGTGTGAAAATTCAAGCAGAAATATTGGTTACAACTGCCTCAAAAGACGTTCTTATTTTCACGAATGTAAATGCCTCTCTGGATTCGAACCAAGGACGATCTTGGAAATCTAAAACATGATTTTGAAATTTATCTATGATATCTAACTACATGCCGAATTTCAAGTTTCTATATTGTTGGGAAAGGGTTCAAAATAATTATTGAAAATCGGATCAGTTACTGATTGTAGAGACGCCTGGTGTCGAACCCAGGACACATTGATAGCTATGAATGCATAGTTTGATTTCTTTAGACTGGTTCTTCTATCATGCTAAGTTTTAAGTCGATAGCATGCCGGGAAGTACCTAAAATTTGTTTCCGTTATCTCCGTAAGAAATGCATTGAGGAATATAAATTACCCTCTGGGATCGAACCAAGGACCGTCTGCGAATATTTAAAATTCGATTATGATATATATTTATAGTATCTAACCTCATACCGAATTTCAAGTTTCCATGGCATTGGAAAGGGGTCCAAAAAAAATCTTAAAAATCGCCACAATGCATTTTAAACGGCCGATTTTTGCCCCGACCTAGTATCGAACCCAGGTTATTTTCCGTATAACTCATTTATGTTTTCGATAGATCATGACCATATATAAAGGCTCCTTGAGTTTTGATTCTCTACCTATCCGGGAAGTATTTTTTTTTAATTCCCGAAAATCAAAGCAATGCATTTAAACGGGAAAAATCGGGACTTTGGAGCCCCCTGGCATCGAACCCATGACACTGAGGATCAAAATCGCAATTTTTCTGGTGGTTACACGTTATGGCTTATACGCCGTAAAAATTTCAGCTCAATCACTCTTGTGGTTTAGGCTGTGAGTTTGTATCCTCTCTATATATATATCTATTATATATAGATGCTTCTCCGGATTCATTCATGTATCCATATATATATACGAGTAAAATGTTGCTTGCACACTGCAAGCATATCGACAACACTATTTTCATGTCGGCATCATATCGGGACGGCCATCAAAAGAAAAAAGTGGGTTGAAATATTTCTTAAAATTCGCTGCAATTCCATCGTCTGGCATTGAACCCGGGTCTTACTGGTGAACCTACTATGAAACACAATAGAACATCACCATCTCTAACTATGTGTGAAAATTCAAGCAGAAATATGGGCTACAACTGCCTCAAAAGACGTTCTAATTTTCACGAATTTAAATGGCTCTCTGGATTCGAACCAAGGACGATCTTGGAAATCTAAAACATGTTTCTTAAAGTTATTTATGAGATCTATCTATATGACAAATTTAAAATTTCCATATTATTGGGAAAGGATTCAAAATAATTCCTAAAAATCGGATCAACTTCTGATTGCAGAGACACCTGGTGTCGAACCAAGGACATATAGTAAGCTGTGAATGCACAGAATGATCTGTAAAGACTTGCTCTTCTATCATGCAAAGTTTGAAGTCGATATCTTGCCGGGAAGTACCTAAAATTTGTTTCCGTTATCCCCATAAGAAATGCATTGTGGAGTGCAAATTGCCCTCTGGGATCGAACCAAGGACCATAGGCGAACACAAAAAATTTGATTATGAAATATATTTATGATTTCTAACCCCATGCCGAGTTTCAATTATCCATGCCATCGGGAACGGGCCAAAAAAAATCTTAAAAATCGCCACAATGCATTTTAGACGGCCGATTTTTGCCTGGACCTAGCATCGAACCCAGGATATTTTCAGTAAAACTCATTTATGTTTTCGATAGATCATGACCATATATATCGGCTCCTTGAGTTTTAAGTCCCTACCTATCCGGCAAGTATTTTTTTAAAATTCCGGAAAATCAAAGCAATGCATTTAAACGGGAAAAATCGGCACTTTGGGGCCCTCTGGAATCGAACCCATGACATTGAGGTTCAAAATCGCAATTTTTCTGGCGGTCACACGTCATGGCCAATATGTCGTAAAAATTTCAAGTCAATGACGCTTGTGGTTTGGCCTGTGAGTTTGTATCCTCTCTATATATATATCTATTATATATAGATGCTTCTTCGGATTCATTCATCTATTATACGAGTAAAATGTTGCTTGCATACTGCAAGCAGATCGACAACACTAATTTCATATCGGCATCATATCGGGACGGACATCAAAAGAAAGAAAAATTTCAAAATATTCGTAGAATTCGCTTCAATTTAATCGCCTGGCAGCGAACCCCGGTCTTCCTGGTGTACTTACTATGCAGCAAAATAGAAGATTACCATATCAAACTATGTGTGAAAATTCAAGCAAAACTATTAGGTGCAACTACCTCAAACGACGTCCTACTATTCACATACACTCCTTATTTGAGAAATTATAATGTGCTCTGGCATCGAACCCAGGAACAGCATGGTCTTATCTATTTTTTTTCTTAAACAAAGTGTTAATATACATCTTCCATCTAAGCAAGAGCTCCCTTACATATCGATAAATGCATAAAAAAATTATGAAAAGGTACCCCATAGTATTATATATGGGGGATATTTTTACCGCCCGGCATCGAACCCGGGTCTTTAAGGCAATACTTTCTATGCAGCACAACAGAAAAACACCATCTCTAACCGCGTATGCAAATTTAAGCAGAAATATTGGTTGCAACTGCCTCAAATGACGACCTCCTTTTCCTTTATATTTCTTATGAGAGAAACGTTATTGTGCTCTGGCTTCGAACCCAGGAACAGTACGGTCTTATGAAAATTTTTTTCTAAAACTTATTCGTACCATACATCTTCCAGCCAAGCAAGAACATCCTATCATTTCGATAAGTGCATCTAAAAAAATAATGAAAAACGGCTCCCATGTATTTTAAAGGGCAGATCTTTGCATCGTCCTAGCATCGAACCCAGGATAACTTTTGTAAAAGTCATTGATGTTTTCGAAAGTCCAAGACCATAAATATTGGCACCTTGAGTTTTACTTCTCTACCTATCCGGAAAGTATTTTTTTTTAATTCCCGAAAATCACGGCAATGCATTCAAAAGGGAAAAATCGGGACTTTGGGGCCCTCTGGAATCGAACCTATGACACTGAGGATCAAAGTCTCTTTTTTCCTGGGGGTTTCACGTTATGGCCAATATGTCATAAAAATTTCAGATCAATGACGCTTGTAGTTTAGGCTGTGAATTTGTATCCTATCTATCTATCTATCTATATAGGTATATATATGAATGAATCCGGAGAAGCATCTATATCTATTATATATACGAGTAAAATGTAGCTTGCATACTGCAAGCAGATCGACAACACTAATTTTATATCGGCATCATATCGGGTCGGTCCTTAATAGAAAAAAAAAGGATTGAAATATTTCTTCAAATTCGCTGAAATTTCATCGTCTGGCAATGAACCCGGGTCTCTCTGGTGAAATTACTATGCAGCACAATAGAAGATCACCGATTCTAACTATTTGTGAAAATTCAAGCAGAAATATTTGGCTACAACTGCCTCAAAAGACGTTTTAATTTTCACGAATGTAAATGGCTCTCTGGATTCGAACCAAGGACGATCTTGGAAATCTAAAACATGTTTCTAAAAGTTATTTATGATCTCTATCTATATGCCAAATTTCAAGTTTCTATATTGTTGGGAAAGGTTTGAAAATAATTCCTAAAAATCGGATCAATTTCTGAATGCAGAGACACCTGGTGTCGAAGCCAGGAAATACTGTAAGCTGTGAATGCAAAGTTTGATTTGTAAGGACTGGCTTTTCTATCATGCAAAGTTTGATGTCGATAGCATGCCGGGAAGTACCTTAATTTTGTTTCCGTTATCTCCGTAAGAAATGCATTGAGAAATGCAAATGGCCCTCTGGGATCGAACCAAGGACCATCAGCGAACATCTAAAATTTGATTATGATATATATTCATGATATCTATCGACGTGCCGAGTTTCAAGTATCCATGTTATCGGGAAAGGATCCAAAAAAAATCTTAAAAATCGCCGCAATGCATTTTAAACGGCCGATTTTTGCACCGACCTAGCATCGAACCATGGACAAAATTCGAAGATGTCTTTTTGATTTTCGTTGGATATGCACGGCTTCTAGCGGTCCCTCGAATTTCAATTCTCTCCTTTTCCGGAAAAGGCCTCAAAAAAATTTTGGAAAATCCCCGCCATGTATTCTTATGGGGAAAATCGCGACTTTGGGGCCTTCTGGAATCGAACCCATGGCACCGAGGTTCAAAATCACATTTTTTCTGGTGGTTACACGTTATGGCCAATACGTCGTAAAAATTTCAAGTCAATCACGCTTGTGGTTTAGGCTGTGAATTAGTATCCTATCTATCTATCTAGGTATATACATGAATGAATCCGGAGAAGCATCTATCTATTATACGAGTAAAATGTTGCTTGCATACTGCAAGCAGATCGAAAACACTAATTTTATATCGGCATTATATCGGGACGATCCTCAAAAGAAAAAAAAGGATTGAAGTTTTTCTTAAAATTCGCTGACATTTCATCGTCTGGCATCGAACCCGGGTCTTTACTGTGAACTTACTATGCAGCACAATAGTAGATCACCATCTCTAACTATGTGTGAAAATTCAAGCAGAAATATTGGCTGCAACAGCCTCAAAAGACGTTCTAATTTTCACGAATGTAAATGGCTCTCTGGATTCGAACCAAGGACAATCTTTGAAATCTAAAACATGTTTCTGAAAGTTATTTATGATCTCTATATATATGCCGAATTTCAAGTTTCTATATTATTGGGAAAGGTTTCAAAATAATTCCTTAAAATCGGATCAACTTCTGATTGCAGAGACACCTGGTGTCGAACCCAGGAAATATTCTATGCTGTGAATGCAAAGTTTGATTTGTAAGGACAGGCTCTTCTATCATGCAAAGTTTGAAGTCGATAGCATGCCGGGAAGTACGTTAATTTTGTTTCCGTTATCTCCGTAAGAAATGCATTGAGAAGTGAAAATTTCCCTCTGGGATCGAACCAAGGACCATCAGCGAACATGTAAAATTTTATTATGAAATATATTTGTGACATCTATCCACGTGCTGAGTTTCGAGTATCCATATTATCGGGAAAGGATCCAAAAAAAATCTTCAAAATCGCCGCAATGCATTTTAAATGGCCGATTTTTGCCCCGACCTAGCATCGAACCAAGGATAATATTCATAGATGTCTTTATGGTTTTCTTTAGATATCTTTGGCATCTAGCGATCCCTCGAATTTCAACTCTCTACTTTCCCGGGAAGTGCACCAAAAAAATTTTCGAAAATCCCCGCCATGTATCCTTATGGAGAAAATCGCGACTTTGGGGCCTTCTGGAATCGAACCCATGAAACCGAGGTTCAATGTCGGCTTTTTCCAGGAGGTTACACGTTATGGCCAATACGTCCTAAAAATTTCAAGTCGTTGGCACTTGTGGAACATGCTTAAACTTTTGATCCCCTATATATATATCTATTATATATAGATGCTTCTCCGGATTCATTCATGGATATACCTATACGAGTTAAATGTTGCTTGCATACTGCAAGCAGATCGACAACACTATTTTCATGTCGGCATCATATCGGGACGGCCATCAAAAGAAAAAAATGGATTGAAATTTTTCTTAAAATTCGCTGCAATTCCATCGTCTGGCATCGAACCCGGGTCTTTACTGTTGAACTTACTATGCAGCACAATAGAACATCGCCATCTCTAACTATGTGTGAAAATATAAGCAGAAATATGGGCTACAACTGCATCAAAAGACGTTCTAATTTTCACGAATTTAAATTGCTCTCTGGATTCGAGCCAAGGACGAACTTGCAAATCTAAAACATGATTTTGAAAGTTATTTATGATCTCTATCTACATGCCGAATTTCAAGTATCTATATTGTTGGGAAAGGGTTCAAAATAATTATTGAAAATCGGATCAGTTACTGATTGTAGAGACACCTGGTGTCGAACCCAGGACACATTGACAGCTGGGAATGCACAGTTTGATTTGTATACACTAAATCTTTCTTAGTGCAAAGTTTGAAGTCTTTATCGTGCTGGGAAGTACCTATAATATGTTTCCGTTATCTCCGTAAGAAATGCATTGAGGAATTTAAATGGCCCTCTGGGATCGAACCAAGGACCATCAGCGAATATATAAAATTTGATCCTGAAATTTATCATTGATCTCCAACTCCATGCCGAATTTCAAGTTTCCATGCCATCGGGAAAGGGTCCAAAATAAATCTTAAAAATCGCCACAATGCAATTTAAACGGCCGATTTTTACCCCGACCTAGCATCGAACCAAGGATATTTTCCGTAAAACTCATTTATGTTTTAGATAGATCATGACCATATATATAGGCTCCTTTAACTTTGATTCGCTACCTATCCGGAAAGTATTATTTTTAATTTCCCGAAAATCAACGCAATACATTTAAACGGGAAAAATCGGGACTTTGGGGCCCTCTGGAATCGAACCCATGACACTGAGGTTCAAAATCACAATTTTTCTGGTGGTTACACGATATGGCCAATACGTCGTAAAAATTTCAAGCCGATGACACTTGTGGTTTAGGCTGTGAATTAGTATCCTATCTATATACCTATCTATATATATATATGAATGAATCCGGAGAAGCATCTATATATAATAGATAGATAGATAGATAGATAGATAGATAGATAGGATACTAATTCACAGCCTAAACCACAAGCGTGATTGACTTGAAATTTTTACGACGTATTGGCCATAACGTGTAACCGCCAGAAAAATTGCGATTTTGATCCTCAGGGTCATGGGTTCGGTTCCAGAGGGCCCCAAAGTCGCGATTTTCTCCATAAGAATACATGGCGGAGATTTTCGAAAATTTTTTTGAGGTACTTCCCGGGGATTGAAAGAGTTGAAACTCGAGGGATCGCTAGAAGCCGTGCGTATCCAACGAAAATCAGAAAAACATCTTAGAATATAGTCCATGGTTCGATGCTAGGTCGGGGCAAAAATCGGCCGTTTAAAATGCATTACGGCGATTTTGAAGATTTTTTTTGGATCCTTTCCCGATAACATGGATATTCGAAACTCGGCACGCGGATAGATATCATGAATATACTTCATACTCAAATTTTACATGTTCGCTGATTGTCCTTGGTTCGATCCCAGAGGGCCATTTGCACTTCTCAATGCATTTCTTACGGAGACAACGGAAACAAAATTTAGGTACTTTCCGACATGCTATCAACTTCAAACTTTGCATGATACAAGAGTAAGTCTTTACAAATCAAACATAGCATTCACAGCTTGCAATACGTCCTGGGTTCGACACCAGGTGTCTCTGAAATCAGAATTTGATCCGATTTTTAGGAATTATTTTGAAACCTTTCCCACTAAAATAGAAACTTGAAATTCGGCATATAGATAGAGATCATAAATATCTATCAGAAACATATTTTAGACTTCCACGATCGTCCTTGGTTCGAGCCCCGAGAGGCATTAACATTCGTGAAAATTAGAACGTTTTTTGAGGCAGTTATAGCCAATATTTCTGCTTGAATTTTCACACATAGTTAGAGATGGTGATCTTCTATTGTGTTTCATAGTAGGTTTACCAGTAAGACCCGGGTTCGATGCCAGACGATGAAATTTCAGCGAATTTTAAGAAAAAATTAAATCCTTTTTTTTTCTTTTAAAGACCGTCCCGATATGATGCCGATATGAAATTAGTATTGCCGATCTGCTTGCAGTATGCAAGCTACATTTTACTCGTCTATTATATATAGATGCTTCTCCGGATTCATTCATGGATATACCTATATAGATAGATAGATAGATAGATAGATAGATAGATAGATAGGATACTAATTCACAGCCTAAACCACAAGCGTGATTGACTTGAAATTTTTACGACGTATTGGCCATAACGTGTAACCGCCAGAAAAATTGCGATTTTGATCCTCAGGGTCATGGGTTCGGTTCCAGAGGGCCCCAAAGTCGCGATTTTCTCCATAAGAATACATGGCGGAGATTTTCGAAAATTTTTTTGAGGTACTTCCCGGGGAGAGAAAGAGTTGAAACTCGAGGGATCGCTAGAAGCCGTGCGTATCCAACGAAAATCAGAAAAACATCTTAGAATATAGTCCATGGTTCGATGCTAGGTCGGGGAAAAAATCGGCCGTTTAAAATGCATTACGGCGATTTTGAAGATTTTTTTTGGATCCTTTCCCGATAACATGGATATTCGAAACTCGGCACGTGGATAGATATCATGAATATACTTCATAATCAAATTTTACATGTTCGCTGATGGTCCTTGGTTCGATCCCAGAGGGCCATTTGCACTTCTCAATGCATTTCTTACGGAGACAACGGAAACAAAATTTAGGTACTTTCCGACATGCTATCAACTTCAAACTTTGCATGATACAAGAGTAAGTCTTTACAAATCAAATTCTGCATTCACAGCTTGCAATACGTCCTGGGTTCGACACCAGGTGTCTCTGAAATCAGAATTTGATCCGATTTTTAGGAATTATTTTGAAACCTTTCCCACTAAAATAGAAACTTGAAATTCGGCATATAGATAGAGATCATAAATATCTATCAGAAACATATTTTAGACTTCCACGATCGTCCTTGGTTCGAGTCCCGAGAGGCATTAAGATTCGTGAAAATTAGAACGTTTTTTGAGGCAGTTATAGCCAATATTTCTGCTTGAATTTTCACACATAGTTAGAGATGGTGATCTTCTATTGTGTTTCATAGTAGGTTTACCAGTAAGACCAGGGTTCGATCCCAGACGATGAAATTTCAGCGAATTTTAAGAAAAAATTAAATCCTTTTTTTTTCTTTTAAAGACCGTCCCGATATGATGCCGATATGAAATTAGTATAGCCGATCTGCTTGCAGTATGCAAGCTACATTTTACTCGTATTATATATAGATGCTTCTCCGGATTCATTCAAGGATATAGATAGATAGATAGATAGATAGATAGATAGATAGATAGGATACTAATTCACAGCCTAAACTATAAGCGTCATCAACTTGAAATTTTTACGACGTATTGGCCATAACGTATAACCGCCAGAAAAATTGCGGTTCTGAACCTCAGTGTCATGGGTTCGATTCCAGAAGGCCCCAAAGTCACGATTTTCCCCATAAGAATACATGGCGGGGATTTTCGAAAATTTTTTTGAGGCACTTCCCGGAAAAGGAGAGAGTTGAAATTCGAGCGATCGCTAGAAGCCGTGCATGTCCAACGAAAATCAAAAAGACATCGCCGAATATGGTCCATGCTTCGATTCTAGGTAGGGTCAAAAATCGGCCGTTTAAAATGCATTGCGGCGATTTAGAAGATTTTTTTTGGATCCTTTCCCGATAACATGGATACTTGAAACTCGGCACGTAGATAGATATCATAAATATATTTCATTATCAAATTTTACATGTTCGCTGATGGTCCTTGGTTCGATCCGAGAGGTCCATTTGCACTTCTCTATGCATTTCTTACGGAGATAACGGAAAGAAAATTTAGGTACTTCCCGGCATGCTATCAACTTCAAACTTTGCATGATACAAGAGAAAGTCTTTACAAATCAAACTGTTTATTCACAGCTTTCAATATGTCCTGCGTTCGACACCAGGTGTCTCTGCAATCAGAAGTTGATCCGATTTTTAGGAATTATTTTGAAACCTTTCCCAATAATATAGAAACTTGAAATTCGGCAAATAGATAGAGATCATCAATAACTTTCAGAAACATCTTTTAGATTTCAAGGATCGTCCTTGGTTCGAATCCAGAGAGCCATTTACATTCGTGAAAATTAGAACGTCTTTTGAGCAGTTGTAGCCAATATTTCTGCTTGATTTTTCACACATAGTTAGATGTAGTGATTTTCTGCTATGCTGCATAGCAGGTTCACCAGGAAGACCCAGGTTCGATGGCAGACGATGAAATTTCAGCGAATTTTAAAAAAAATTTCTATCCCTTTTTTTTCGTATGAGGACCGTCCCAATATGATGCCGATATGAAATCAGTATTGTCGATCTGCTTGCAGTATGCAAGCTACATTTTACTCGTAATAGATATAGATGCTTCTCCGGATTCATTCATATATATACCTATATAGATAGATAGGATACAAATTCACAGCCTAAACTACAAGCGTCATTGATCTGAAATTTTTATGACATATTGGCCATAACGTGAAACCCCCAGGAAAAAAGAGACTTTGATCCTCAGTGTCATAGGTTCGATTCCAGAGGGCCCCAAAGTCCCGATTTTTCCCGTTTGAATGCATTGCCGTGATTTTCGGGAATTAAAAAAAAATACTTTCCGGATAGGTAGAGAAGTAAAACTCAAGGTGGCTATATTTATGGTCTTGGACTTTCGAAAATATCAATGACTTTTACAAAAGTTATCCTGGGTTCGATGCTAGGACGATGCAAAGATCTGCCCTTTAAAATACATGGGAGCCGTTTTTCATTATTTTTTTAGATGCACTTATCGAAATGATAGTTTTAGATAATAGAAAGTATTGCCTGAAAGACCCGGGTTCGATTCCGGGCGGTAAAAATATCACCCATATATAATACTATGGGGTATCTTTTCATAATTTTTTTATGCATTTATGGATATGTAAGGGAGCTCTTGCTTAGATGGAAGATGTATATTAACACTTTGTTTAAGAAAAAAAATAGATAAGACCATGCTGTTCCTGGGTTCGATGCCAGAGCACATTATAATTTCTCAAATAAGGAGTGTATGTGAATAGTAGGACGTCGTTTGAGGTAGTTGCACCTAACAGTTTTGCTTGAATTTTCACACATAGTTTGATATGGTAATTTTCTATTTTGCTGCATAGTAAGTACACCAGGAAGACCGGGGTTCGCTGCCAGGTGATTAAATTGCAGCGAATTTGAAGAAATATTTCAATCCTTTTTTTTTCTATTAAGGACCGACCCGATATGATGCCGATATGAAATTAGTGTTGTCGATCTGCTTGCAGTATGCAAGCTACATTTTACTCGTATATATATATAGATAGATAGGTATATAGATAGGATACAAAGTCACAGGCTAAACCACAAGCGTCATTTTTTGAAATTTTTACGACATATTGGCCATCAAGTGTAACCTCCAGAAAAATTGCGATTTTGGACCTCAGTGTCATGGGTTCGATTCCAGAGGGCCCCAAAGTCCCGATTTTTCCCGTTTAAATGCATTGCTTTGATTTTCGGGAAATTTTTAAAAATACTTTCCGGATAGGGAGAGAATCAAAAGTAAAGGAGCCTATATATATGGTCATGATCTATCGGAAACATAAATGAGTTTTACGAAAAATATCTTGGGTTCGATGCTAGGTCGGGGCAAAAATCGGCCGTTTAAAATGCATTGTGGCGATTTTTAAGATTTTTTTTGGACCCCTTTCCGAATGCATTGAAACTTGAAATTTGGCATGAGCTTGGAAATAATAAATATATTTCATAATAAAATTTTACATATTCGCTGATGGTCCTTGGTTCGATCCCAGAGGGCCATTTGCACTCCACAATGCATTTCTTATGGGGATAACGGAAACACATTTTAGGTACTTCCCGGTATGATATCGACTTCAAACTTTGTATGAAATTAGATCAAGTCCTAGCAAGTCATATAGTGCATTTACAGCTTCCAATACGTCCAAGGTTCGACACCAGGCGTCTCTACAATCAGTCACTGATCCGATTTTTAAGAATAATTTTGAACCCCTTCCCAATAATATTAAAACTTGAAATTCGGCATATATATAGAACTTATAGATAAATTTTGAAAACATATTTTATATTTCCTAGATCGTCCTTGGTTCGAATCCAGAGAGCTATTAACATTCGTGAAAAGTAGGTCTTCGTTTGAGGCAGTTGCAGCCAATATTTCTTCTTGAATTTTCACACGTATTTAGAGAAGATGATCTTCTGATGTGCTGCATAGAAATTTCACCAAAAAGACCCGGGTTCGATGCCAGATGATTAAATTGAAGCGAATTTTAAGAATATTTTCAATCCTTTTTTTCCTTTCCGGGACCGTCCCGATATAATGCCGTTATGAAATTAGTGTTGTCGATCTGCTTGCAGTATGCAAGCTACATTTTACTCGTATATATATATGAATACGAGTAAAATGTTGCTTGCATACTGCAAGCAGATCGACAACACTATTTTCATGTCGGCATCATATCGGGACGGCCATCAAAAGAAAAAAGTGGATTGAAATTTTTCTTAAAATTCGCTGAAATTCCATCGTCTGGCATCAAACCCGGGTATTACTGGTGAACCTACTATGAAACACAATAGAACATCACTATCTCTAACTATGTGTGAAAATTCAAGCAGAAATATGGGCTATAACTGCCTCAAAAGACGTTCTAATTTTCACGAATTTAAATGGCTCTCTGGATTCGAACCAAGGACGATCTTGGAAATCTATAATATGTTTCTGAAAGTTATTTATGATCTCTATCTATATGCCGAATTTCAAGTTTCTATATTATTGGGAAGGGGTTCAAAATAGTTCCTAAAAATTGAATCAATTACTGATTGTAGAGACGCCTGGTGTCGAACCCAGGACCTACTGGCAGCTGTGAAAACACATTATGACTTGGTTTGACCTGATCTTATTAAATGCAAAGTTTGAAGTCAACAACTTGCCAGGAAGTACCTAAAATTTGCTTCCGTAATCTCCATAAGAAATGCATTGTAGGATGTAAATTGCCCTCTGGGATCGAACCAAGGACCATCAGCGAGCTCTAAAATTTTATTATGAAATATATTTATGATATATATCTACGTGCCAAGTTTCAAGTTTCCAAGTCATCTGTAAGTAATTAAAAAAAATCTTAAAAATCGCTATGTAAATTAAACGGGAGAATATTTGCCCTGGCCTAGCATCGAACCAAGGATAATATTTGTAGATGTCTTTGTGGTTTCCTTTAGATATATACGGCATCTAGCGATCTCTTGAATTTCAACTCTCTCCTTTTCCGGGAAGTGCCTCAAAAGAATTTTCGAAAATCCCCGCCATGTATTCTTATGGACAAAATCGGGACTTTGGGGCCTTCTGGAATCGAACCCATGACCCCGAGGTTCAATGTCGGCTTTTTCCTGGAGGTTACACGTTATGGCCAATATTTCGTAAAAATTTCAAGTCGGTGGCACTTGTGGAACATGCTTATACTTTTGATCCCCAGTGTATATATATATATATAAGTATATCCGGAGAAGCGTCTATATATATATGAATATATGAATATATATATGATACGAGAAAAATGTAGCTTGCATACTGCAAGCAGATCGACAACACTAATTTCATAACGGCATTATATCGGGACGGTCCCGGAAAGGAAAAAAAGATTGAAAATATTCTTAAAATTCACTTCAATTTAATCGTCTGGCATCGAACCCGGGTCATTTTGGTGAAATTTCTATGCAGCACATCAGAAGATCATCTTCTCTAAATACGTGTGAAAATTCAAGAAGAAATATGTGCTGCAACTGCCTCAAACGAAGACCTACTTTTCACGAATGTTGATAGCTCTCTGGATTCGAACCAAGGACGATCTAGGAAATATAAAATATGTTTTCGAAATGTATTTATAAGTTCTATATATATGCCGAATTTCAAGTTTTAATATTTTTGGGAAGGGGTTCAAAATAATTCTTAAAAATCGGATCAGTGACTGATTGTAGACACGCCTGGTGTCGAACCCTGGACGTATTGTTAGCTGTGAATGCACAGGTTAATTTGTAAAGACTTGTTCTTGTATCTTACAAAGATTGAAGTCGATATCATACCGGGAAGTACCTAAATTTTGTTTCCGTTTTCTCCGTAAGAAATGCATTGAGAAATGTAAATGGCTCCCTGGGATCGAACCAAGGACCATCAGCGAATATGTAAAATTTTATTATGAAATATATTTATAATCTCCAACTCCATGCCGAATTTCAAGTTTCCATGCCATCGGGAAGGGGTCCAAAAAAAATCTTAAAGATCGCCACAATACATTTTAAACGGCCGATTTTTGCCTTGACCTAGCATCGAACCCAGGATATTTTCCGTAAAACTCATTTATGTTTTCGATAGATCATGACCATATATAAAGGCTCCTAGATTTTCGATTCTCTACCTATCCCGGAAGTACTTTTTAAAAATTCCCGAAAATCAAAGCAATGCATTTAAACGGGAAAAATCGAGACTTTGGGGCCCTCTGGAATCGAACCCATGACACTGAGGTGCAAAATCGCAATTTTTCTGGCGGTTACACTCTATGGCCAATATGTCGTAAAAATTTCAAGTCAATGACATTTGTGGTTTGGCCTGTGAGTTTGTATCCTCTCTATATATATCTATTATATATAGATGCTTCTCCGGATTCATTCATATACGAGTAAAATGTAGCTTGCATACTGCAAGCAGATCGACAACACTGATTTCATGTCGGCATCAAATCGGGAAGGCCGTAAAAAGAAAAAAAAAATGGATTGAAAATATTCTGATTGTTCGCTGCAATTTATTCATCCGGCATCGAACCCGGGTCTTCCTGGTGATACTTACTATGCATCACAATAGAAGATCACCATTTCTAACTATCTGTGAAAATTCAAGCAGAAATATTATCTGCAACTGCCTCAATCGACGTCCTACTTTTCCCATATATTTCTTATGAGAGAAATGTTAATGTGCTCTGGCATCGAACCCAGGAATAGTTCGGTCTTCTGAAAACTGTTTTCTTAAACCAGTTTTAACCATACATCTTCCAGCCAAGCACGAACTTCCTATCCTTTCGATAAGTGCATCAAAAAAAAAATGAAATACAAACCCTATGTATTTTAAACGGGAGACATATTTACCGCCCGGCATCGAACCCGGGTCCTTCTGGTAAAACTTCCTATGCAACGTAATAGAAAATATTAATCTTTAACTATGTGCGAAAATTCAAGCAGATATATTGGCTGCATGTGCCTCAATCGAAGTCTTACTTTTCCCTTATATTCCTTATGAGAGAAATGTTAATGTGCTCTGGCATCGAACCCAGGAATAGTACGGTCTTATGAAAATTTTTTTCTTAAACCAATTCTTACCTTACACTTTCCGGATAAGCACGAACTTCCTATTATTTCGAGAAGTGCATCAAAAAAAATAATGAAAACAGCTCCCATGTATTTTAAAGGGCAGATCTATGCATCGTCCTAGCATCGAACCCAGGATAATTTTTGTGAAAGTCATTGATGTTTTCGATAGTCCAAGACTATAAGTATAGGCACCTTGAGTTTAATTTCTCTAACTATCCGGAAAGTATTTTTTTTTAATTCCCGAAAATCACGGCAATGCATTTAAACGGGAAAAATCGGGACTTTGGGGCCCTCTGGAATCGAACCTATGACACTGAAGATCAAAGTCGCTTTTTTCCTGGGGGTTTCACGTTATGGCCAATACGTCATAAAAATTTCAAGGCAATGACCCTTGTAGTTTAGCCTGTGAATTTGTATCCTATGTATGTATGTATGTATGTGTTTTCAGGCGAATCAGCCTCTCGGGCTATTATCGCCATGAGTAGTAGGACATTACAAGTCAGTACATCCACAAGTCGAACAATACATACAACATATAAGGTTAAAAAGTTAAAATTGGGCTCTGATTTAAATTTGTAAAAACAAGAAAGGGCTGTATAGTGGCCTCTAAAGTTTTGATAAAATAGGACATAGACTGTAAAGGGTCTAGCCCTTAGAGTCCATTTTCACAATAAAGGATACTGTCTCCAACTAATATTAAAACCATAAATAAGATAAATAAATAAATAAATAAAATTATAAATTAATTGGAACAAGGCAAGTTGAGTGGGGCTTAACTAAATGTAAGTTAATAGTTTGGTGGCCTTCACAAAATCAAATATCTTTTCCACAGATGCTACGTCGTCACCTAGGGCGACCGAGAGATCCGTCGAAAGGCCTAATCTCCTTCGCTCATCTTCAAACTGGGGGCATTGCAGTAAGACATGTGACACAGACAATACTGTGTCACATATCTCACATACTGGGGCCTCCTCAGACCACAGATGTTTATGAGTCCACCAGCAATGTCCGATTCGTAGTCTGGTTAGGACTACTTCCTCGAGTCTGGAGGGTCTACATGATGACTGCCAAGAATTAACATTTGGTTTCACTATTCTTAATTTATTTTCTGTAATTTCATTCCACTCATCTTGCCATTGTTTAAAAACCAAGTGCTTTATACATGTCTTCACATCACTCACAGGCACTTGGTCATAAAAAGTCCACCTCTTATTAGCAGCTTCTTTAGCTGCAAGATCCGCCATTTCATTACCTGGTATACCAACGTGGCCTGGCAACCATATGAAATCTATTTCCACCCCTTTAAATTTTAGGTCCACCAGAGATGACTGGATTTTCTGTACCAGTGGATGGATGGAACCAATAGACTCGATGGCATTTAGAGCAGACAAGGAATCACTTAGGATTACATACTTAGTCTGGGAGTGTGCGGATATGTAGCAAAGAGATTGTAAAAGAGCATATAGCTCTGCTGTGTATATCCCACAGAGTGGATGTAGTCGAAACAGAAATGATGTTTTCTTCACCACATATGCACATCCAACCTGACTTCCCTGCTTGGAACCATCTGTATAGATGGCAGTACTAGAGCTGAAGTCTGCAAGGAGTCTATAAAATTCACGTTGGTATTCCATAGGAGAAGTTTTTTGCTTGTCAAGTCTGGTAAGGCAGAGGTGGACGTTGGGACATGGGAATGTCCATGGTGGGAATTGGGAGAATTTTGTTTCTGGCATCCTGGGGATATTAAATTCCATTTCTCCGAAATATCCTTTGACTCTCATACCCAAGGGCTTTAGAGAACGGACCCGGACAGCATATAGGTGGCTATATCTCTGCACAAAAACTGCTTCATACGCCGGATGATTTGGCTTGGATTTAAGGGTTATTGCATAACGCATAGACTGCAGTTTACGGCGCATATAGAGTGATGGTTCCCCAGACTCACAAAGAATACTTGCTATAGGGCTGGTTCGAAAAGCACCTGTAGCCAAGCGAATCCCTGTGTGGTGAATCACATCAATCGCCTTAATAGCTGATGGTGCTGCTGATGCATATACTATGCTACCATAGTCGAGCTTTGATCGAATGAGCATCCGATATATTCTAAGCAGGGTGGTCCGATCCGCTCCCCAGGATTTGTGGCTGAGAACTCTCAATACATTTAGGGCAGCTTGGCATCGGGATTTCAAATATTTAAGATGAGGACGCCATGTTAGTTTATGATCAAATTTAATTCCCAAGAAGTATGCACTTTCAACACAAGGTATCTCGGTGCCATTTAAAAGAAGGGATGGATTTGGGTGTAGACCACGAATTCTACAGAAATGGATACAAACTGTCTTGCTGTGCGAAAAGGTGAATCCATTTTCTGTTGCCCATTTGTATATTCGGTTAATTGTCATTTGCATTTGACGTTGCAAAATAGTCATATTTTGGGATGCTAGAAATATACCATAGTCATCCACAAAGAGACTTCCATCAATAGGATGTCTAATACATTGGGCAAGTCCATTTACAGCAACAGCAAACAGTAATACACTTAAGATAGACCCCTGAGGGATTCCATTTTCCTGTGTGAATAGCCGAGACTGAAAAGTCCCGACACGTACCCTGAAGTAGCGCTCCTTTAGAAAACTCTTAATAAAGAGTGGGAGATTACCACGTAATCCCCAAGAATGTAATGTCTTAAGAATGCCAAATCTCCAAGTGGTATCATAAGCCTTTGCAAGGTCGAATAGTACTGCTACCAAGTGCTGTCTTCTGACAAAAGCATCACATATTGCTCTCTCCAGTCTCACCAGATGGTCTGTGGTGGAGCGATACCGACGGAAACCACACTGAATATTGGCCAATAAGTTGTTTGTTTCAAGGAACCAAACAAGCCTCCTATTGACCATTCGTTCCATCACTTTGGAGATACAGCTTGTAAGAGAAATTGGTCTATAGCTCTCTGGTAGTTTCTTGTCTTTCCCCGGCTTGAGGATGGGGATTATAATGGCTTCCCGCCATTGTGTTGGGTAGCAACCATCAACCCAGATTCTATTGTACATTCTTAAGAGATACTTCTTGGCGGTAATATTTAGGTGTTGCATCATACTATAAATTATGGAATCCGCACCAGGGGCGCTATCATGTACCTCACGTAGAGCAGTCTCCAGTTCCCACTGGCTAAAGGAGCAATTGTAATGTTCCTTGTTTCGGGAATTAAATTTTAGCTGTTTCCGCTCACTCTCAGCCTTTATATTTCGAAAGGATGGTGGATAATTTTCGTAACTAGATGCCTTTTCTATAACCAATCCAATTTCATTTGAAATATCCACCTTTTCGGTAATTGTTTTCCCGTTGACCAATAAACCACTTATACTACAGGAAGATGTCCGACCGGATATCTTCCTGACCTTTTCCCATACTTTAGCTACTGGAGTGGAACTGTTAATGGTAGAAACATATTTCATCCATGAATCACGCCTACATTTCCTCACTATCCTGCGAGCCACAGCTTTTAACTTAAGGTATTTTACCATGTTTTCCTCTGTAGGTCGGAGACGGAAAGCTCTAAATGCTCGTCGTTTATCCTTAATGGCAGAATGACATTCGTCATTCCACCAAGGAACAGGGACGCGACGAAGCCGAGCAGAGGATTTCGGAATGCTAATTTCCGCCGCCTTTATTATGGTATCTGTGAAGTATTGGACATGTTTATCCACAGAGGAAAATTCCTCCTCCTCTAGCTGAATTGATTCAGAGAATTTTTCCCAATCAGCTCTTCTCGTTATCCACTTGATAGGGCGAGGCTCCATTGGGGAGGCAGTCAGATGCGTCAGGATAATGGGAAAATGGTCGCTACTACACAAATCTTTGTATACTTCCCATTTGAATGTTGGAGCAACAGTGCTGGAACACACAGAAAGGTCAATAGCTGAAAATGACCTGCTTCCAGCACTAAAATGTGTGTCGCTTCCATCATTTAGAATTATCATGTCCAGACTTGAAAATATATTTGAGAGCCGACGTCCCCTTACATCAGTTCTTTTGCATCCCCACTCTGAATTATGGGCATTGAAGTCACCCAGAAGTAGGAATGGCAATGGCAATTGTTCAATTAAATCCAGTAATTTATTTATATTGATGGGCTCATTAGGGGGAAGATAGATGGAGCAAATTATTATATGAGCAGGAAGATACACTCTAACTGCAACAGCCTGCAGTTCTGTAGTCAGAGTCACTTCTTCTGAAAGAACAGAGTCGTGCACTAGAACAGCCACACCTCCATGGGCCTGAGGTACCCCGGCAAGATCCTTGTTATAAACAGCATACCCCCGAAGCTGGACATCATCATTTTCTTTAAGTCGTGTTTCCTGAAGAGAAACACACACTGGAGATAATTCTGAGAGAAGTATACGTAATTCTGGTAGGCGATATCGGAAACCATTGCAGTTCCATTGAAGTATGGTATTCATGGTTCTGTATATGGTTCAACGGTTCAATTTATGTTTTGTTTTCCCTTTTTTTCTGCGAATCCTATCAATTAAATCTTTATCTATATTAGTCTCCATCATTTCATCAGAGTCCAATTCCTCTACTAACTTTTCGGACTCTTTGCATGGTGTTTTGGTTTCTTTGCCCAATTTTTGTTCCGTAGAATTTGTTTCGGATGAGGAATTACTAGCTCTAGAGTGTCCCTTGCTTGTTAATATTTCAGCCTCTTTTTTATTGCTTAAAACAGCCTTTGTTTCATTACTAACACTAACAGTAACAGGTTTATTCCCTGGAGGAACGGACTGGTAGCTTCTGAGTTCAGATAGTTCACTTCGAAGTTTCTTCTGTTCTTCTACGAGTTCCTTCACCAGGGTTAATAGTTCGCCCATGGTTGCCTGAGAAGAAGGACTGGCTACTACTTTCGAAAAAGGGATGGGAGGATGTGGAGTCGCCATCACCTGTTTCCTGGCTTCTGTCACTGAGATCTTACATACAGCTCTGAGCTCTTGAATCTTCTTTTCAGTGCGAAAACTAGGGCAATCCTTAGACCAGGCAGAATGTTCTCCTTTACAGTTTATACAACGATGCCCTGAGAGACATTGGGTTCCCTCATGGGCCTTACTGCTACAGTCTGGGCAGATCTTCTCCCGACTGCAAGTGAATTTGGTATGTCCGAATCTGAAGCAGTTAAAACACCGCATTGGATTCGGCACATACGGTCTTATTCTTTCAACCTGGTAACCTAGCTTTATATCAGATGGCAACTGAGGAGTTCCGAAGGTGAGTATTAAGGAGGCAGTAGGTTTTAGAACACCATCCCTTTTCGTCATTATCCTTTCTACTTTTATGACACCTTCGGTGGCTAGCTCTGAGCACAACTCCTCTACTTCCATGTGCTGCACTACACCTTTGCTGTAGTTTAGGCTCTGATGTGCATTACCCTTAACTGCAAAGGGACCAAGAGACTTCAGATCAAGGAGTTTTTTACTCTGAGCATCTGTTGCTGTTTCTACAAGCAAGGTTCCGTTTCTTAATTTTTTTATTGAGACTACTTCTCCCACAGTGTTCTTTATGGCTTTAGCCACCACAAATGGTGAAGTTGTGTTGAAATCTTTCCCATCATCCGTTCTGCTAACTATAAGATATCTTGGCACAGATATTTTGGCCTCATTAGCTTTAACCACCATTTTTACTGGGCTCTGAGAGCGCAGTCTCTTTCCTTTTCCTTCAACTCTACTCTCTACTTCATCAATTTCCATTTTTAGCCGCTACTTCGCCGAGTTCAGGACTCGTTGCCCCCCCTCAGCCCCGTGGAGGCGGCGGCGGGGAATGAGCTCTTTACTCTTTCGGTGTCGCTTTTAAGATGTTTTAGCGAAAAAGAATTTATCAGGTATCACTCCAAGTGATACAAGAAAGGTCCTAAGACCAAAAGAGAAATGCTGGGATACCCCCCAGCAGGTAGTAGAAGAGCACCGGGTTACCCCCCGGCAGGTAGCTCAAAACAGTGGATGGTGACCGGTATCCGAACCCGGTCGCTTACCAAGCCACTGTCCCCATGAGGGGGAATTTGTATCCTATCTATATAGCTATATATATGAATGAATCCGGAGAAGCATCTATATATATATATATATATATTCATATATATAGCCATATCTATTATATATAGATGCTTCTCCGGATTCATTCATATATATACCTATATAGATAGATAGGATACAAATTCACAGCCTAAACTACAAGCGTCATTGATCTGAAATTTTTATGACATATTGGCCATAACGTGAAACCCCCAGGAAAAAAGAGACTTTGATCCTCAGCGTCATAGGTTCGATTCCAGAGGGCCCCAAAGTCCCGATTATTCCCGTTTGAATGCATTGCCGTGATTTTCGGGAATTAAAAAAAAATACTTTCCGGATAGGTAGAGAAGTAAAACTCAAGGTGCCTATATTTATGGTCTTGGACTTTCGAAAACATCAATGACTTTTACAAAAGTTATCCTGGGTTCGATGCTAGGACGATGCAAAGATCTGCCCTTTAAAATACATGGGAGCCGTTTTTCATTATTTTTTTAGATGCACTTATCGAAATGATAGGATGTTCGTGCTTGGCTGGAAGATGTATGGTACGAATAAGTTTTAGAAAAAAATTTTCATAAGACCGTACTGTTCCTGGGTTCGAAGCCAGAGCACAATAACGTTTCTCTCATAAGGAATATAAAGGAAAAGTAGGACGTCATTTGAGGCAGTTGTAACCAATATTTCTGCTTGAATTTGCATACGCGGTTAGAGATGGTGTTTTTCTTTTGTGCTGCATAGAAAGTATTGCCTGAAAGACCCGGGTTCGATGCCGGGCGGTAAAAATATCACCCATATATAATACTATGGGGTATCTTTTCATAATTTTTTTATGCATTTATCGATATGTAAGGGAGCTCTTGCTTAGATGGAAGATGTATATTAACACTTTGTTTAAGAAAAAAAATAGATAAGACCATGCTGTTCCTGGGTTCGATGCCAGAGCACATTATAATTTCTCAAATAAGGAGTGTATGTGAATAGTAGGACGTCGTTTGAGGTAGTTGCACCTAATAGTTTTGCTTGAATTTTCACACATAGTTTGATATGGTAATTTTCTATTTTGCTGCATAGTAAGTACACCAGGAAGACCGGGGTTCGCTGCCAGGTGATTAAATTGCAGCGAATTCTACGAATATTTTGAATTTTTTTTTTCTTTTGATGTCCGTCCCGATATGATGCCGATATGAAATTAGTGTTGTCGATCTGCTTGCAGTATGCAAGCTACATTTTACTCGTAGCTATATAGCTATACGAGTAAAATGAAGCTTGCATACTGCAAGCAGATCGGCAATACTAATTTCATATCGGCATCATATCGGGACGGTCCTCAAAAGAAAAAAAAGGATTTATTTTTTTCTTAAAATTCGCTGAAATTTCATCGTCTGGCATCGAACCCGGGTCTTCCTGGTAAACCTACTATGAAACACAATAGAAGATCACCATCTCTAACTATGTGTGAAAATTCAAGCAGGAATTTTGGCTACAACTGCCTCAAAAGACGTTCTAATTTTCACGAATGTAAATGGCTCTCTGGATTTTAACCAAGGACGATCTTGGAAATCTAAAACATGTTTCTGAAAGTTATTTGTGATCTCTATATATTTGCCGAATATCAAGTTTCTTTATTATTGGGAAAGATTTCAAAATAATTCCTAAAAAATCGGATCAATTTCTTATTGCAGAGACACCTGGAGTCGAACCAAGGACATATTGTACGCTATGAATGCCTAGTTCGATTTGTAAATATTTGTTCTTGTATCATGCAAATTTTGAAGTTGATAGCATAACGGAAAGTACCTAAATTTTGTTTCCGTTATCTCCGTAATAAATACATTGAGAAGTGCAAATGGCCCTCTGGGATCGAACCTAGGACCATAAGCGAATAAAAAAATATGATTATGAAATATTTTTTATGATTTCTAACCCCATGCCAAATTTTCAAGTTTCCATGCATTCGGAAAGGGGTCCAAAAAAAACTTAAAAATCGCCACAATGCGTTTTAAACGGCCGATTTTTGCCCCGACCTAGCATCGAAACCCAGGATATTTTCCGTAAAACTCATTTATGTTTTCGATAGATCATGTTCATATATATAGGCTCCTGAGTTTTTAATTCTCTACCTATCCGGAAAGTATTTTTTTTTTAATTCCCGAAAATCAAAGCAATGCATTTAAACGGGAAAAATCGAGACTTTGGGGCCCTCTGGAATCGAACCCATGACACTGAGGTTCAAAATCGCAATTTTTCTGGAGGTTATACGTTATGGCCAATATATCGTAAGAATTTCAAGCCACTGACGCTAGTGGTTTAGCCTGTGACTTTGTATCCTCTCTATATATATATATATATATCTATTATATATAGATGCTTCTCCGGATTCATTCATATATATAGCTATATAGGTATATAGATAGGATACAAATTCACAGCCTAAACCACAAGCGCCATTGACTTGAAATTTTTACGACGTTATGGCCATGACGTGTAACCTCCAGGAAAAAGCCGACTTTGAACCTCGGTGTCATGGGTTCGATTCCAGAAGGCCCCAAAGTCGCGATTTTCCCCATAAGATTACATGGCGGGGATTTTCGAAAATTTTTTCGAGGCACTTCCCGGAAAAGGAGAGAAATTAAATTCAAGGGATCGCTAGATGCGGTTGCATATCTAAAGGAAACCATAAAGACATCTACGAATATTATCCTTGGTTCGATGCTAGGTCGGCGCAAAAATCGGCCGTTTTAAAATGCATTGTGGCGATTTTTAAGATTTTTTTTGGACCCTTTTCCGATGGCATAGAAACTTGAAATTCGGTATGAGGTTAGATACCATAAATATATTTCATAATCAAATTTTATATATTCGCTGATGGTTCTTGGTTCGATCCCAGGGGGCCATTTACATTCCTCAATGCATTTCTTACGGAGATAACGGAAACAAATTTTAGGTACTTCCCGGCACGATATCGAGTTCAAACTTTGCATATAGAAAGATCAAGTCCATACAAATCAAGCTGTACATTCACAGCTAACTATGTGTCCTGGGTTCGACACCAGGTGTCTCTGCAATCAGAAGTTGATCGATTTTTAGGAATTATTTTGAAACCTTTGTTGCCAATTATATAGAAACTTCAAATTCGGCATATAGATAGAGATCATAAATAACTTTCAGAAACATTTTTTAGAATTCCATGATCGTCCTTGGTTCGAATCCAGAGAGCCATTTAAATTCGTGAAAATTAGAACGTCTTTTGAGGCAGTTTAGCCCATATTTCTGGTTGAATTTTCACACATAGTTAGAGATGGTGATGTTCTATTGTGCTGCATAGTAAGTTTACAGTAAAGACCCGGGTTCGATGCCAGACGATGAAATTTCAGCGAATTTAAGAAAAATTTCAATCCATTTTTTTCTTTTGATGGCCGTCCCGATATGATGCCGACATGAAAATAGTGTTGTCGATCTGCTTGCAGTATGCAAGCTACATTTTACTCGTATGATATATGAATGAATCCGGAGAAGCATCTATATATAATAGATAGCTATATAGATAGGATACAAATTCACAGGCTAAACTACAAGCGTAATTGCCTTGAAATTTTTATGACGTATTGGCCATAACGTGAAACCCCCAGGAAAAAAGCGAGTTTGATCCTCAGTGTCATAGGTTCGATTCCTGAGTGCCCCAAAGTCCCGATTTTTCCCGTTTAAATGCATTGCGTGATATTCGGGAATTTTAAAAAAATACTTTCCGGATAGGTAGAGAAATAAAACTCAAGGTGCCTATACTTATGGTCATGGACTTTCGAAAACATCAATGACTTTCACAAAAAATATCCTGGGTTCGATGCTAAGGCGATGCAAAGATCTGCCCTTTAAAATACATGGGAGCTGTTTTTCATTAGTTTTTTTGATGCACTTCTCGAAATAATAGGAAGTTCGTGCTTGGCTGGAAGATGTACGGTAAGAAACGTATTTAGAAAAAAATTTAGATAAGACCGTACTGTTCCTGGGTTCGATGCCAGAGCACATTAAAATTTCTCTCATAAGGAATATAAGGGAAGAGTAGGGACGTCCTTTGAAGCAGTTGCAGCCAATATTTCTGCTTGAATTTTCACAGATAGTTAGAGTTGGTGATCATCTATTGTGCTGCATAGTAAGTATCACCAGGAAGACCCGGTTCGATGCCGGACGAATAAATTGCAGCGAATAATCAAAATATTTTCAATCCATTTTTTTTTCTTTTCACGGCCTTCCCGATATGATGCCGACATGAAATTAGTGTTGTCGATCTGCTTGCAGTATGCAAGCTACATTTTACTCGTATATGAATATATATATGGATACATGAATGAATCCGGAGAAGCATCTATATATAATAGATATGAATGAATCCGGAGAAGCATCTATATATATATATATATATATATATATATATATATATATATATATATATATTATTATATATATATATATATATATATATATATACGAGTAAAATGTAGCTTGCATACTGCAAGCAGATCGACAACACTAATTTCATAACGGCATTATATCGGGACGGTCCCGGAAAGGAAAAAAAGGATTGAAAATATTCGTAAAATTCACTGTTATTTTATCGTCTGGCATCGAACCCGGGTCTTACTGGTGAACTTACTATGCAGCACAATAGAAGATCAACATCTCTAACTATGTGTGAAAATTCAAGCAGAAATATTGGATACCACTGCCTCAAAAGACTTTCTAATTTTCATGAAGGTAAATGCCTCTCTGGACTCGAACCAAGGACGATCTTGGAAATCTAAAACATGATTTTGAAATGTATGTATGATATCTAACTACATGCCGAATTTCAACTTTCTATATTGTTGGGAAAGGGTTCAAAATTATTATTGAAAATCGGATCAGTTACTGATTGTAGAGACGCCTGGTGTCGAACCCAGGTCACACTGGTAGCTGTGAATGCACAGTTAGATTTTTATGAACTTGATCTTATTTTATGCAAAGTTTGAAGTCAATATCATGCCAGGAAGTACCTGAAATTAGTTTCCGTTATCCCATAAGAAATGCATTGTGGAGTGCAAATGGCCCTCTGGAATCGAACCAAGGACCATAACCAAATTAAAAAAAATTGATTATGAAATATGTTTATGAATCCTAACACCATGCCAAATTTCAAGTTTACATGCATTCAGAATGGGGTCCAAAAAAAATCTTAAAAATCGCCACAATGCGTTTTAAACGGCCGATTTTTGCCCCGACCTAGCATCGAACCCAGGATATTTTCCGTAAAATTCATTTATGTTTTCGATAGATCATGTTCATATATATGGGCTCCTTGAGTTTTAATTCTCTACCTATCCGGAAAGTATTTCTTTTTAATTCCCGAAAATCTAAGCAATGCATTTAAACGGGAAAAATCGAGACTTTGGGGCCCTCTGGAATCGAACCCATGACACTGAGGTTCAAAATCGCAATTTTTCTGGCGGTTGTACGTTATGGCCAATACGCGGTAAAAATTTCGAGTCAATGACGCCAGTAGTTTAGCCTGTGAATTAGTATCCTATCTGGGTATCTGGGTATCTGGGTATCTGGGTATATACATGAATGAATCCGGAGAAGCATCTATATATAATAGATATATATATATATATATATATATATATATATATATATATATATATATATATATATATATATATATATATATATATGTGAATGATGGTATGATTTTGGTGCAATTCAATTAAAAGTTAATATAAATTGGGTTTTCGGTGAATAATATGGAGAGTTAAATGGGAGAAATGGCTATGAAAAAAAAAAACAGAAAAGCATCAATTTCGTATTTGGTGGTAGAAAGAATTTCGGAGATAAAAAACGTTCATTCTCCGAATTAACCTTGATTTCCGGAAATGGCAATTCGTCGTCGTCGGAAGTGGTGAAGGCCGAGTGAAAGCCAACGGATGCAAATCTGACGGACATTCAAATCAACGTAATCTCGAAGCCTGACGTGAGTATGCAAACATCTTCAATTTACTCTGCGAAATCCCCAAAAAATACCACTTTCCTCTTACATGTCACGCAACGTTAAGAGTAATAAAACATAAATCAATAAATAAGGGATGTAATTCGTATCGTTAATATGATGTCGAAACGAGACAATTTCACTCCATATAGGCTTGATCTTGAATCGATCCTCCGGATGAGACGTTCTTAAGTGACTAAATGTAGTGACCCAGGCGGGTGCTCCTCATTGGCATTGTTTCTTGGTTTGAAAGTTAAAGAAGAGTGAATCCGAAAGACATAAGGAATTTGAAGAAGAGATTTCATTGTAAAATGAAACTCGATGAACGTCTCTGCTCTTTGGTGCAGCAAAGGATTAATCATAGTTCAATTCCAATTGAAGTTGTATTGCATTACAGCAGCAGGTTCCTTCAATCAATTATGAAAAAATGTGTGGGGCGTATGATTCGTTGATGAAAATGCTGCAATTGCTCCCGGATAGTCATGCGGACGGTGCGTTTGCCTTTGCACTGTGGGCTAGAATCGAAAAAAAGCTGGCCAAAAATAAGAAAGTGCTTTTTTTGAGTGCGGACTTTGAAACTTCGCATGATCATTCTTAAATAAAGTCTGCATATAAGTGCGAAATCATTTTTGTTGAATCTTACACGTTACAATTCTATAGGGGGTCAAAGTTGATCAATTTTCGCGAAAATTTCCAGTTTCCGATTTTTTCGCGAAATTCTTCAACTTCAAGTCGATTGTGAACCCAAACTAGGGAAATCATAGGGTAAAATTTGATTTCATATTATAAATATGTTCTTTTTCCTTCATAAGACTTGGTTTCAATGAGCTCTGACGAATATTTATATACTTTACATTACAAAATGGCGGACCCTTATTTTGGAACAAAGTTTTACCTAAAGCGAGGAAAATAGTAGATTGAGACACCGTGTGACACGGGATTACTTACACCACGATCAGCTATGAACCTTCCTTAATGGGAATCTGAAATAAAATCTTGCCCCAATTTTCCCCAATAATTTATAAATCGACTTTTCGACAACGCTACAAGGGCCGAATCCGCTCGGCGGAACACCGTCCTCCGCTGCGCTGTCGTGTTTTGGAAGGAACAACGAGCCAATACGATTCTGATTCGTTCTTTTGTAGATTTCAACCATTATTATACTTCGTACATATATTAGATATCAACAGTTATTAGAAAATCACCATTTCTTGTAGGGTGATAATTGAAAAAAATGAAATTGGCTGTGCTTTAAAGCATTATAGTATTTTAGTACGATAATGCTAAATTTCTACTAAATCATGCAGTCAAAGTTTTAAGTGAGTTTTAATGAAGTATACGGTATTTTTATACATTACCTTCTCTATTAAATACATTCCTCGTCTGAAGAATCTTCATCCCCATAAGCCAATTCCTCCTCATCGTTCATGACTAGGAGTTCCTTAATCTCTTTGTTCAGATTCCTCGATCCTTTTGTTGCTCTAACTGGTGCCGATATTGAAATTAGCGGATCAGAAGTTAGAAGTAATCTTTGGAACAATTCCTCGTTCTTGGCCACTATGGAGTGTTTCCTTGTGTATCTCTCCCGGTATTTCCTCGCGTCTTTATTTCGGGCCTCCATTACCTCTTCTGTCAGTTGCCCCAACGGAAGGATTGCCTCTTTTGCTATTTCAGCCCCGTTTATAAGTACTTTAGTACTGTTGGTGGCATGTAGTACCACGGATATAATCGGACATACATCTCTGCTGTAGCGCAGCAATAATATTTGAATGCTATTTCTTTCAGTGGAAAACCACTTGAAATTGCCTTCAAGATATTGGCGAATCTTTTTATTAGATCTTCGTCAATTTCTTTTAAGAAATGATTAATTAAATTAGTATTGGAAAATGGTAGTTTACAAAGAACTTAATAATATAAAACAAACCTTATACAGAACTCTTATCTTTGAAAGTGAAGATTTCATCCTTATCTATTTCAGTTTCCTGATTTTTACATTTAATAAAAGATTACGCATTGATAAAAATAACTTCAACTTCGCACCTGTTATTTCAGCTGCTCGACACGGACTTTCAAAGAAACGCCTTTATGTATTTCCATCATTTGTGAAGCCATATCCTGGTTTAGGTACATCTACAATCAGTCCCATCTTTTTTCTAAACTCTTTCTGAATATAAGATTTCCTCTCCAAAAGCAGTTATTTATGATTACCACTAGCCTATGTAGGTATATTAAGATAAGTTCAATGGGTACGTCTTATGACATAAAATCATACTCATCAATATTGTACTATCACCTGCCATTACTTAAAGATAAGTCGGTATGATATATGTAATAAACACTCAAAACATCTTATGTAGCAATGCAGCGTAGAAATGCTATAGGAAACATTTTCTTCGTCAACGTCTCGATTATTAATTGTCGATAGATCGTTCATCTCCGAAATTTTCGCCCCGCAAATGTAGCATTTCAATCCCGTGCTCTCGATCAGCGCAATAAATACCTATAAGAAGGAATGCAACAAAAGATTCTTGGTTAAATTTGGCTACATATATCCAAGAAATATTACCTTTGATTTGAGAAAATGTTACCTCTCCGTTTATCATTGTAAGCAACAAACAGACTTAATGTGGTGATTGCCTACATTCACTGACTTAAAATTTTCGATTTCTTGGCGTAAGTTACTTTCTTAATAAAATCTTGTTTGGACTTGTTTGTACTGCGAATGGCCAGAACTACCATCTAAACCATATTTGAAAATAAGCGTGACATTGATTTTCTTTCTTGAAGACGGAACGGTCGATACCGTTGCTAAAATCCGTTAACCGATTATTGACCATATCAGCCATGATTTTTGCGTAAATACTAATTCAATTACGTATTAATACAGTGAAAAACTGAAAACATTATAGTAATATATGAAAATGTAACATGTATTTCGTAACTATATCTTTCCTTCAATAGTATATGCAGGACAAAGGGAGTAGAAAGCATTCAAACAATTGTAAGCATATTTTAAAACGATCAGAAAATACATCACAATTTAACACCATATTCTGATACATTAAATAAAAAAGAAAATATAATGAAAACACACGAGATATTATTCCTATGAAATATCTATAACCTCACACGAGTACTGCTACCAGGAGACTGTCGAAGAATTCCTGTTTCACAGAACTGTCGTAGCTAAGGAGAGAGCACAAAACACAACCTCTTCTTATCCAATTTTTAAATAGAACTGAACTATTCCTACGCATGTAAGGAAAAATCACGGACATGCAATTCGAATAGTACCGTTAATCCGAAAAAGCTCAGCTGCCTGCAATAAAACGAGCCCTTTGCCGAACGTTTCCAGCGCTCCAGGGCACCTCGACGGTCGCCAAAACAACTCCAGATGTGGGCAAATTTTGTATTTGAAAAAATTCTACGCTATATTCCACCATTTTCATAATATAACAACCTATGTATTTATTTCTGTAATGAAATTAAACAAAGTAATGGATAGTTCTACCGATTTTGTAAGAAAATTTTCAGTATTGTAGAGAGAGAGAGAGTGAAGAAGCATTCAGTATCAAAATCACAAACATATCTTAAGCAACTATTAACTTAAAAAAATTGATATATAACTAATTTACAAAGTATCTTAATGGTTAAAATCTACAAAAGAACGAATCAGAATCGTATTGGCTCGTTGTTCCTTCCAAAACACGACAGCGCAGCGGAGGACGGTGTTCCGCCCTTGTAGCGTTGTCGAAAAGTCGATTTATAAATTATTGGGGAAAATTGGGGCAAGATTTTATTTCAGATTCCCATTAAGGAAGGTTCATAGCTGATCGTGGTGTAAGTAATCCCGTGTCACACGGTGTCTCAATCTACTATTTTCCTCGCTTTAGGTAAAACTTTGTTTCAAAATAATGGTTCGCCATTTTGTAATGTAAAGTATATAAATATTCGTCAGAGCTCATTGAAACCAAGTCTTATGAAGGAAAAAGAACATATTTATAATATGAAATCAAATTTTACCCTATGATATCCCTAGTTTGGGTTCACAATCGACTTGAAGTTGAACAATTTCGCGAAAAATCGGAAACTGGAAATTTTCGCGAAAATTGATCAACTTTGACCCCCTATAGAATTGTAACGCGTAAGATTCAACAAAAATGATTTCGCACTTATATGCAGAATTTATTTAAGAATGATCATGCGAAGTTTCAAAGTCCGCATTCAAAAAAGCACTTTCTTATTTTTGGCCAGCTTTTTTCGATTCTAGCCCACTGTGCTTTGGCGAAAGCGGTCCCGGGTTCGATTCCCGGTGGGAGCCAAGGTGCGAAATGACCTAAGCTGTCGAAGCAATACTACTACTACTACAAATACCGCAGTTGGCCGATCGACGAAGGTTCTCGCAATTAACGTCAGCGCTTTCCTCCTCACTTTATTTAGACAAACGCTGAAAGACTAACACTAAAAGGATTAGTCAATAGCACGTTGTAAGGATTGATCCGACTATGAAAATTTGCAATTTCTCTAAATGTATTTCATTAAAATTGATGTTTGAACTTTAAAAAATAAATATAATAATAATAATATTTTTATTTCCTTTCCTATACAATACGTTCTTAAATATATTTAACAAAATCAAAAAGCGAAATTTAGTTAACCCAGAAGATACTTCTTTTATGTGGATTGCCATATCTTTAAATAGAAATTGACATGTTTTTCAGCATACATGTACAACAAAACAATGTTTTATGTAAAACGCTTTGAGGTTATAATATAAACAAAGTATAGTGAGATATAAATAACAAAATGAAAAAAGCACTAGAGAAAAACAGAAAAAAACAATATACATAATTAATTTATATATTATATAATATATCCTTGTAAAACAATCCATGGTAAGCAAACTTTTATTAGACCATGAATACGAAACCTGGGTCGTGTTATTCGGATAATAAATTAGTGGTATAGCAAAAGTTTGTTTATCATGGATTTTTTACAAGTTAATAAGTACCACAGAATTAACCCTGAATCGGTATCGTTTATAATATATCCTTTTGCAAAAAGAGCCAATTATTTAATTTAGCGAGAAAAATTCTTTCACTGGGTGGGGTGGATACTTTTTATGGAAGTGAGGAGAACGACTTGGGAGCTAAATAACAATAAAATTGCTTATATAATTGTAGATTAGGTTTAAGGATTCCAAAACAGAAAGTTCTTCTCAAATTGTATGCGAACAGACAAGGCTTATGTGATCACCACGATTATAAAATACCCTTAAAACCTAGAATAATTTATTGCAAAACTTGTTACTATTCCCTTAAAACCTTATATATGAAAAGATATCTAAGTGGTAGTATTTTTAACTTTTTATACAGTGGAAACGATGACTCCGTTCTTGAGGAGTGCGTCATAACTCTAATAACTTTATTTCGTATTACTTTTATGCGCCGTATATTTGAAAGATAGGCACCACCACAACACACTATTGCCATATTGTAATCTAGAATGAAAGAAAGTGTAGTAGGCAGCTTGAAACACGGATATAGGATTCAATTTCCAATTAAAATAGATATCCAATTTCCAATTAAAATTACTGAAAATTATTAATCCTAAATATTTTACATGACTAATTAATTCTATATTTATGCACGCATTACAATTCTCAACACTTAGGAGAATAAACTTAGTACATTTTTATAATATTTTTTTTAACAGGTACCGTTTGATTTTTCAGACTAAGTAACATATATTTAGTTTTAAGACTTAACACCATCTTATTAACAGAAAACCATAACTTCAATCTATCAAGATCAGTTTGCATCTTCTGAAACAGGTCATTGTTACTCATTGTTGTATAGCATAGAGATGTATCATCCGCAAAAGAAGTTAGATTGCCATTTAAAGATCCATTACATAAATTGTTAACATACAACAAAAATAATATAGGACCTAGAACTGATCCCTGAGGAATTCCACAAGTAATTTGTACACCATCATTGAAAGAGTCATTTATCTTCACTATTTGTGATCTTCCATCCAGGTAAGTTTGGAACCAGTCAACTCCTCTTATGCCTGTCTCATGTAGCCTTTTTAACAGTAAAATATGGTCAACAGTATCCAACGCTTTTTTAATATCAATAAATAATCCTGCAACTTTTTTTACAGAATTTAGGCCGTTGTGAGCATCAGTACAAAATCTTAAGAGTGCATCTTCTGCACCTTTCAGAAAGCCAAATTGATGTACAATGAAAAAGATAGCGGGGTTAGTTGGCATACCCCAAAGGGGGGAGTTGGCTTAACGTCATATGGATAGGGATAATTAATCAAAACACAACAATTTTCGAGTGGAAAGAACATTTGATTTGATCAAAACTTAAGGCAACTTCGAGGTTGCCACATTGCGAGCGATTCATTCTGGGAGATTATTAATGCTGGTGGTAAATATTCCGGAATATTTCGGAAGATTTTTTATTTAGGCACCTTAAGTTCTAGGAGACTTCCTATCAATCAAATAAATATAAATCACGAGCAATTGCTGTAATTACTAAACTAACGATTTGCATTCCAAATGAATTTTTGAGGTGCTGAGTTTGGGGCGGGTGGTCATAGCCAACTGACCCCACGGGGATATCCAGAACAAGAAGGTTACCACACGATCCCAAAACTCATAAACAAAAGAATATAATAAATGCATGCAACCACAGTTGACCACTCTTTCAAAAGGCGCCATCAGGAGCGCCTCATTTCGATCTACAGGTTCACTACAACAAAAAATATTCGGATGAAAAGATTTTCTCGAAAAACTGCATTTTCTGCGCGTAGTTAATATAAATTATATAATTTGTAAATGATACTCATATTTTGCGTCATCAATATATCTGCTTTAACGGGAACCTTCTAATATTGACTTCACCGATATTTTTATCTTCTCCGTGCAATATCACGAATATGCAAATTAAACAAAGGAATCGATCAACATGAACCAAAAACCCAGTTTTTGATGATCTGCGAATGGATCTTAAGCGATTCCAAGCGATGGTGTGTGTTAATGAAAGAGTTGTTACACTATAGTGGCTATTTTACTATTTATTTATTATATCATTTCCAACTTCGGCGAAAATGGTAACTTTTGTCTGACTGAATTTTCCCTCCCGCTTTCCAAGGTGACTTACAGTTCAGATTTGACGGAAACTTAAGTTAAAGCGATTTGAATTAATAAACAGGCGTAAATTTACTAAATTTTATCATTATCTATTAGGACAGAATGTTGTTTACACTCCTCCTAATTTTATAAAATTTATGCATTTAATTAAATGAAAAGAATGAACTTGCACATGGAAAAACGTTTATATAACTTACAACTACCCATACTAAATAAACACGAATTAACTTCAAGACTTTGTTCAGTACAAAGTTAGGCGAAGATGTTGGGTCTTCTAGATAAGTTATTCTTCTAAATTAATGAAATGTTTGCAATAAAAAATTAGATTCGTAGGGCTAAACTGGCTTTCAGATATCTAGTTAACTTCGTTGAAATGCCCGTTGAATTTCAACAAGGAGAATATAAGAAGGAGTGAAGACCTATTTGTACAGAAGAGAAACATCACTCATCTTAGTTCAATGTGGGAGGTCGGGATATAATTTTACCCGAAATTGTCGTTTTAATAAGCATCCAGTTTCCTACTTTTCCTATCCAAAACCAGAAATTATGTGGTTTTGCACTTTTATTATGGTTCTCCCTTCTTCACTCACTTTATTTACTTCTTGATATTTATCATTTTGCATTTATTGCCTTGTTTCCTAATTCGTTGGAGTCAAAGTTATTCTTTGCTTCAGAGTTACGCTCATGCAAACTCAAATTTCATACATTCATGATCATCCCCTTTTTCTACATTACAAAGTATTCCACGATGTCGTTTTCTCTATCGTCCTGTTTTCGAAATTATACTCCACTCGCTCAGAATTCTCCTTTTCAAGTTGTCATCGAAGGATTTTGCCGCGTCGATGCTCTCTTTTGGTTTATTCTCGACACGAAGTAAGTTATCGGATCCACCGACTCTCCTCGAGTCATTTCCCTCGATAAGAGGATTTTAATCAGCCACGTAATTTCACCCCAAAGTGAGGCGACGTTTCTTCTGCATCAGTGACGAGGGTCACCAATCCTTGAGGGCCCTCGTTTTACGCAGAAAAATTGCATTGGCTCATCTGCCACACCTCCAACGCCTGGTGGTAATTCCAAACAGTCATCCAGTTTATCGTTAGATGCTCTTTCGCTTCCGTCAGAGGCCGTTTCCATGATTTACCTATGCACACCTCTTTCGGAGGGTCCGCCTTGTTTAGAGATTAGATTAGAGATCGCCTTCTTCACCTCCAGATTCTTCCACGCATCTCTAGCTGATCTGTATATAGATCTATATATACGTCTTCACTTCGCTTAACTAGCCTTTGACCCCAAATACTTCGCTTTGAATGTGCGCCCACCTTCTTTCATGTCAGTCGACGTTCATCGGTCACTTTCTTCACACAGCGTGAGATGAAATGCACAAATTCCAGTTGAGTCTGCATTTAAGCGGTTGTTTATTGTGGTCGCATTACATTTTTCCATGTTATTCATACTATGCCTGCTGTTTTTCTAAGTAAGCTGGGGCTTTGTTTCAGATCATCTTGACTAGTTGTTCTCTTGTGTTCAGGGTGTTATATTTTCTACGAATTTGTTTGACTTTATTTCACAAATACAGATCTTATTCTCTTACCCCTTATATTGCCTTCGTCTAATTTCTGTGGCTCAATTTCTCTTTAGACATGTCAATTCCACAACAATCGAAGTAACAAAGTCCCATAAATTGCGAGACTCTTTGCATGCATTTTTATTTCGTAACTCCATGAAGTCGTATAATGGACATGCTGCGAGGTTAAAGTTATTTTCTTCTCTAAAACTGAGATTAAATACTTGGAAGTTTTAAAAATGAATGAATTCTCGATCTTTTTTGCATGCACATTATTCTTTGTGAACAAACTCCAGCTCCGAATTCGTAAAAAAAATATTTTGGCAAGGAATACGAAGCTCATTATAAAACAAAGTCAGAACAAATGGAGTTATAGAGTACCTTATCATCTGATTTGGCTGAGAATACATAATCGAATGCGTTGTCGAACATGAGGCATTCCCTCGAGGCGCATATATTTCATGGGTCACTTGAGACAGTCTCTCTAAAATTATTCCGAGTGACTCTTAATACTACAGCGCATAAATAAGAGCCATAGCCACATAAAGAAGATGTTCATCGACACGATGTGATGGATTACATAAATTAGGAGGCCCATCTTCCAATAATGACCAGCGTCTAAAGCAAAAGCTTGTTTATAAGTCTTATACGAAACCACGACGACGGGGTTGCACATTCAAACACACCGCTTTTCAAAGTAACTTAAATGGGATATTTGGTGAATTATCAACGAATACATCTAGAATTTAACACGATAATTGCTTCTTTTTCGTAATTCACACACATACACAGAAATGCTGAGTTTCATACCCAAATCAGATAACGAACGCTTTCGCAGAAATATATTTATATTCTTTGAACGCATTAAGAAACTCCTGGAGGAACGAATTCGGGAGGGAAAAAATAGGAGAAGAGGTGGGTTATTGCAAAAGTGAGGAAAATGAAATGAAAAGTGTAAGCACGGATTGGTCAAAACAAGAGAGTTGGCCTCCGAAACAAGTTGAGGCCAATCGACGATGTCCGACGATTCGAGCAATTTTGAACGGATTTTTTCGTAGGTTAATTCGTCACTCTGTGCGCATACTATAACGACCGGACGAGCCAAGTATCGTGGAAGATGTTAATCTGCAGTCAATGGATCGACTGGTCCATAAGTTGGCGGTCTAACTAAGTGCAGTTGACGGAATAAAGAAGAAACTGACCTGAGAAAGTGCGCGTGGTTGTGGCGAGTAGGAGCAGAGCCGTGCGAAGCAGCGTCATGTTGAGACTGACCCTATTCCAGTCCTCAAGGAAAGTGAAATCTGTTTGTGATGGACGTTTGGCGCGGAGAGCGAATTCAATTACGGAATTTCCTGTCCCTTCATTGGCTCATCCTCCGATAGTCACTTGGATATGCGGCGATCAAAAGTCGACCTTCGTTTGAACAAATTTCAACCGTTTCGGATGAACAGCGTTATCCCAACAATCATATGTTTAGCTACATTTTGTAAATAAAGTGTCGTCGTTTGATTCCTAGATGTTATAGAAGATTCTCTCTCCATTGTGTTAGTTGTTTCGTTGCAAAGTTCGAGTACTTTCGTTTTCCCTCCGAAGACAACATTTGCTTACTATCTTAACCGGTTTTGAACTTAGAAATTAGATTCGCCAACCATTTATTTTCGAACTTATTCTAAAAAATATTTGTTGAAAAAACTATATCAGTTTTTATTCCCTTGAATGAACAGTTTGGGATGGGCTTTTGTTTAATCTTTTAATATTTGTGGTTCAATCGGCCATTAAAACCTTGCCGTAATTAATTACAGTTTCAACCTTCGAGTGAGGCAAATTCGGTGTGAATCCACTCCTATCATTTTAACAAATAAAACCTCGCTGCCTGCAAAATGGAGGATCACATGTTATCTAACGGAAGCGTATTATGAACTCCCAGGTTCGATATTCTCAGAGCTGAGAACTGTTTTTCTTGGGGCATTCTACCACGCTAAGACACAACGCAGTTCATATCTCTGCATCAAACAGTTTCTGACACAGAGTGAGGATCCACAGACAGAAGGAAAATCATATACGTGGACAAAATGAAAATTGAATTCTATCACGAAAACGTAATACCACCATGTTTGTAAGGGAAGCATTTAATGTTCATGGTGAAGCGCATTCTAGATAATGAAAAGGATTAAATCGCTAAGAGCAAGGGTGTTGCAAGGGTGGTTGCAGAAATTCAGAAGAAATATTTTGAAGGAAGACGAAAGGGTAATCCGAATTGAGGATCTGACCAAAGTAAGAGGACGCAAACCGTCCAAAGAGCTTTCTTTCCGCAAACAAGCCGTGTTGATGGTAACCGTAAAATGGGCTTAATATAAAACAAAGAAAAAATAAATTGACTATATATAGCAATACAGATAGAAGAATGATTCTTTTATTCTTCGAAATGACCGCAAAGTCAAACAGAGAAAAGAAATAGATTGGCGGCTCGCTAATGACGCGCGGAAGAATAATTCTAGACTCTAGACGAATTCTCTAGACTCTAGAGACACACACAAGAGACTCAACTGTGGATTTCTACTAATTTCTATACCAACTCCTCAAAGTATATTCCGATAGACGCCGGTTGTGGCGCTATTTAAATCACCACACGATGGAGATTCCAACGAGCGAAGTTTCAAATGAATTGCAATATTGAGAACCTCACTTCGTAAAATCCTCTCAAATGGTGCAGCACAACTGCAGATGTCTTTATGGCACCGATTTTCATTCACTCTCTTATTCGATCATAGATTTTTCTCTTCGCGTTAAAGAAAGAAAATACGAGGTGATAGAAGAAAATTTAAAATAAATTTTCAATTTTCATAAAGGAAAGCAATTAAGAAAGATTCTACCTGAAAATATTGTATTGGCTGAAGTAATTTCTTAATTAACACTTTTAGATTGAAGGGTATATTTATACTCTCCGATACGAACCACATTTATAACAAAAAGTGCAGATATTTATTTTGTGACTTTAATGGAAGAGAACCATGGGGAAAAATGGTTTTAGCAAAGAATCGAACCCCAAGATTAATTTTTGGTGATCCTCAGATTTCAAGAAGTTGGCAGACTTACGACTTGTTATTCTTAAGAAGTACGATCGGGCTTTCAAAGAATTAAAACGGAAAGTGCACCAGATCTCATATAACCAATTGGAGAATAAAGCAAAATATAATTCTATCGCCTGATCAAAGAAATGTGCTACCTTCGATGACGTTATTTCTAAGGATTTTGGGAAAAGTATGTTGATGCCAATCCTGATGACAAGAATTATCTCGACTGATTGGAGAATCGAATGAATTGAGACCACAAGCTTGAAAACTATCAGCTACAAGTCCGGGTTTCTTAGAGGAAAATGCGACTATTCATCAAGAAGTAAACAAACCAAAGGATATGTAAATACGGAGAGAGCTTTCAAAAATGTCAATTCGAATATTCCTTTCGGAGCTCCAATGGGACCTTTGTATAAATAACAGAAATCAAAGAATAATACTCCAGATACATATAAACCAGACAGAATTGACAGGGAAACAGAATATTGAAAGAATGATCTAAAAAGGGGTAGGATAGGGTTGGGGCTTGTCGCCAGTACTCTTTAACATTTATTTTTAGTAGGTACTAAAAGAGTAAATAGAAAAGAATATTCACAGATTTAACTTTAATGGAAGACTTAACGATAGATCGCAGATAAGATTTGCTTTGATGGCTAAGAGAATTTAAAAAAATGTGAGCTAGTAAAAATCCCGGTAAAAAAAGAAAATGACGAAGAGTGAAGATTTTGAGTAATGCTGTTATGACTTCGAATTGATAAAATTTCAAACTGGATCAATAAATTAGTAAATAATTAATATTAGGTAATAATAAATAGGTATTTTAGGTAAATGGCTTTTCATTCCACACAGCGTACCATGAGCCGAACACACTCATACTGAGCTATCTCATAGCAAAGCATTGAAAATACCAACAGAGCTCTGAAATGACCAAAGTATCGATTGCTCAATCAACAAAATTGAGGAGTACTTTTGAGTTATTCAAACATTCGACGGCTGCGTAGAATTGCACTCACCCGTAAAATGAGGCGGCCAAGGGTGTCCGCCGAAGTGATGGGAAGAAGGCTGAGGGGGGAAGTAAGCGGGAGTGGAGCGAATCGGGGGCAGCGAGGGCTGGAAAAGAGGAGGGGGCTTCAGGTGCACCGACGGTGGGGGGTACCTCCAGGAAGACGGATGGTTGTTGTGGGCAGGAGGGGAAGGGGGTGTGCGATGAGAGGGGGGAGGTTGAGATGGGGGAGGTCGAGAGGGGGGAGGGCGAGAGGGGGGAGGACGAGAGGGGGGAGGACGAGAGGGGGGAGGTCGAGAGGGGGGAAGGGATGGTGGGAGTGAGGGGGGAGGAGACGATGGAGGTGGCAGAGGCCTCAGAATCCCGCTGCTTCCCCCGATTGGAGATTTTTCGCAGACAGACGAGGGTCGTCGAACGTAGAGGTCGAAGTCAACGTCTTCGTCGCCTGTGTCCTCTTCTTTAGTTCCGTTTAGCGTTGGTGCAGACGTGGTGGATGTGGTTGGAGGCTCGGAGGAGTTATCCGCTGAGAGTTTGACTATGGAGGTGGAGTGTATGCGGACGACAGGAGGGCCCCAGAGCACTGCGCCCAAGTCGCACGTCGCCTCCAGTTGGTTGCCGATCCTACCAGGAGAGGAGGAGGATTAATGTCTTTCTGCTGCTTTCTAGCATTAACATTCTTACTATTAAAGTGACTCTTATTCTAAAACTTTCTTAGCCTTTTTTTATATTCTTCACTTTAGAAATGACGTATCAATGGATTTTTCTTCCTTTGCGTTAAAAAATTTCACTATCCGAGGAATGGGTTTCCCCTGAGTTCCATGAAAATAAATATCTTTCTAATTGAGCCGATTTGTGACCTTAGTTCCCCCTAACTCTTCCATCATTTGTTGGCAAGAAAATCACTGTAGCCTATTGGTTTACGGAACCTCTAACCCAAAGAAGATTTTTTGTTGGAACTGTTCTGATTCTCTCCAAGACGAAATGAACCTTGAAATCCCACAATTCGTTACATGCGAAATAATCTATGTAATTGAGATAACTAAAGCTAAAGGTTTTGCAATGATTAGAGGACGTTCGAAAAATAATCTATGACCGGCATTTTCCGCAAAATTAGACCAACTTCGCCTACCTGTATAATTTAAATGTGCAGGAATCAAATTAATTTACTTAATAATAATAGCAATGGCTGTATACAGAATGCATTCAGCATTAACTAAGCGAAGTATCAAAGTTTGCACTAACAAAATCCAATTTTGTATTTTGGACTGCTTTTTTTGATTCTAGCTCTCTTTACGAAGTTATATATATTAGAATAAATATAAACTAAATTTAAAGAATGCTTGGAAGGTATCAAGATGATATTTAATCCCAAAAAGATAAGTTATCATAGAAAGAAATGGAAGAAAATAAATTCCTATTAACTCGAGATCTATATAGCAATATATATGTATGGCGTGGTTGCCTAAGTACGATATTCAGTTGCAAAGTTTTTATAAACAAAAGCCCATTGAGTTAATCTTTCGGACATGTGTCCACTGCTTTTAAGCAAAGGACGTGCCCTGAAAGATTCGTTCGAATCCGTTAGTTTACCCATTAACCTGGTGTCCCCCTTGTTGGTACAAATTTTCATTTCTCGAAATTGTTTGGCATCGAGTCATCACGGGTTACCATAATTCAATCGCAATAATATTTACTAGGTAAGTTAATAAGGCCTAATAGAAAAAAATGGTGGGTATGCGTATTTGATTTTGCAAAAACATATTTTCCCTTATATCTTAGACACCCTAATGTAGGTACACACTTAAATATTACTGAGATTTTTCACTTTCATTATGCCTTTTTGCACTAACATGACTTCAACATTCTTCCCAATTTTTTAAACCACCTTTTGCTTTATTCATTTCAAATATTTTTTGACATTTTATTATTCTTCCTTTAGGACAAAAAAAACAAGCTTAGCTTATCCCCCATATACATTTCATATTCTAGTTTCACAGCTTTCCTTTCAGACCACCTCTATTTGCCCTGTCATTTATTACTCTTTATTTATGTTTTTACCACATGTAATCCTTTATGGATTATCCATTCCATTGGCTTCTATTTGAGTCATCAATTTCTTCTGGCAAATCCAATATCCGTATTTAATCCTCTACATACAGCCACTATCTCCTCTTCAATGAGTCTTCAATCTCTTATCACAAAATACCAGCTGCTGCTCTTCTATTTACATGCTTACCTATATCCTCCTTTATCCTTCAATTTGTTTATAACATCCCACCCATGGTCACAAATTCATCCACCACCATTGGTATTTTCACAAATCAGTTAGAAATTAAAAATTAATTAGAACATCATAGGTTAATACTAACAAACACAACAGCCTTTCATTTGGAATTAATTATCTTCAGATCTATTCTCTTTTAAACTACAATCATAATATCCAATTACAATTGAACCCATTTGTTGATTCCACACTATCAGTATCAATTACCTTCATTCACTCTTTGATTTGACAGAATTCTTCCTCCTACGCCGCTCATGCATGACTTTCCCCTCTTTTACTATCTACATACTGCTTGTTTTGTAGTTTAATTTCTAGACTTTTCCTTTTTCGTTTATTCAACTATTGTTATTCCATGTGATTCCAATTTACACTTTTAATATATTCCAGACATTCTCCAAGTTTCTTTTCCTTATAAATCCCCTATTTTCCCTTTCAATTACATTCCATCACATTCAGATGCTACTTCAACCCCTTCTCCAACAGTTTCTTGATTTTCACCTTTTCTACTCATTTACTCTTTTTCTGTGCAATTTATCTTCATAGGTGTTCCTGCTATCATATATATGGGATGTTTTTCATTTGTCTTCTGGTTCAGGATAAAGAAAAGCATATCTTCTATTTACATTGACGGCAGTCTTGATCATGGCTGTGAAGACACATGAAAGTATGGGTACTATGCTGAATAGTGGCACTAATGAAGTTCTCTCCTTACGGAATGCCAAGAGCGCATTACTCATACAGTCACTGCACTTCACTTTTGCGGACATGTTACACTTAAATCATTCTGAGTTAGTGAGGAAAGCAAGGGCAAACTGTCTCATTCCTCATTAATCCTCATTCCTCTCTTCAAGCTCTTTGAAGCAGGGGGTGAGAGGTGCCATCCGACTGAATACTTAACTGACACCACTAACAGGTGATGCCCTATATTAAGCTCATTCAACTCCCCTCATCATGCAAAACTAAGTACATCAATCAAACTCCTTCATTTCACTCTTTGACAAGTAAACATACCTTTTTCGAATACTTTAAATATATATTCAATACAAACAGCCCATTTTCTATACTACCAGTCGCACTATCATTAGTTTTTCTCTCATCGACCTATTCATTCATCTGTGTTGCACTTCTCCAACACAATTCTTCCGAAACTCATTATTAACTGATTTATCCTTACTATACACAGGAGTTCAACCAAGATTACTTTGCATCTCTCAAGATGATCCATGGAGAAAAATAATTCTGGATGTGTAAAAAGAAGGAGAGGTGTTCTACAGTGGCCAAGTGGTTACAGTATCCCCTTCACCAAGTGAGTTCAAGCTTTAAGCTTAAGGTTCTTTTGCTGATGATAAGAGTTCTAAGATAACACAAAATTTTCAAAAAGTAACATACTTCAGAACATTCTGTGTTTATCACTAGCCATTTAAGAGAGTTCAATAGAAATATCAAAATCCTACAGTTGTAAATGTTAAGCAAATAGTAGATGTGCAAAGACAAAATATATTGGGTGGGAGGAAATTGTCCCGAACATTTTGAAAATTCATATCACAACAACTCTTACAAACAGATGGAAGAAATCTGCTAGGTTGTTTGAAAACTAAGAACTAAATTGTAATGATAAACTTCTATTGAAAAAAGATGTATCTTCAAAATGTATACCTATGCAGCAAAGTACTTGTATTAAATGATTGAAAAAAATATCTAATTAACTCTTAAAGCAACCCCAAAAAAAATTTGAGGTTTTCAAAATCAATGTAAAAAATAATTTGAAAAATATTCATTTAAATTACAAATTTGTTATTCCATCATTTTGTTTCTTATATTGCAAGTTTTTATTCAGCCAAAAATTTACTAAGAATAATAAGATTAGTAAGAAAAACTATCTAGTATAATTATCATGAACATGACTATATTGAATTAATTAATAAAAAATAGAATAATATTTAAATGATAATGTAAATATTTATATTACACTATTAAAATTGTGTAAATCAATTATAACTATCAATTACATAAATACGATGCTAGAGTGATGATAAATATAAATTTATTTCATCAGCAGAAATACTCCAACAAGAGATTAATGTTTTCTTTCAATGAATCAAAAGCAAGAGTAACAACTTTGTTGTTTTTTAGCGTAAATCAATAAATTATGTATTTATCAGGATATAGCATGCATTGCTGTACAACACACCATGATTTTGAGAAGGAGATTTTAGTATAAAAATTATAATTCAGAAAGACTTGGAATGGTCGGAATGGAATGCATTCTGCACAGCAGCAGTCAATGATTACAAAGGTTATCATTTCAATTTGCAAAATTAAAGGGCTTTAGTAAAGATAAAAATGTATTTTTTCTTTTTATAACAAAGAATGATAACAGATGGTGACATATTTGTGCAAATTGTGCCATGCAAAAGTCAATTCAGTTGAATGTTAACTAGTAATTGGTAGGTAGTCAGATGTTTGCTTCCTTATACCTATTCCTTCCACGGTTGGAAGTAAGCATAAGGAATTTAAACATTAAAATTATTTAATGCACATAATTGAGAATATGTAATGTTTTGTAAGTGAAGATAAGAATACATCAGATCAACTGATTTGTAAAAGCATTGCAAAAAGTTGTTTTTGGAAGGCATTTTCAAAATAAAATACCATATAATAAGTAAAAATTCATTTTTAACTGAGTTAACAATAAATTTGATTCTTTTTATTTAATTAAACTTAAATAAAAAATACAATATACAGCATGAATTTCAGACGTACATTATGGAGGGGGGATATACACCGATAAATACACTAATTATTCACCAATAATAGAACAACCTAGCCCCCTTATAGCCAAGTGGGTAGCACATTCACTTTCAATTGAAGCAATCCTGTGTTCAATTCCTGGTGGGGACCAACATTAACCAGTGCACACCTAGTATCGTGATTAATGTGGGTCTGCGTTAAGAGGCCTAGAAAAGTCAATGGGGGAGAGGAATTCAATGTCCTGACCATGTGTCACTCACAGTGAATGCATCTGGTTTGGCAATATCTTTTGAAAGACAAGAACAATGCTAGGACCATTTACTTAGTATCCCTTACTCAAGTACAAAAGAATTTATCTCATCATCATCTTTTCTCTCATGTATTGGCATATTATTATTTTATTTTTTAAATTAGGATTCAGCAGAAGTTTTCAACCATTTGACAAATCACAAACAACTAAGCTAACTCAACTTCCATTATCAGAAAATTTACCCCTATTTTCAATAAGAATGATGGCCAGTCTGTCTGATAAACTATATTAAAGGGTAATTATTGTTTTGATGAAAAGATGAAACAGCAAGATTGACATAGAAAGTTTATTCTCCACTAATATATTCCAGTATTATATTATTAAATACTCTGCCAAAATATTGCCAAAGTTATTTAATTATTATTTTGCAAATTAACGGCTTTGAAAGAGTTTTCTTCTAATTCAAGTTTCTTTATACTTTCAAGAGCAAATTAATTGAGAAGTATGTGCAATAAATTGAGAAAAAAAGAAGAAATCAAATCAGATACTCACTGAGACATGATAATCTCTTGAAAGCAGTATTCAAAGGAATCGATTGTAGATGGAAACATATCTGTAAGGTGTTACACTTAGGAATTGTGAAAAAATGGAATAATTGATAGGTAACTTCTATAAGAACTGCATGTAAACAACCATTAAATTTATAACTCTTGATAATTTTACTGCAGAAAGAATTGCTGACATCCTGAATCTAGTTACGAGTGAATTATGGCAATTGCCTGACTACATAAACAGTGACTTTCTTTAATGTAAATGGGTGTAAATCACCTCCTGGTGGGTCATCAAACTCCTACCCAATCTTTCTACTCATTCTCATAAAGTGAGTCCTTGCCATGCATCATAACATTCTCATTTTCAAGCAAATATTAATGACTTATTGGTCAACAGTCAAAACCTTGGGAATAAATCAAAGAATAGCAGAAACTGGCAAGCACAGAGAGGTCCTTAAATATGAAGTGCATGGGTATATCTTCGGTGGAGGAATTAGCATTAAGGGTCATGTGGTAGTTGCCATGGTGATGCTGATAATTAAGTAATGGTTCACCATAAGATTTTATTTCTTTGAAATATATTTTTATCCATAAATAAATAAGTGTAATAAATATTCTATTTATTACTCCACTATTATTGTTCCTTAGTTTCCATATTATGTTTCCTTTCTTCATAAACAGCAATTTGATTTTTGATTAATTTCTATAATGAGTATGAATTATCTGACTAAAAGAATAATATTTATCGTAATAAATAGATGATATCAAAACACTCTTCACCAAAATGGGATTGTTGCACCTCTGCTAGTTCCATTATAGAAAATGAAAGGTCAATTTCGTAAGTTTGTGATTATATTTTGTTTGGCTTTATAAATCATAATAATGCTTACTTGCAGATTGATCTAGTTTCAAGTAAATTCTCAGTAAAATATCTTGAATTAAACTGTAAGGCAGGCACCTTTTTGGGATTAATACTTCCGAAATATGTGATTCAATAATTAAGGCTAAAACTCAAGAAAGTCAAAATCCTGTAACAGAAATTTAATTTTACGTGAAGTTTATAGTCCTTATTTTATTTTTAGATGGACCGTTTCACACAAATTGACTTCAATGTGGTTTATAAGTGTGTTACATAAATGCACTATTCGATGACATATTGATCTATAAGACCAACTTGATGCCTTGAATATATGTTCCTAGATGAAGAATAAAATGCATGAGTGATTACACAATCTTTTTTGAATAAATCGGCCAAAGTTTTTTGATTGCCTTTCAATAAAGATGAGACTGCCTTAATATGAGGCATCTGCATTTTATGAATATGAACTTTGAACACTTGCTGAAAATTAATGTGTTCAAGATAATGGGTGCATATAAAGTAAAACCTGTGGAAGACTGAGTAAATATTTGGCTCACCCAGATTTTCCGACTTATGTAGGTTAACATAACCTAGATTCATTTATTTTTTAAGGATTGCCATTTCAATGAATTGAAATAAGTAAATATATGGACAATGCAATGAATATGATAACTTTATTGGAATGCAATCAAATTTATTTTTCCTTACACTGAGGGGATTAAGTAGATCAAGAATACTTAGCCAGGAGTGTGTGAACACCAGAGGCTAGCTAAGCTAATGCAGATACTTCAAGCATAAAATATAATGTCCTTTATTTTGAATCTGTATCTTCTAAGTTTTCTTCATTTTAGAATTAACAATTTTTTCATTTCTTTGAGTTGGTAAATAAACTAAGCAAAGAAGCAAGTAAATAGTAACTACTTTTAAAAACAAGAACATTTTTTTCAGCCTTTCACAGGTTCAAATAATTTGCTTTTGCTTACTTGTTTATGTCAAAAGAAGATAGATTTCCATCCACCTTATTACACCTTATACCTTTTTGTGTATCATCATCAGCCATTTTCAATCTGACATTGGATGTAGGCCTTCCCAAGTACTTTCCAATTTTCTCTGTCCTGAGCTTCTTGTTGCCATGTTATTCCTAAGTACTTGATGATATCTCTATTCCACCTGTCCTTAGGTCTTCTTCTTGGTCCCTTCACACCACTTGATATCCAGTTGAGAGCTTCAGATGTCTAACTGGCCCACCTCCATTTTAGTGATCTTATCTTATCTACGATGTCTGTCACTGCAGTATCCTTACACCATTGTTGCGTTTCCTGTCTCTTCTTGTGATTCCCAGCATACAGTGCTCCATGCACCTTGCCATTGTCTGAAGTCACTGGGTTATTGCTGGATCTAACACTCAAGTTTCACTTCCATAGGTCAGGACAGGTAAAATGCACACAAGTTCTTCCACTTTATAACCTTTTGATTTTTTTTAATGTGGGAGTACCTTCCAACTGTACTCGAGCCATTAATTTTTCTTTTTTTTTCACTAACCCTCTTTTTTCCACTGTTGATGCCAGTGATCTTAGGTATGTTTATTCTGAGCACACATCCAGAGGTCTCTTTTAAAATATGACTGGTTCTTGTGCCAGAGAAGGATTTATGCATTGCCTTTGATTTTGCTGCAAAGAGAACTATACCATCTGCAAAACACAGCTGACTTATGTGATCCCCATTTACTCTTAAGCCCTACTCTTCCCAATCAAGGATTTTAAAAACTTCTTCCAAAACTGCTGTAAATAAGATAGGAGATAGACCATCACCTTGTCGAAATCCCTTTTCGATTTTGAATTCATCTGTCTCTTCATGCAGCATTACAGAAGCTGTGGCATTCTTATAGATGTTGCATAAGAGACGGATGTACTCAGAATCCATCCCTTGATTCTCCATAGCTTTCAGAGTGGAGAAGATACTTACCAAGTCAAGGCCTGCTTGTAGTCCACTAAGCAGGGGATGAGTGGCATTTCATACTCATTCTTTCTGTCAATCATTTCCCGTAGTGTGTGGATAGCGCTAAAGCCCTTCCAAAATTCTGCTTGTTCTCTAGGCTGAGCTGAAGACAGGGTCATCTTTAGACGTTCAGCAATTATTCTCATGAATGTATTATAGACAACTGGGAGGAGGCTAATGGGGCGATAGTTCTTCAAATCTTCTTTTCTTCGTTTCTTGTGCAGAAGGGCAATCCTTGCGTGGTTCCATAATTATAAGAATAATTTATTTATTTATTTATTTATTAACGACTTAATTGGGCGAAATTGGGACTAATAAGTCCCATCTTCCATTTAACCCTTAATTGTGCTAAAACATTAGCAATCTCTGTTCCACCAGCTTTCAGATACTCCCCCAACACCCCATCTGCTCCTCCTGCTTTCCCATTCTTCATCTGCTTAATGGCCACCATTACCTCTTTTGGGAGAATTGAGAAGTGATTTTGTGAGTTTTGGCTTTCCGCTTTCTCCTGCATTCTCCATCTTCTTGTATAAATTGCAAAAGTATTCTGCTACTATCCTCATTAATGCTGATCTGTTGTATGTTGCTGTGCCATCTCCTTTCTGTTAGGATGAAATGTTTTTCTACCCTATTGCTAGGTGTCGTCTGGCCCTCTCTATGCTCTTGATATTTTCTATAGCCTGTTGCACAATTTTCTTATTAAAATTCCTCACTTCTCTTTCTTGATTGCCTCTCTGATAGACTTGCAAAGCTTGGCATATCCGATATTACATCTTGGAGTGTCTGAATGTATTAGTTCCTTCCTTTATTTCATAATTTGCCAGGTTCTATCACTGAACTTGTTATCCTTAGGTTTTCTTGGCATGCTTGCTACTTCCTCTGCCGCTTTTTTACAACTTCCATGACTTTGGTTTGGAGTTCTTCTTCTTGAAGTGCTGAGAATCTATTTCTTAGTTCCAGCTGAAACTCCTCCTTGTTATCTGCAAGCTTATCACTGTTTATTTCCTACCCTCCACAAGCAATCAACTTCTTTCGTTCCATTCGGGGGTTAATATTGATTCTGCATCTAACAATTCTGTGGACACTCGCAGTGTTAAAGTTATTCAAAACTTCATAGTTAGTTACTTTGTACAGTTTGTTAACTAATATGTGATCTATTTCATTTTTGGTTCCATTGGAACATTTCCACGTCCACTTCCTTGTAGGATTCCTCTTAAAGTATGTATTTGTTATGTACAGTCCTGGCCAAAATTAACGCAGCACCGGCCGTAAGGATCGCTAGGGAGGTGCTGCGTTAATTTTGGCCAGGAGTGTACGTATTGGTGCATTCAGTGTGCAAATTTATTCCCTGGCTCGTAAAACTGTTTCCCTGTCTGATGATAGCAATGCTTCTCCCTGCCAGGGAAAATTGTTTCCCCCCTCTTGCTTTTAGAAACTACTGGTTACTTGTATTATTGTGTGCAAAGGGGGCAAATCTCCATAATGCTGTATTTTACATGATCTTTCAATATTGTAACAGACGAAATGTTATTTATTTTTATGAAGGTGCGCGAAGCAGATTGACTAAATATTTCTCCCCTTCAACAAGAAGCTTCATTCACACTCTGGGTTCATTCTGCAAACTCTATCAAGCGGTGAATGAATCCATTTCCCACAATCCTGGTGTTTCCCTTGAGAGTAATGCTCATTTATCTTTAGTACGAGCTTGCAATTTTGGTGAAAATCAAAGATGTATCACACAGAATTTTGTGTATATGCAGTAATATCATTGATATTTCTGGCTTAGGCAGGTTTCTGCCTTAAACATGTTCCTCCTTACGCAGGTTTTACTGCATAAGGTTGAATATTCCATAGATATTATGAATATTCTAAAGATAGTATGAATATTCCATAGTAGATGTAATTATTCCAGAGATAGTTATAAAAGAAGGTCATTGATCACAAAGAAAATAATGATGATGACCTCTCCCAAAACATATCCTACTTACTTCTGGTTTGATTCAGGAAGGTTTTCAACCGAAGATGAAATATAATAATTTCTATCAAAGGGGTCAATATTGATCAAGCAACACTGTTACAGCAAGAACTTAAGTTCTATAAGTCCCATTACAAAGCTTTATACAAGGAACTTGTCATGGCAATATCAGAACAACTTGTAATAAATTTCATTCCCAAATCAAATGAAACTCAAACACTGTGGAATAACATTACAATCAACACTCATATTCTTTCAAAGATGGGAATTTTAATATTATTTAATTTTATTCAATTGACAGTGAGAGAAGCCTACTATTGAATACTAGCAGAGCTTAATTACCAAATATTTGAAATAATAGAATGAATTGACAATAGTCTCATATGATGAATAAAATAAGCTCCTATTTTATGCTTTTTATTTTTAATTTGTAAAACTCTGTTTGTCTCTTCTGTGAAATATCAAAATTTATTTTCTTGGACCTAAGCTGGAGAGTTAAAAACTAAATAATGTGATAGGCTCATCAAAAAAGTGAAAATGTATTCTTTTAACTGCAATTTTTCCATTCATTGCTGCAGTTTTCAAAGTAATGTAATATATATCCCATTTTAGAATTAGCATTATTTTTATTCCTTGTACATAAAACAAAAAACAAAAGACAGAAAATATACAATTTGATGTACAATATTCACATTTCTCATAATCCTATTTTCGTTTTTCACTGAATATGTTTAAATGGAATTCTCTGGAATCAATCTACCATATAAAAAATAACTAGTTGTACTGCAATCTATTTGTACTCTTAGATGGGCTGATTTGGGCTCACCCAAGTGGGCTGTGGGTTTGACTTTGGTGAAAGTAGTCCAATGGGAGCTCATATGCAAAATTACCTCAGCTGTTGAAGCACTTCTAACAATACCTCTTTTTGATAAATCATTGTAATGCCACGATATATGAAAAAACAAACATCATGCTAATGATTTGAGAACTGGGATATCAAAAATATCAATAATGATAGTTATTCCATGTTATTTGTCAAATGCAAGGATTTAACATGAAACCAATTTGCACTCTTTAAATAAATGTGATTTGAGATAACAGTAATATTACTGTTATCTCAAATTACATGAAGGAGACTTTGTGGAAATATATATTTCCACAAAGTCTCCTTCATGTATTGTAGTGTTCAGTAAATTGAAATAATTGACGTAAGAATTGATTTTATACCCTGGTTGCATAATACCATAATTTGTAAAGAGAAGAAAATTAACATAACAAGGAGCAGAAATTAAAGGTCTACAGGCAGGCAGGCTACGCAAACATATGCAAAAGAATGATTAACCTCTTCCTGCAGAAGACTGCAATTTGAACTGTACAATAGTAAACTTTTACCTACACAAATTCTGTAGATCAGTGATTCCCAAAGTGGGCAATACAAATGGGGTGCTGTAGTAATCCTCTTGTTTATGGCTCTTGATGTTCAGGTATTTATTCCCATTTCATCATATTTCCATTTCTACTTAAATTTACTGGGCTTTAGGCAGTTATTAAACATCAGATATCTATGATTTGGTGGATGTTTAAAAAACTTCAGCTTTTATTTTGCCTTGTATTTATTCTTTAGATTCAGTCTTGCAGAAAACATTTTTATAGATGCCATTTGGGGTCAGAGGTATGAGAATTATGGTGTGGTACCATGAAAAGGCTTGGGAAGCACTGCTGTAGGTTATTATATATTTTGGAATTCTTCATTGAATACAAAGAATAAAAACTCACCCAAAAGCAAATGAGCCGCAAAGAGGACCTCTCTGATGACACGCCTGCTTGCAAAGAGTCAAAGTTGCGGCAGCTGAAACATTGGCTGCAATCACTTTGTCAGCTGAGATTCGACGTCCGACTGCTATCCTTTCAAAGCAACCTGGAAATGCATATTGCCCATTATTGTATTTTGTAAGAGGAAGCTTTCTGAAAGCCCAAATATATTGTCTCTTCGAATGCATTATCGAGCATACACAGACAAGACACGAAATAAGGTGGTACACTTAGGAGATTATTTCAAAAAATGATTTTTGGTGCTTATATTTTTCAAACCATAATTATTTAAATTTTAAAATTTGCTAAATACAATGCAACAGTTAGATATGATGCATATTGTGCCCAGAATTAGGTTGTCTCATTAAAGATACACGTTAGGAAATATTATAGATATTCAGAGAGAAGGAAAATTATTGATATTAATTCACACCTTCAGAATCTTAGATAAATAAAAAGAGATAAAACGCAAGATTAGATAACCATCCAAATTGCTTATTATAATGCTGATATAAAAATCAATATGCCTATCATACAATGGTTGTCTACATTAATACAAAATTTTCATAATTAATGATAAATTAATTAATTTAATTCATAAAATAGCCGGTAAAAATACTGATTCATAATATTGTGTTTTGTAGTACTTGTGTAGAAAATTAATGTATCAATATAGCTTATAATTATTTGTAGAAAAATAATTCATATTCTTTTAGTGATAGGTTTCTTTTTACATACCAACGATTCACAATAACAATTTTAAATTGCAACCCAAAAAGGTCAACAATTGACAGCTGCAATTATTCTCTTCGTGTAACTGAAGGCAGTACTGCAGCTAAATAATAGCACTAACAATAGGTGCTAAAAAAAAGCCAACAGCACTTTCACAAAATGTGGTGTTAACCACTGAAGTTCTCCATTTATAATGATTCAACTGACTCGAAGCTCTTTATAAAATTGTCTCTATCTCAATCAATATTCAAACTTTGTATCAAACTAACATGAAAATATTGGAAAGGCATTGTAGTGAAAAGAAGTTTAATATCTGGGGTGATCGTAATGGCTGCCTTCGGTGAAAATAGAAAAGGAGTGAGGCAAAGAAACACGAGATGTTGGTCGACTATATTAAATGAGATTCTCCGTGTTTTATCGTAGGAATAACTGAAAATGAATGGGAAAATGTCAAAGAAGAATAGGACATTCCTGAGAAGAAGAACAAAGTAATATAGATAAGAAATGACCATTAAAGAATCGATGGAGAAGAATCGTAATAATATTGAAGTAAAAGAGTAGTGCATACATGCATTTAAAAGAAAAGCAGGTCTTCTACCAAATCTTGATTACAAGTATCGGGAGCAAGTGGAGAGAAATCGAAAGTAAAACTCTCGGTCATTGTACCCTTTTTTCAACCGCGGTTTTGACTTCTGAACCTCAGCGGTTTCCCTCGTAAACCGCGGTCTACGAGCTGTACAGCAGCCCGCAACGTAAATTCAATTTGTGGCACCCTATTTTTTATCGAGTTCCACCGATCGCCATATGACAATTAAATTACAATTTCGATAATCAGTCTTCTGCTGTCGTTTTGGAATCGATTGCTCCAAATACCAAAATATATCAAAGAATAACTCCCATGTTTAATCATGATGTTACTGGAACACTATGCACCTGATTACCCTAATTATTTATTCTTTTACGAAACGCAATAATCGACTCACAATCGTATACATGAGGTAATTCCTGTAGATATGCCCCACCTAAGGAAAAGACTTCATAACAATGACCTCAGTGATAACAAGAATGTGAAACTGCGTGATAAAATACAACATTTATTAGTTATTAACAGCAAATAAACAAATTTTGTTTGAAAACATTTTTACCCAAAGTATTAAACTTTTTCTGCATCCCTGCATTTGGCCATCTCTCCCAAGTGTACGGGTGAGCCTCTGTGGGAGGGATGTCCCATTTGCTTAAACAGAATTTAATCTGGAAAGCGCATGCTATAGAACAAAATTGCTAAATTTAACTTGAAATTAGGGAATAACTAAACATTTAGTTGAATTTAAAACCTATTTAGAAGTTTCATTTGCAAAAATTTAGCCAAAAGGTGTAGTACATTTAGAGAACAATATCCATTTAAAATTATAATTGAATTTGCAATCAGTATGAATGGGGACTAGAATAAACACAAAATATTGTCGTTTTAACCGAAAAAAAATTATGACAATGTTGATGTTTTTTGAAATTTCGAGGAAAAAATTCTCACAAAATTTATATTTGTAATGTCTATGTGAGTGGGCCACTTTTGCCGGGTGTTACATTTCGATCAGAAAAAACGTGGCATAACGCTCCACCCTTTAGTGCTTACTAAACAATACGTCCTTTTTGATCGTGCATAAAATGCATTCCACCGTGGATTTAAATTCGAATTTAAGTTAAAATGTAGATAACAAACTTTTCCTTGAAAAAAGCGTTAATCGGTATTACCTTAAAGTTAAACTGATACTAATAAGGCACATATACCTAAAGATAGCACTGGGACATCCATCCCGAGAAGAGGTCTATCCTTTCAGAGATGCCCTTACAGCCAGTGGGGCTACACTTTGTCCAGTCACTGCACGTGGATATTAGATGAACCTATAGCTACATGCTTTTGCCCTTTAATTCAAAATATTCAACCATTTAAACTGATGTCAACTATAAATATTATACCCTATCTTATAACAGAGCGGAAAAAACTGCTTACTTGAAATGATGTTATAAAACTGCGTAAAAGAATTAATCGCCGTGAAACTCGTGCAGATATACAGGTGCATTCCAGCTAACTGACGAACACCGTCCGTAGAGTAGTATTGTGGTTTCCCTTAAAAATACTACGATTGGGGGGTCTCTCCCGGTGGGGCATCTTACCCGGAATTATCTTATGTACTGCTTGCTACTCCTATAGCTCAAAACATGTTACCCAGGATTACATCTGTCGGAGACCTCTTCATTGCTGCTAGGCCCATCGAACACCTTTTCTATGCCAAACAGTGTCACTCTCCGTGATGTGCCACGTGATTATCGATGGCTCTGTCTCGTTACAGTATGTGTTGTGCAGAGTGAATCACGACACTTTGAAAGCAGGATTTTGTTCACCAGTCACGCTGGAGCATTTACACTCAATATTCTTACTCCGTGGAGACAAAAAACTCATCGTGGTGATGGAGAAGAAGGTTCTAAAAGCTCAACTACTTGTCGACGAGATATAACCGGTCTGCACCACGTTCATGCCATTTTGACCATCCGCCGTAATGAAATGAAAAAAAATAAATCTGAAATTTATTTACTTCATTGAAGAAGAAATTGAAAATATTGATTGTTAATGCCCCATATTTTTGCAGGCAATTCAAAGGTTTATTTTAAATCAGTGAGTATTCAAGCCATTGGTGTTAAGAGAAATCTAAAAAGAAAGATGAGAAAGGACAAGGAGGCCAAAGAAGAGGCCCGAGACAGTTGTGCTTTATGGGATCTGCAGATGATATGAACAGACTCTTAATGAATATTACCATAGAGTAACTATACGTAAGTATAGTTACTCTATGATAGTACCGAGGAAAAAATACAACTCTTCATTGGAAGGAAGGCATTTGTACTACCTTTAACATCGATGTATAAACATTTTAGTTTTGCATCTTTTATGCATATTTGTACTCGCTAACACTCGCTAATCCGGAACCCTCGGTAATCCGGACGGTCCATTGGGAGTTATGCAAACCCGCAACTTCTTCTTGTGAACATATAAACACGCATATTACATAGTAACAAGAAACGAGAGGTGGACAGACTATTTGAAAAATTTCTCCATTGGCTGCAATGGTGTGATGCAGAGCAAAGTATTTCATTTATTATGATAAAACATCTAAGTTGTGATACTTTTCTGAGACAGCATTTTCCATTAGAGGAATGCTTAATATGTGCGAGACTAAACAATTTCGAAAGATAATAAATTTTCAGTTGCAGCAGGGTATCACTTCTCAAAACATCGCTTTCATTAAAAAGCAATGAGAGAAAGATGACGAAATTATCAGAACAGTAACGACAGAAGATGATGATGACGACGACGACAATCCTGTAGACTCCGTCAAAATTTCTCATTCTGAGGCTTTGGCGGCACTCAATACATCATTAAAGTAGGCTGAGGAGCGAAAATTTTGAAGCACATGAAACGATGCTCTTTAGACGTTTTAGAAACCGCGCACTTGATTTAAAAATAAGAACGGTCGCGCAAAAGAAATAACTAACTTTTTTGCTCGCTGATAATATTCATTAACTTTATATGTTGTAATATCTTATGTAATATATACATGCATTATCTGTGCAATATAACTTTTCAGAAAAAATGTTTTTTACGTTATTTTTTTAAAACCTCGCTAATCCGGAAACCCCGCTAATCCGGACGCCTATGTACCTGAATTCGTCCGGATTACCGGGGTTCTACTGTACATCAATATAAACCACTTTCAGGTTTGATGCGAATTAATTTGAAAAGCGAGGTACCATCACAGAATGATAATTATTGAGAAGGAATTGCGGCAAGAATGGAAATGTGCTTTTAGTTACTTCTGAATTTCGAATGCAATTGACGTTCTTTTGAAATAAGCTTAAGACACCAAAAGCAGTAAAGAAAAGAAAAGAAATTTAAACCGTGGTAGCATCTTCCGACAGTTTGATCTGATTTGCCTCCTCAAGTCGAACAACAGACTTTTTCGGGAATACTTTTAACCTATCGTATTTTTAATTGTTGAGTCAAAGACGTTATTTCCTCTTAAAATGGCTGAGAAAGTCGGCCCATTTTCTCAGAAGTATCTATTTGTAGTTTGAACCGGCTTCTGATCTTTAATTTCGGTTGATGCAGTGATCTGATCAGAGATGAAGATATGATGTTGGTAAAAGACGTAAAGAAAGAAAATCGTAATGCTTTCCCCACCTATTGGAGCAATTGCTATATAAATCCATTGCAATTATAAAAGGTATTCTCACACCCGCATCGCTCTCCCCTTTTTCGGAAGATGACTATTTTGAACCGTAAGCCTATGCCATGGTCTGCCCCATGTTCTGAAATCTTCTACAAACAGTGCAGGAAGACATCGTTCCTTTTCCTCGGAGAAAGCTGTTACCTCAACGCGTAGCAACGACAAACAGACAAAAATAATGGCAGCCAACCTGGGACCAAAAGGAAACCAAATTCGTAGGCGTCATTCCGAGTTCGAGTGCATTTACATGCGAAGATTTCTCAAACGATTTAGTCCTCATCCAAAGGTGGTGCGAAAAATGGGAATTTGATATTAACGTAAGTAAATGCTCCGTAGTTAATTTCTTCGAAAAGAAAAAAATGCGTCCAAATCACCCATACAAAATTAATGGAATTAGTATCAAAGTAGTAGATTCAGTTAAATATCTCGGGATCAACATTACTAATAACTTAAATTGGAGCACGCATATTCGAAAAATCTGCGGCAAAGCAAGTGAAAGGCTTGGCTTTGTAAAGCGCATTGTCGGTAAATGCGACGAAAAGGTGAGAGAGCGATGTTATTTTACCTTGGTCAGACCCCTTCTGGAATATGCGGCAAGTATATGGGATCCGGCGGATGAAACGTGTACTCGCGAACTCGAGAAAGTGCAGCGTAAAGCGGTTCGTTTTGTTAAGAAATGCTACGATAAAAAAGCAAGCGTTACAAAAATGCTCTCAGACGTAGGTTGGGAATCCTTGAAAGAAAGGAGATTGGAAGCTAGGCTGCGATTGCTTAATAAATTCAGGGAAACTACATTTTCCAAAGATACAATCGGTATCATGCAACCCCCCTGCTACGTCGGTCGATCCGATAATGACCGTAAGTTAAGAGAAATAGATGCTAGGACGAATCGTTTTAGAGATTCATTCTTTCCGCGAACAATACGTGACAATAATCGAATAAGGAAGTAATTTAGCTTCAACTGGTGTTTACACCCCCTGCCACACGCCGAAAGGCGGCTTGTAGGGTATTAATGTAGATGTAGATGTAGAAGATAATGAAGTCTTCATTCCTAAAAATTCTGGCTTTTACCCTATTCCGACGGTGAAAGTCCTTCCGCCCTTAAAAATGAATCAGAAGGATGATGACAAATAGATACGGGATGCCAAATCTGAGCAATTGGTTGCAAAAAATTACAACAGAATAATAAAGATAGACATACTAAATAAAAGCTGAATGAATTTTGTACTTATATTGTACTTTCAAAAATAATGAAATGTGTGTGTTTTAAATCATTTCATAGTATTTTCATGATCAATGTTAAGACAACGAGGTTATAACGCTTCATTGTTCCATAAATTTATTTATAAATTTGGGATCCTCACCGAGTAGAATTAATTTCCGATCTCGACATGGTTCAACGTAGAGCAGCAAGGTTCGTCAAGGGAGATTTCAGATTCGACAGCAGTGTTTCGGCTACGATAGAATCCCTCGGATGGAACTCTCTTAGCGATGGAAGACTTGAGTATCGACGGAAGCTTTTTGATAAACAAATGATGGAATGCAGTTTTAACATAGCACAGGAAAGCGTGCGACTTAACCCTAGGTTATACGAGAAGAGAAAAATAGTGACTTGGCTGGGAGTCCCTGTCTCTTTTTCTCTTCTCTATAATCTTTTTGATAAATTTACCACGACCGATTTTGGGTAGTAGATATTGTTATCCCAGCTATAAACTTTCGCGATCCTCGGGAGAAAACAAAAAAGCGATATGTCTTACAACCCCTTTCACGCGCCACTGGCGGATTGAAGGGTTTTAAATGTAAATCAAAGACATCTTCGAGGATTCGACGCTAGGTCAGGGCAAATATTCTACGTAAGAAAAACACGTAAATTTCGTTATAACCGATTTCAGACAACATCGCATTTGCAAAATTAAATAGGAAATGATGGTCCTACGAAGTCTAAGTACCAAAACAACAAAGTAAAGTGAAAAATAAAAGGTGGTCCAAGGTACAACACCTTCCCTAACCAAAAGAAAGGAAATTAAGTAAAAATTCTTATTTATGTCGTGTAATATCGTTTTCGAATCGAAATTACGAGAAGTGGGGAAACATGAACAAATATTTTGTGAAATTTCGTTTTAGTAAAAAAGTGTCACTCAGGCGATTGTAGAATCCGAGCTCCGGCGTCTTCTCGTTCGAATGCACCACATCAATGGTAATGTCAGAATTTATGAAAAGGAAGCAATAATTTACTGTGATGGCAATGTTTGCAAACTATGATAAAAAAAGGTTCTATTCGATTTTTCACTCACTTCCAAGAATCGAAGAAATCTATTCGATATTTTTTCACTCGCTAAAAACAATCGAATAAATTTACTCGGTTAGAATAGAGTGAAAAATCGAAAAGTTTTATTCGAATAATTCGATAGAAGCAAGCAATCGAATTATTCGATTGTTTTTATTCGATTGTTCCCACCTATAGTCACAATGATACATTTTCAACCGTCGGACTCCACTTTTCCCCATCCCCCGGCCCAGCCCATGAGGCGCCCAGAATACGGATCGGAACGGTTAACCGTTGCCGATCTCTAATGTGTATGTATTTTGTGGTTTCGTATTAATTTAAATATTTAATATTTTTTATTATTATGGCAGGAGACACTTTACTTTGAATGTGTGTTGACGTTTTCGGACCGTACTTTTTAAGTCTACGGAAGTCATTCCCGCACTTATTAAATGTTGTCAATCTCTTGGGGTATATTTTCCAACGATTTCCATGTGACACTCGGAATGCAAAAGATGGAGTCTTCTCGGGTTCTCCACCAGGCGTTCCATTGCCGACGTTTCGATGGCGGACATCGTCCTCAGGGCGGTGAGTGAAGGCACTCTGAGGACGATGTCCACTATCGAAACGTCGCGTCGGCAACATCTAACCTGGTATAGAACACGAGAAGACTCCATCTGCATCATTTGCCGAGAAAGCACGAGATCTTTCGAAATATAGCAGTTTTAAATGAAATGCAAATCCTTCTTTATATTCGATGAATTCGGGATCGGTGAGCTGCCAAATTCACGGAGCTTCTTAACTAATTCAAGCACAAAATCACGTTTGGTCATCTGCTGCGCTTTTCTCCTCAACAAATACAGAAATAAGGATAAAAATCAAAAATTTACATATTACGTTGTAAAATCCAACAACACATTGGTGCACGTATCGGAAGAGCTCCTGTTCAGGCCTCGCAGTTGTTTGGTGAATTCTCAAAATACGATACCGTCCTTCTGATGCGGGCCGCTCTGATTCGGAGATTAGGAAAACTAAAACGAATGGATTCAAGAATTCGTTCTTTCACGTGAGATTCGCGAAAGCAATCGATGAAGGAGCCCTCTTCTTGTAGACCACAGACGTATACATTGCAGAATCCATCACAGGCCGTAGTTTCATTGCAGTTAGAGCAATGAGAGATGCTCCCTAAACAACTCGAAATAATTCCAAAATAATGAATAAAGGGGCGTATGTCGGACCACTCTCAAAAGTTCTAAAAGACATCTTTTAATTGAAATTGCAATATCCAGATAGCGAGAGCTTAATGCCGAGATCTCGATAGATTTCGCTGTACTGTCGCGGTCCATGAAGCCACTGGGCGTTGCGTAAATTTAGGACACCACTGTCTAAGCAAAGCGAGCCGTAGATTAAGGTTCAGTGGACAGCATAAGTTTCTTTATACAATGAGCCCTAAACATTCCTAAAAAGCAACAGCCAAGTGTTTTAAGGATCGAAAGTGATGGATATCGAATGTCTCAATCACCGACAAATAGCATTCCATACTATATTTTTGGGTGTTTCTTCTTTTTGCCTCAGTGTTGACATTTCAGGACGACGAAGAGGTTCACGTACGAGCGACGGCGTTCGAAGGAAGTGTTCTGCCGTTAGCTTCTTTCGGAGGAAGCAAACGTCAGCCACACCTCTGAAACGCCCATAATTCTGTGCGCAACGGCATTTGATGGACGCAATCGATTCGCTGGAGTGGAAAGGCATACAAATATAACTGCCCGATTAATATTGGGCTCTGGGCACGATAATAAGAGGCAGAAATATTCGCAGAAATATAATATTCGCAGAAAACCAATACAGAAAGGGAGAAAGAAAAAAAGTGAATTCAACAAAAATGAGAGTATTATAAAGTGTAATGGAAATATGAGAAAAGAACGATAAGATAAGATTTAAGGAATTGTTGCGGTGTAAACAGTGTTGCAAAGTGCAGCGAGTTTAAGACGCGCGAGAAAACGCGAGCTTCTTAGGTCTTCCTTAGTCTTCGATGATATTTTGTATCTGCGATTGATGACAAAGAAACTTTTGCTGAAATATCGGACTCGAAGAGTAATTGGGGTTAAGTCACAGAAATCACCAAGAATATTATTTTCTAATTCAACTTGCTTTAACACTGAACACCAGCTCAAATTATGAAACGATTTTTGGTATTTCGTCGGCAATTTTAATTTCTATTTTTATAATTTTTAAATTTAAAATGTGGTGGTAAGTCAATGTAAAAATAGCAGAGTTTTCGATCAAGGTGTATTTTTGGCAAAAAGTAACATCGTTGACCAAAGTTATTGATTAATTATTTCCTGTAATTACATTTATTTATATACGATTCTTCACCCATTCACTCTTCTTTAATTATTCTTACTAACGCCAGTCTTCTTTTGCTTATTTTAATTGAAAATACATCTGCAGAGCTCGTTTATCGCCAATCAACTATAGACGAGGGTCAGGGGCGAAACCAGAATTTGACTAGGGTTGGCCATGTTCTAATACAGGGGTGGGAAAGTTTTCGTCCGAAAGGTATTGAACAGATTTCCATGTATAACTTATGAGTCATCAGCAGAATGTGCAACTATATTTATGTTAACATTTACATATTTATCTTCGGTTTTCTACACCTCGATGAATGAGCTTTTGGTAAACGCTGCAGTTATTCTTTGTTACATTATGCAATTTTAATTAAAATCATTAAAGACGGACGTTATAAAAGAGGTAAGAGGGAAGGCCAATCGCTTCACGGCTGCAATTTATGATTCTGGAAAATTAAAATCACTCAACAGTAATTCCAAGATCAGGGTATCGGAGACGTGGTTTTAACGTTAGATTGTTCCATTAATTTAATTTAATTGACAGTTCCCATCGTAACACGCGCAATTTGACAATAACACGTGAGGCTCGGATATGCAAAATATTTACAGATTACGATGAGGCGTGAAATTCTGCAGGAAAAATCACCATAGTTAAATTGAGTGCGAAAAATTAGAAAATAGAATATTGACGGAATTCCTTGCGTGCTACGTGGGATAACGCGCAGAATTAGAACCGTTGCAAATGGTGAAAAAAAACTTCAATGCTTTTCCTTCCCCAATAAAACCCACGATCCCTCTAAGGAATAAATAATAATGTCATATGCAGTTTAGTAATGGACAAATCTCGACGGACATTGATTTTGAAATTAAATGGTTCAGAAGAACATTTGAGAAAATGTTGGATGGATCGAATTACGACGCCCCACCGATTTGGCCTCCTAACATCAAATTATTTTCCTCCATTTTTTCGCTTTTAAGGAAGAAAACTCAATTCATGGTATTTGAGAATGTACTTCTATAACTTTCATATACGCACAAGTGAAGGAAAAATGATTAATCGTCGCAATTTTGAATGATACATTTGTTTTGCTATTATTCGCGACATTTTTAGTACTATTTTTATAACTGACATTCAGAATCGTTAATTACATTCCAATGACTAACTCCAACGTAATGAGATCTTTGAAAACGGTGAGTTATTTAAACATATCACCACAACCCAGAATACCGTCGCATTTTTTGGATTGGCAAAAATAAACTCGCTAAATTATTTATTTGATTTAAGTATTCTGTCTTAAGAAACAAACGTGGAATGCTAAATTAGGGCCGATACACTTGCGAAAGTGAACTACGCGTAACTGCAGCTTCTTCCGATTCAACGGCGCCATCGGATCCCTCGTTATTCTTGCGATCTGCATTTTTGAATCCAGAGGGAGTGTTTTCTGGAGAACTTCATTCTAATATCGCCATGGAATTAGCAGAATCTTGGGTCAAAACACTTTCAATCGACATATTTATTTACAGGCAAATAATAAGCTGCTAACAACGTTACGTAACACTTGGAGTCAATATCAGCAGGTGAACGTAAATACATCAAATGTCCTACCTTCATTCCCGGTCGTTGCTGAGAGCACCATCAGCAGAAGACACACTTCGTAGATCTCCATCTCCTGAAAAAGGAATCGACAGATATAATTCTCATTCGGCGATTGGGTTTGCTGGACAGGTTTTTTACTTTCATTTAACTGCCAATCGAGCGTATACGTTTAAATATGATTTCGAGTAGAAATGTTTGGAGTTTGTGCATGCCATGTTGAGGTATTTGAAATTTTGCAAATCAGCAACCAAGCCAAATCGAAATTTGACAACAAAATTGAGAGTGCCAACTGTTTTCCCAACTCCCTCTCGAGTCACAATCGCAAATCCAATCCTATCCAATCGGAATACAATCGGAATAAAATCCAATCGGAATCCAAAATATTCGAGGATTCACTCGAGGCAACGCTATTTACAATTTGACTAATTCTCATTTCATAATTATATACCTCCAAAAAGCGATAAACATACTTTTATTTATTGATCAAATAGTACATTTCAAATACAAGTATTTTGATTCCTTTAGAGATAAAAAAAAACAAGGCTACAGAATGTCAGGATTATCTTACAATTAGCCTAATCTCTCACGCGGCAAAAGTACTTCCAAAGATTCTGAATAGACGGATAGAGGGAAAAATTAAAGGGCTAATCAGAGAAATCAGTTTTTGTTTTCAGAGAGGGAAAGGAATGAGGGATGCAATTGGGGTGATTCAGATTTAGATATATACCCCGCGAGCCGCCAGAGGCGTATGGCAGGGGGTGTAATACACCACCATTATTCATTCCTCCCAATTAGCATCTCTAATAGCCTGGGGAAAAAACGACCAAAAGTAATTATCCGTCCTTGCGATTACTTCCCTAAAACGCTTCGTCGATGCCTCTCTCGTTCGCTCCTTACTGGCACTAACATTTCACTTACTTCGTCTATAAATTCTGAACGAATGAACTTTTCGAAAAGTTTCCGACGATATTCAGTGATGAGAGTACTTGCGGAATGAAGCCTGGAATTTAAGAGGAACTCATGTGTATGTTTTGTAGATTTTGAAAAGGCTTACGATAGGGTCCAAAGGGCCAAAACTGATGGGGATATTAAAGACAATATTAGGTTATTACAATAAGGTTAGATAGGATATTGGTGCGAAATTTGTACTTGAATCAAACAGCCCGCGTAAGGATAGCTGATGGGGAATCAGATTGGGCTGAATTGGGGGTAAGACAAGGGTGTCCTATGTCACCAACGCTTTTTAATATATATGCAGGGGAAATGGTGCAAGAAGTCTGGGGAGAAATAGACAAGGGAGTAAAGGTTGGTGGGGAAGTAGTTAAGTTTGTTAGTTATGCATACGATAAAGCTATTCCAAAAAGAGTTGACAAATTCTAGTAAATAGCACTTAGCAGTAAAGTAAGGTAGCTTGGAAGAAATTTAACGAAGGTAAAAATAAAGTAATATGGTTTAGTAAGTGAAAGAAGGATAATTGAACGATTAGAGTGGATGGGAAAAAACTACAGCAGGTAGACACATTCTCTTACTTGATAGTACTCTTTCGTGGGACGGAAGATGTAAAGAAAACAGGGAAGCTTTCACGAAGAGAAGGGAATTCAGGTAAAGGATAAGATTAATCCTTGGTGTAGACCTCAAGACAGGAGTACACGGGGCCGTCGAGATGTGAATGTAAAAAGTAATTTGGGTGGAGGTGATGGAGATGGTTGGAGGGGGAACAGAGGAAATGGGCGGGTCTGAGAGGAACTGCTGGAGAAAATACTCGAGGGTGCAGGGGAATAAACGGAGGAAAGATGCTAGATGAAAGAAATACTTAGAAATACTTCAATGTCTACGTTTTATGCAATTTCGACTACATAATTAATGCAGAGTGTCGATCATGTTTCTATCTATACTTTTTTGTACTGTAAACTTGCAATTTCTTGTACATTATTTTCCTTTTTGTCTTACGATATTTATATATTAATAACCCTTACTTAATGTTAACGATGTTTATTGATGCATCACGTGCACGAACTTATTTCTATAATTTCTCCTGTTTCTTTTCACCATTTAGTTACTAATAGCGGTGGGTTTGCGCAGGTTTTTCACTTCTCTGTTTCCCTGCAGTGGAAAACCTTTTCCTAGGAATCACTAAGGTTTTTTTTAATCCTCAATTTTTCTCATGCCATCTCTGTAATTATTGTGCAATCTATGATGTTTGGAAAGAAGAAGAGACTCACCTGAATAAAGACATTGACAATGTAAATGACTTATGATTATAAAGGGGCAAGAAGTGAAAAAGATGGCGTTGGGGTTTAACCTATCCAAAGGTAGAACTCGATACACTATAAAAATCTCTATTCATGCAAGTATATAACATATAGGTCGAAAAAGAGGAATATATAAATAAATACCCAGAGAATATTATAATATGATCATGGGCCAATTACCTTAAATCATTTCCACCAATCACAATAAGCTCATGTGATCGTCCGTGATTTTCATTTCACATTCAAACCCTTTTGCTTTTCCTGAGAATTATCTCTTGTAGCTTTGTCAATTTCGCGATTTTATTCTCAATTATTTTGTTTGAGAAGTATTAAACTAGTCATTGAGCCTAAAACAAATTATAATTTTTGAAATAAAAAAAATTGAAGCTTTCAAAAGGGAAAATTTCAATTTTGATAACAAAAATTCCTTCGTGTTTAGCAATAAAAATTGAAAAAAGATTTTTACTATTATGTCTTTCCACAACATCTCGGCCGAATAGATTGATTATATGCAATAATAATTGTTTGAATTAGTAATTTCATGCTAAAAAATGATACAAAGGGAAATCTTGATATTTGAAGTAGTTTTTCGGTATCTTCATATCAATTTCAAAAGCACTGTTTTGAGAAAAATGCGTTGAAAGTTCGCTTTAAGGAAATCAATCCAAAAGCATTTGGCGTTGTTAACTGGCTAGAGGACTGCATGGGCCGGGCCTAGGCCCGTGGGCCCAAGCCCGGCCTGGCCCATGGGCAGGCAGTCTATTGGGCTCGGGCCGGCCCATGGAAAATTCGGGAAGTAGAGAGTTATTCGTTCTTAAAGAGCGTTAGTTTCTTGGATAGCGACAAAAGCCTCTTAAAGTTGTAACGCAATGCTTAAACAAAATGCTCGGTCTTCGTGAAGGTTTGAAAAAAATGTATTTGTTCACAATTCACAACAATTTATTGCAGGGCGATTTGTGGAAAGTTCGGGCTTGAGAACGAAACATTCGGGCTCAACTCAATCATTACATTCCATCTGCTGATATCTAAAGCAGTGCACCATTATAACAGAGAGTCATATTTAGCTGGAAAATGGCCGCACTAGACAGTGCTGGAGGGATGAGTTTATTGGTAGATAGTACCAGCAGTAGATAGTAGCACTGTTATAATGGGACCAATATGTCAACAGTGTATTAACGAAATAAAATAAACCACAGCCAAAAACGATCCCAAAATGATAAAATGTCTAATGTGAGAAATAATAAAATCAAAATCCTGAACAAACGGTACGAGATAGAGTAAAATCAAAAACAGATTAGTAAATAACTTTAAAAATTGAGTCATAATCGCCTATTTTCATACAGAGGGCAAAACACTGTACTGCGTTATTATATGTAATAGAAATTTTTCAATTAATCAGAGAATTGGAGTATTATCTAAATTGGAAAAATATCATCGAACGAATGAAAAAGTAGTTACCAATATTTCTGCAGATAAATGCTGATTAATCAACTGGAATGGAATTCAAAGCACTATAGGATAGAGACAATTTCGAATAAATAGTTATTTAATTAGGGCATTTAAACATTCTCTAAATTACGCTCATTGTCATCCGCAAAGAGCTATTGGTATTTCTGATTGTGTTGTTGGTTAATTACAATCTTAGACGTCGTTTCCATGAATCAGTCGCCACTTTTCGTTATTAGGACTTGCCCAGGGCTGCAATATTTCTCGGCCAACAAGGAATTTTGACTAGAGCATTACTGCGTAAAAAGAACTAGTGGTTCATTATATGGTTGAGACATTTCGTCATATTTATGATCCATTCTTTGTTATGGAGAAGATTTGCTGTTTTAATTTGACATATTTAATCCTTCCTTATAGTCGAATTTCTCGTGATGAATCTGCGATGTATATTCGTTCTCAAATACTGAGATTTATGAAAGTGTAATTCGAAGATCGGTCTCCAAACAGCATCGGAAAGTAAATCGAAATATGCAAACGGTGTTATATATATAGTATATATAGTTAGCCTTTCTTGGTCAAAATCAATTTTGCCGGCGTAATTTAATACAAATGGTTTCTCAATTTTAGTTACGCTTAATGAAGTTAGAGGTTTAAAATCTCCAAAAGCCGTCTTTGTCGGCATTCCTCCTCTTACTTCCCGGTAGTCGGATAAAGGAATGCCGCACTATTATTGTACCCAAAGCGCCTTTCAATGGCAATGCTACCGTCCTCAGGGGTCATAAAATACAAGAACTTTTGGAGATTTTTAAACCTCTAATTCATTAACAGCCTTATTTCAATATTTCTTTCTTTGCACCTTAATGAAGTGTTTTAATTTAAGTTATATAAACCTATTATTCAGTGGCGCAACTATACCATCTGAGGCTCGTGGCAAATTCATCGGATGGGGCCCCATTAAAAATTGTCACGTTGTAATTTAATTAAAAATATCACTTAAGTAGTTACCTAACAGTATTACTAATACTGTGTGCATTTTAGTTAAATATCTAATAAATTTAATTTTCAAAAGCAATGATATTACATATTTATAATAAAATAACAATTTATTCTTAACAATATATTAATTAATAAAATTCTTTTCTCCAAGCTTTCTGTTTTGCAAAAGTATCAATAACATCATCAAAGTTTAAAGATCGGGCCATAGAATATTCAATAGATAGAATAGCCAAGTTATGTAGCCTCTTTTGTCCCACAGAGTTCCTTAAATAGGTTTTTATTAAATTTAGGTTCGAAAATGATCTTTCAACACCAGCGGTATTCACAAGAATTGTAACAAATAATAATTATGCAGTACATTCTTCAGGAAAGCTGCAAGACATAAAATGATTCTTCATTATTAATAACCCAGTAACTGCTCACATACGCGAGGATTTTCTATTTCGTCTCCGAATGTGGACGGAAAACTGAGAATTTTCCATGCAAATGATTCAGATGTCTTTTTATATATTTCAACAAATTCTAGAGCTTTTATTTAATAGATCGGTACCATTTAAATATTGCAAAGTGGCAGGTTGCAAAACACTGAAATTGAAAACAATTTCATTTATTGGAAGGAAACGCGATTTCAGTTGATTAATAATGATGTCCAATACTCGATAAAAAATGTTCACTTTGAACAAACTTTCCAGATCTTGGAGACTCTCATCTTCGCAGAGTTTGATTGATTAAAGTACTATTATAAAATGTATAATATTAAGTAAATTTTGTTAAAAATGTTAGGTTACTTCTGAGCTCGTGGCCTCTCGGGCCGGGGGCCCCATCGGTCCAGGGGCCCCATCGATCCAGGGGCCCGTGGCATTTAGCCAGCCAAGGCACCCTATAGTTACGCCACTGCTATTATTAGAGGGACGTTCACCTCCCTAATTTACGACAGCAAAATAAGACACTTAAAACACAAGCTGTCCCGCTTACAGTAAGGCATCCATGTTACAATCATCGTTAACATGAAGTTACACATCGTAAAAGAAAATGTTGCATTAACGTAAATCAAATGGCAGCATTATTTTAACTGATACATTGAGATTATCGGATATTTAATAATGAATAGATGCAGCATCGGATAATTAATGAGCATTTGTGAAAGAACTTTGTCAGAGATCCTTTACAGAGAGTCGAAGAGAGAAAGCTCTCTCTAATCCAACCGCTCATTTTAATGCATCGAAACAATTTACACAAATCAATTGCCCTTCAATGTGATTTAAGAACTGTGACATAAGTATGGCATAAAATTCTCATTCCTTTAGTTTTCCATTTTGTTCGATATCTTCCACACTTTAAAGTTTAAGTATTGAGTTGTACATTTTTCGGTTGTCCTTCAGTCTTTGCCTGTGATACGAAACCACGAGTGTTCTCACACCAAATGTTTAAGAAATAACTTTCACGACTCAATGTACATTGAAAACAGTCTATTGCTTCGAAGTGAACATAAACAGGTCGTTGCGAAATGTTCGGCGATTATATTTTTTGCGATCATTGAGCGAATGAAGACATCGTAACGGTCTCGGTTCGCTCCGATGCTTTCCGTTATTCTCATGTCCACGGAGATCTTTCGAAACGAATCGCTTCAGAAATTAAAGTAACCGTTTATGGAATTCTTTCTGGCACCCATTTCGTCTCATCAGAACAGTCGATATAAATCGAGCGGTGTTTATTGAGACAGTTTTCCCGACGATCCGAAAACTAAGTGTGCCAAACAGTAGAATGACGTAGTTTGAATTATTGATCTCGGATATTTAATTAAATTTATTTTCGTAAATTATTTGCTCTAGCAAGGTACGCAGTTTATTCGATGTAGACCGATATGAAAGGATCGGAAACTCCGTTAAACCTCAAAGTTTTCTGACGGCTTCCGTGAGTTTGCTTTCGTGCTTTCGCTGCCATCGATTTCACCAGTTGACATCGAATAACACTATATTATTTAATGGGAAAAATACGAACACTGAGAATCTAAATGAAAAAATAACAAAGGCAAGCAAAAAACTTTCCATTTTAAGTCCAACAGACCGACGGCGAATAAATAATGAATTAGCTAGATCTAATTAGCTGGAAGTCCGTCTTCTTTTCGGGATTTTTAGCATATCGATTCTTCGGCAATATCCTTATGAAATCCTCTCTAATAAACTTCTCAGGTTCCTTTTTGTCGCGATAAATGCGGTATGTCGTGGAAAATATCATAGTCTGATTTTAATTCAAACCCCAAATCCTAATTAAATGGTTTAAGAGATTCAAATTCGAGAGATCGCTGGAAGTATCCAACGAAAAAGACTTCTGCGATGATTATCCTTGGCTCGACGCTAGCAAATTTTCTCCGTAAGAAATTCACGTAAAGTTCGTTTTTACCGTTCGCAGGCTCCATTTCATTTGCAGAATTAAATTGGAAATAATTATCCTAAGAAGTCGAGACAAGTACCAAAAGAAAGGAAATTGAATGAAGATTCTTATTTTGGTCGTGTGATATAATTTACGAATCAAAATAAGAGAACTAGAGCAAAATATACGGAAATGTCGTGAAATAGTTTCGTGGTAAACAAACAGTCCCTATGGTGATTGTTGAATCCGAGCTCAAGCGATCACTCAATAGAATACAAGGGGATTTTAAGTCGATAACGAATTAGTGCTACGGCCTTGGTGGTTATCGCTAGGCCCCGGGTTCGAATCCAGGCTGATCGGGATTTTTCCGAACAGAGAATCGTGTGTGTGCTGACTTTTCCGTTCAAGATTGGCGGCAGGAAGGGCATCCGGCTGTAAAAGTAATACCATCGCCAAAACCTCATCCTCACCCAATAAGTCATCAGCCGACCCGATAAAGTATACAAGGGAATAAGAGGAAAAATAAACGAATTAGCGGTAGGGACTTGAGTCTGAAATAGAGGCAATTTACTGTGATGGCAACACATTCAAGATATTTTGAATCCCAATAACATGGAAACGTAAAGTAAAGAAGAGAACAGAAGTCATAAATACATTTCATATACGCTGTTTACTGTTTTCCTAATGATCATTGGTTCGATGCCATTTCCATTCCTCTATGCATTGCAAATAACGGATTCTCATTTTAGGGCCTATCCAGTGTCTTGGAATTTTAGAAACGGTCTTAGCTGCCCAAACATAATAGTTGAGTGCAATATCCTCTTATATTAAGGTCCATGGTTCGACACCAGGCCACTTGGATACAGAACTGATTTTTATTTACCGAAATTTGTGTTCCTCATCCTAAATATTCAAACCAAATAGAACTTTGCAAAGTTCAGTATTTCAAGCATATGATTGCAGAGTGCAAGCAACTTTTACTCGCAATAGATATAAATTATAATCGTATGGTGGAGACCCTTTGAAATGAGTTTCCGCTCTCCCTGTCAACCGAATAACACAAACAAACATCTGTGTCCTCTATTCGTCCAATCGAATGAATTTGGGTGTGAGAGGCGATCGAATTTCGAAAGTTCACTTTAATCTAAGCAATTCTCTAAATAGCGGAGGAACGTATATCGGATTCAGCGACATATTCCCAACGATTTTGACAGAAGGAAATGGAGAATCCGTTTCAAAATGCAGAACAAATTCCTCAGTAAACGAACTCCGACTGCGAATCCGCGATAGTTAAATCTCCATGACTTCTATTTTTGATCGACAGTTTAAACAAATAGACTAATCTGAATCTAAGCATGACCAACCAAATACTAAGTTACAGCACGAGCTATTGTAAATTGTTTTTATTACTTTCTCCATATACGAAGTATAGAGAAAGTATTGTTTTCATGAAAAAAATCGACTTCGAGATTTCAACGGAAATACACGTTTTGGGGTTCCTAGAACACGTTTTGACCATTTTCGGAATGATGTGTGTGTGTGTGCGTGTGCGTGTGCTTGTGCGTGCGCGTGCGCGTGCGTGTGCGTGTGCGTGTGCGTGTGCGTGTGCGTGTGTGTGTGTGTGTGTGTGTGTGTGTGTGTGTGTGTGTGTGTGTGTGTGTGTGTGCGCGCTTGTGGGCGCTCTAACGTAAAAACTATTAGTAGTATCAATACCAAAACTCATATATAGTACTGCCGTGTGTGCTGTCAGAGTTTATTAGTTTTTAGAGTAAATCGGTTAACCGGAAGTCGAGCTTCATTCATCAAAGATCATTTCCAGTTTTGACAATATCTCCGTAAATATGATATATAGGTATATTGTATACCTTATAAAATTTTTAGATAATATGATTTACTATAACTTTTGAATTTGACATATTTTTGTATCATCGGTTGGTTAGGAGCTATTCGTGAAATACCGATAAACCGGAAGTAACTGTTATGTACTTTGTGGGCGCTCTAAAATGAAAACTATTAGTTGGATCGACACCAAATTTCAGATATAGTATTTAAGTTGGTGTTGTTAGAGTTGATTAGTTTTTGGAGAAAATCGGTTAACCGGAAGTCGAGCTTCATTTTTCAAAGCTCATTTCCGGTTTTCGAAATATCTCCATAAATATTTTATTTAGGTATAAACTATTATTTATAAAAGTTTTAGAAAAAGTAATTTACTATAACTTTTGTATGAAACATTTTTTTGTATCACTGATTGTGTAGGAGTTATTAGTGAAATACTGATAAACCGGAAGTTGCTGATTATGTACGTTGTGGGCGCTCTGGGCGCTGGGGTGAAAGGCCATTTCATCGTTTTTCATCGAACATGTCCTGAAAAACATTATTTATAATGTTTGTGACGTAAAAGATAATATGATATAAATTAATCACTCATCTTCCAAGTTTAGATTGAATATAGAGTTCGAAAATACAGTCGTAGGTAAATATTTACATCTTACATATGGAGAAAGTCATGTGCTGGCCACATCAGATTTTTTTTATAATGTTTTGGATAATTTGAACACCGTATTCGAGAATCTAATTGCAACATTTAAATTTAAAATGAAGGATCTGCGTCACACCCCCACAGGGTGTGGCGTAAACACCAGCTGTTCGATATTATCGCCAAAATGATGGCCAATGCATCTTCTGCAGATGTACTTACGAATGTATCAAGCAGTCGCATCTTCCGAGGATTCCAAGCCTGCGTCCGAGATCCCTGCTTTCTTATCGTAGCATTTCTTCACACTTTCTCGAGTCGGTCCGCCGCACATTCCGCCAATCGCACTTATTTTTCGAATGTGCTCCAATTTACATTTAAAAGGTAAAGGTGATCCCGAGATATTCAATTGAATGTAAAACTTTTACATTCATTCCATTACTTTTATACGGATTCTGATTCCTTTGTTTCGAAGAAATCAACTACGACAACTACATCCACTTACATTAAGATCTAATTACTAATTTTTCGCACCACCTTTAAATGATGATGATGATGATCGCTTGATGTTTTCCTATACATGTACTACCGAATCATCTGCAAATATACTCACAATGTTACCAATCTCATTTCTCACGTCTTATATATATACATATATACTCGCTCCGCTCGGTAGGGGGCTCCGCCCCCTTACGACCCCCGCGAACGGCTTTGCCGTTCATTCTCCTCGCTCCGCTCGGTAGGAGGGGCTCCGCCCCGGGAACGGCTTCGCCGTTCCTTATCCTTATTCATCGAATTTCTATAGGACGTAATAACATCTCCCAAATCTGGCAATGTAATGCCACACAAATTAATTGCTACCATCTGGATTCTAATTAGCGTAACGCAGCACGGTTGCACTGTGCACGTCTAGTTTCACGGTAGCATAACGTTTCTTAGCCTCAGTGCACCATTAAAACAGTTGCACATCCCAACTGCTATTAAGAAGCTTTAGGCGACTTCGTTTCACGTTTCTAGGACTACCTGCACTTTTCCTTCCTACTGTAGTCACGTACTCTAAAGGAGTAAGGACTACTATAGGTTTCATAGAATTCAATTTGGGATCGACAGACTCATGATCTGGGTTCGGCGGCATAGAGGGAACAGGTTGGTGTTGTTCCACCGGTCGCTGGAAGCGCAACTGCGTGATGGTACACAGTCTCCCCAACCCATCTGGGACATCTAACCCATCTTAACAATAATCTCGTCAACGATGAGTTCCGTCGCACCTAAAAATACGGTCTGGATTATCGTTGCCTTGTAATTTAAATTTGCGCTCGCCGTCGACGGCTTGATGATTGAAAATATAGAAATGGTCTTTCCGACGCCAAAAAACAACGGTCACATTCAGGCCAGTGAATAGAAATCCAACGTTATCTCCGTTCACGGACATGATCTCCTCTAAATTGCTGGAAAGTGATGGCACGGTTTCCTCTTTATCCTCATGAGATGCCGTATAAAGAGCATCGTGCACGTGGGAATAGTCTTCGATGTCCACTGCTTGCCCCAATACAAGTAAATTTGCCAGGTTAAATGTGCCCGAGGCTACGAAGAAGAAACGCCTAGATGGATAAGGCATGATAAAGATGACAAACACAAGACGATTATATTTACAGTTTACATACAGTCCCTCCTGAGGTCTTCACCGTCGTACTCAATCGTCTGGCCTTAGCTCTACCCTCTCGATTCCCTTGCAAATGCTACGAGGTTCAAGCCCTCCTCCCAAGGTAGGCGAAATTGACGACCTACAGAAATTAAGCGAACCAGCGCCTTCCGCGAGTGAGAAGGAGAGGCGAAGTTAGCTCACCCCAAAAGGAAGCCCTTGCCGCTGAGGATTACCTCCATAGTATAGAATGCCCTGCTAGTTAAGAATATTAACCAAGAGGAATAAGGTGACAACAGTATTCTACATACATACAATACGACCGAGTAGGGCGAAAACCGCTGCAAATCGCGGTATCTAATAAAATTGAACTCTAATTTTATTACTGAGGAGTAACATTAATTGACACTTTTACAAAAAAAGTACACATCGCCAGGCATTAAGACTGTAATGCTGACCTATAAAAATAATTCGTCATTCATACTGATACAAATTTATGTAAACACAACAAAAATTGTTGAATTAACTCCCCTCCTCCCCGTGAAATTCAAAAGGCAGCAGAAAAGCACTTCCGAAGTAGAACACATGTAAGTCAAAAACTACGCAACGTCAGAACATAAAGTCTGTATCATGGTTTAAATGGTATTCTGAGCTACCAGAGAAACCATATGTGAGAACAATAGATTTATTTGTTTATGAGCAACAGTCGGATAACCGGAAATTTCGGGTAATTTTTCACCTAGTTTCGTGTTGAAGAGCCTCTGGCGAGAAAGCTTCAAAGCGTAGAATGACGCAGTTTAATGAATTTTGTAGATGCATTAATTGCCCATAATGCACAATCATTCAGGAGTTTGTATTATTGTTTAAACGTTTTACCAATCAGATGCAATTCACACCCAAGCCCGCATCCGAGCTAAATATCAACCAATTTTTTTTTTTCGTCGGCATCTATAATAAAAATTTCTTGTTTACTCAAATTTTTCATAAGGATCTTATTAAGTAGCATGTGTATTGCCAATATCAGGGACATTACTGTATTATAGGATGCGTAACGGTATGTAGTATTTGTGAAATTTCGGAAATCTTGCGTTAATACGAAATTGGCGCCACAAAATCAGAGAATCTTGACACATATACGAAAACAAAAGACAAACAACGGTAAACTATAGTTTTTCTGTAAAAACAGACGTATTTCACTTACATCCCACGTTTAGTTTAGGAGCCAAGGTTCAAAAACCTCGAAAATCGGGAAATATATCACCAAATTTGATATTCAACGGCATCTGGTGGGAATACTAAGAAGCGTGGAGAAACACAATATAGCTCTTTTTGTAGATAATTCTATCCCTTTTGTGAATATTTCTTTAAATCTAAGATCGAAACGAAAGCAAAAATGATACGAAGCGGGAACCAAAGGTCTGCATTTCGAAAACGTCGAAAAACCGTCATTTTGAATTTTTTTGGGCGGGTTCCGGTGAAAAACATCCGGTTTTCTGAATCTTTTTTTTTGGATCATATTATGTAGCATGTGTAAGGGCAATATCAAGGTCTCCACTGTATTATTGGAGGCGTAACATTACGAGGTATTTGAGAAATTTCGATAATTTTACGTAAATGCGAAATCAGCGCCAAGAAACCAGAGAATCATGACAAATATACGAAAACAAAAGATAGACAGCGGAATACCTATACATGTTCTATAAAATCAGATGTATTTCATTCAAATTCCACCATTAGTTTAGGAGCCAAGTCCCAAAAACCTCGAAAATCGAGAGATTTTTCACTAAATTTGGTTTTCAACGCCATCTGGTGGGAAAACTAAGAAGCGTAGAGAGATTCGGTTGAGCTCGTTTTGTAGAAGAATCTATCCCTAAGCTGCATATATTCATCAGATTCAAGATCAGAACGAAAGTTAAAAAGATACGGAGCAAAAACCGAAGGTCTGCATTTCGAAAAAGTCGAAAAACCGCCATTTTGTTTTTTTTCGGTGGGTTCCGGTAAAAAATTTGCGGTTTTCGGAATTTTTCCTCCGGTGAATTTGGCCAAGGAACGTTCGTGCAAAATTTCAAGTCTCTAGCACGAGCGATAAGGTCTGGGAATTTTTACATGTATATATTACACGAAGGGCTTTATATATACTTAGATACGTAGTATGTTAAGGAAGAAAGTCAAGTTTGGTTATTGAAACAAATGAAGTAAAGATGCAGAAAAACTATTTATTGCAAAAAACTGCAAATCTTAAACTAAACTACTACATAGCTCCCACCATTCTGTAGACATTTGTAAATGCGTGGTACTAGTTTTTGTACGGTTTCATCATACAAGGTTTACGCCTGTGTTGTTAAGAATGCGTTGAGCATATACAAAATCCAACTGAACTGGAACTGCGAAACTGGCACAGTGTGCACAATTTAGAAAGAGGACGTAATTTCTTAATCATAAAGGCAACTAACAGGAGATGGAGAAAGCGAACGAATTAAGTGAAGATTTCTTATTCGACGGGGATTTCCAACGAATCGTTTGTCCGATGAACCACTCTGAATCGATTCTCCATTATCTGAGTCGTGACCATACATCGCTAGATTCTAATCATGTTGCACCAGAAAACGGAGTGAACCGGTGCGAGGACGGCTTCTGATGAGCGGAAGATCCTTCCAGTCCCACGCCCACGACCTTCCCACGATAACACCGACGGCCTTCCGTGTCTTATCGTCGCCTTTGGAAGCAATTGCCGCCAAAACCTTGGTATCAACTCGAGGATGAATGTCCTCGCTTCAAAATTAATTAGAGAACAGAATCGACGCAAAAGGCCCTTTGATCAGAACTGATTTGAAGTAGGCGCTGGATTTAAAAATGTAAATCGAGAATTGAAGAGCGTAATTGCCATGATAATAAAGCTTAGAAAGGACAGCTAGGAATTGATAGCTTGACACGCATAATTTCATAAAATATTGTTACATAACGAATACAAGAAATTGAGTAAAAATGGGGTGTGGTGTAAATATTGGCACCGCTCTCAAAGGGGAGGTCCTGCAGACTGGTAGTTAGGACTCTAAAATGTGCTACTTGATGAGATAAGAAAGCAGTTGGACCCTTTCAAAGAGTGTGGATACAGAGTCAGTTATTGTATGAATTAGTGCTTGTTCTGGGCTGCAAAATTTTGTAAGGCTTGTGAAACTGTTTTCTTATCACGTACTTATGTTTAGTTTCAAATAATTTCACAGTGATATCAAGAAATTAAAGATCCAAATTTATTTAGCTCATGTGATAGTGACCATCTTGCTGAGGCGGGATTGGCCCCATTCAAAGTAGGGGCCCATAGTTACACCATCTTTTCTCTGTCATCTCGGATGGTCATTTTGGGTCCACTTTCTTAGCCCGGATGTGATTGAGTTGGTCTAATAGAGCCATGTGGCTATTACTTCCTCCTCGTTTCACCCACAAATCGAAGCCCCTAGATAAGACATTCATCTGGAAACAGCGGAGCAGTGAGATTATCAGAATGGGCTCACACTCTACGAGGTTTTAAAGTTTTTTGGTACCTTCGTCCCAAAACGGCTGAGATAGTAATAAACGGTTTCAAGGATAACTGGGTTATACCCAATGAATCGCTACATCTTAACCAACGCTGACTTTATAGCTGCTAAGTTGGCTGCAGGAAAAACAAGCATCACAACAAAAGATATTTTTTTCGGATCCATACGTTCCTCTGCTTACTTGCTCTGGACCATAATCTGCCTCTCTTTCGAGTTGTCCTGATATGCAATCAGCCAATTGACGAGGAAACACCAGTCCACCGAGTGCTTCAGTTTCTCCGTTAGGCACTTTTCCCCCAACGTTAAGAAGAAAACTTGCTCTTTGTACAAAATTGTATTGCTTTAAAAGATTTTAAACGATTTTTTGTGACTTTTGGGAGAGGGCCCATATTTGCACCCCACTTTTTTGTTTCGATTTTGCAAGCATTTTGCGAATCTTTGATTTCGACTAAATAAAAATGATATTAATCATTGTTTTTCTTCCTATCATTTAGTAAACTTGTTATAGTTTTTAATGAATGTTAAAAATATAGATTTTTTAATAAACACTAATCAGTATAGAATTTGAAGCTTAGAATATTTGCGAAAGTCCGAAAAATTACACATTCCATTTCTTCGAGCAACAACACGCAATTTATGAGAATTATATAAAACCGCAGCTTTAAAGCCTCGTTAAAATTTTGTTCGTCTAAAAAAACTTCTTCCATTGAACATTATGCAGTTCGTGAGAATCAACACAAACGCCCTGCTTTAAAATTATGTCTCTCAAAAATCTTCCTCGGCGTAATATTTCTTTGTCATCTAAATCACCACAAATTTCGATTCAAAAAGTGTATTTTACGACAGCAATAAGATTTTTTATTTAATTATCCTTCTTTTGGTGGTATTCTCGATATTTTAAACGGTTCTTTCTAATTTGATTTTGCAAAATAAATAAGCCCTGCAACCGGTAAAAGTGAAGTTTACGTGTATTCCTTATGGAACCGTATTATGGACTCCTGGGTTCGAACCCGAGCCTTCTCAGTGATGGAAATAGTTTTCCTATGGGTTTCTAACTCGTAGAAATACAATGCAGTTTGTTTCGAATTTCTAAGTCAAACCTTTCCTGAAATAAAGGAGGGGACGGACGGACTCATCGCAAATTATATATAAGGATAATGTATAAATTAAGGAAAATATAGTAAAATTGTTTCATTGTAATATAGTACCTCTTCATCTATTAATCTATATTTTAGAGGTAATATAATACTATATTTATAATAATAAAGTATTAGATTATATATAGACTATTGTATATTATTGTACTTTCTAAGCTTCTTTAAATAAAAAGTAGAAAACGCATATAAACAATTGAATTTCGAAATATAAACAGAGACCTTACTTAAATATTTTTTCTCAATTCGAAAGACTGTCTGGAGAAGTATTCTTCGCTTCGCCTTCTTAAATAAAATCATAAACAGAACTTTATGGTGGATTTTTTTCTTATAAAATATTACCTTAGGTATTCTAAACTAGTGTCGGAGGATTCCAAAAATGGCATTTCATCATATAAGTCAAAAAATTTCGAAAACCTTTCCAAGCCTACGATATATAAGGATTATAAAATAATTTTGGCTAGAGGTGATAATTTCACGTATTGTATGAAGTACTGGGTCCAGGATTTTCCCAGTGATCTTTCCGTTCCCTCGACAATGACTCCCTTAAGATTTCGTTCTGTAACTAAAGAATAAAGGGAGAGACGAGTAAAACCAGATTTTGAAAAAGGCGAGACCGGTAATCGAACCCGCGAACTTTCTCTATCCGGGAGGCTACTATTGCCAACTAAGCAATCCGGACAGAACTCACATTTGGGAACTTCGTAGGTAAGAGCTCTTCCTTCCCGGACATAGGAAGATCTTAGGTTCGATTCCTGATTCCGTCCGACTTTTTCTTCCTTGGAATTTTTGTCTGAGTGAACTTCGCGAAGTGCAACCTTGTCTTTTAAACTGCTACTTTATCTCTCCTCTGGACCACAACCTTGTCGTGGTAGAAGGGATTGCGTGTTTCTATGGCCTAAAGAGCTAGACTGGCTGGAACATAGTTCCTGGTAGGGTCACCCATGCCAGAAAGATCAATAGGTAGGGGCCAGACGAAAGGTAGTCCACGCAGCGTCTGTACCTCAGTGGGGCGGCCATAATGAGTGTTGGTGTCACGGTAAAAAACACTGTTGAGGAAGGCAACGGGAGACCACCTCGACTACTTATTCCATGTCATGATACACAAACACAATAATATTGGTACTGGCAAAGGGCAAGGCAAATACTTCCACGAAACCCTTACACAAGGAAGGACAAGAAAAGAAGAGAAAGATGGACAGGTAAACGATGGTAGGGACATGGAATGTTAGGACTAGTCTCAGAGAAGGGAACTTTGAAAATGTAAAACTACAGAAAATAGATTCAACATTAATGTACTAGGTTTATACTAATTATGGTGGAAAGACGGGGGAGACTTCTGGAATAGAGAGCGGGAGAATCTTAATCCACCGAGCTAATGAGCGATGGCGTTATGTCGGTAGAAATCGGAACCAGTAAACACGGTTATAGTTCAGGTGTACTTGCCCACTAGTAGTAGTAGTAGTATTGCTAAAAGTGCTTCGACAGCTTAGGTCATTTCGCCATTGGCACCCACCGGGAATCGAACCCGGGACCGCTTTCACCAAAGGCAAATGCGCTGTCCACATGACTATCCAGGAGCCTGCCCACTAGTGATTACAGTGAGGATGATGTAGACATTGTCTACGAACAAATAGAGGGGGTTATGGGAAGGGTTAAAGGCAATAAGAATCTCGTTGTTATGGGAGACTTGAATGCGGAGGTTGGGTATGGCAAAGATGGGGAAGAGGTGGGAGAATTCGGTTTAGGGAAAAGGAACGACAGTGGACAGAAACTGATAGACTTTTGCAAAAGAAATAACTCTGTATCACAAACACACTCTTTCAGCACCACAATAGACGGAGGTACACATGGAAAAAGCCCGGGGATACAGATTGGTACCAAATAGCTTACATTTTGGTAAGAAAGAGGTATAGAAATAGTGTTGAAAGTTACCCTGGTGCTGATGTAGATACAAATGGTCCTAGTCATGATGAAAACCGAGCTTAAGTTTAAAAAGATCCTTCGGCCAAAATATACTCCTAAATGTAGATTTAAAGCTCTAGGGGGTGGGAAGTGTAAGAATTTTAAGAGTCAGTCAGTAAAGCTCTTGATCGTAAGGGAATTAACCACTAACGAGGAATGGGAAAAGTTTGAAAATTGTATCAAAGATAATGCTCTAAAAACGGCTGGGAGGTTTAAACCAAACAAAATTAGGAAACCATGAGTAACAGTAGAAATATTAAATAAAATGGAGGAAAGAAGGAAATGGAAAAGAGTCAACACTGACCATGGGCGCAGAATGTACAGAGCACTAAACAGCGAACTAAGAAGGGAAACTAATAAGGCTAGGGAACAGTGGTGGAAGGGGCAGTGTAATGAAATAGAAAAGCTGGTGGAAAGCGGGAGGGCCGACCTTATGTATAGTAAAGTAAAGCAACTGACGGGGAATAGAATTAGTAATAGAATGGTGATGGTTAAAGACAGCAAGGGAAATCTATTAAGGGATCCAGTCACCTTAAGGGGACAATGGAAGGAATACATTAAGGAATTGTGTGGGAAAAACATGAAACCCAGCATTTAAATACAAAGTGAGAAAGAAGTTGAAGAAGACGATGTTGGACCTGGGTTACTTTATAGTGAAATAGAACTGGGCATTGAGGGATATAAAAGGGAATAAAGCCACGGGGGTTGACGAGATCCCAATGGAGTTCGAACCCGAAATACTAAGGTAAGAAATATTTGTATGATTTAATTAGGAAAATTTAAGATGAAGGGAAATGGCCAGAGGATTTTACCAAAACTATGCTGATTCCTTTACAGAAAAAGAGCAAGGCTACAATTGCATTCTAAATTATCGTACAATTAGTCTCATCTCTCACGCGGCAAAAGTACTTCCAAAGATTCTGAATAGACGGGTCGAGGGAAAAATTTAAGGGCAAATCGGAGAAGACCAGTTTGGTTTTCAGAGAGAAAAAGGAAAGAGGGATGCAATTGGGGTGATGAGAGTACTTGCGGAACGAAGCCTGGAATTTAAGACGGACTTATGTGTATGTTTTGTAGATTTTGAAAAGGCTTTTGATAGAGTCCTGTGGCCAAAACTGATAGAGATATTAAAGAAATATGGGTTAGACTGGAAAGATAGAGGTTTAGTTCAAAATTTGTATCTGAATCAAATAGCCCGCATAAGGATAGCTGATGGGGAATCGGATTGGGCTGAATTGGGTAGGGGGTAAGACAAGGGTGTCCCATGTCACCAACACTTTTTAATATATATGCAGAGGAAATGGTGAAAAAAGCCTGGGAAGAAATAGATAAGGGAGTAAAGGTTGGTGGGGAAGTAGTGAAGTTTATGAGGTATGCAGACGATAAGGCTATTCTGTGTGATTCCGTAAAGGGTTTGCAAATTTTGGCAAATGAACTTACCAATAAAACAATGAAGTTTGGAATTAAATTAATTTAAGCAAAACTAAAGTCATGAGGTTTACAAATGAAAAGAAAGCTAAGTTAATGATAAGGATGGATGGGGAAGAACTAGAGCAGATGGATAAATTTCCTTACTTGGGATGTACCCTTTCATGGGATGTTAAGATGAGGTTCGTAAAAGAATAGCCTAAGCCAAGAAAGCATTAATGAAGCGAAGGGAATTGAAGACAAAAGGGAATCAGATAAAGATGGGGAAAATCCTTGGTTTGGAGCATCTTTCTTTTTGGGAGCGAAACGTGGTCTTTAAGAAGGGAGAAAATCATACGTTTGGAGGCCTTCGAAAAAGGGGAATGGCGTAGAATGGAAAAAGTAAGTTTTGTTGAGAGAAAAACAAACATGAAGGTACTGGAGATGGTTGGGGAGAAGAGGGCTTTAATTGACGTGATTAAGCATCGGCAGAAGAATTGGGTGGGTCTAATATTGAGTGGAGAGGGATTGGTAAAGGTTGTAATTGAGGGTAGGATTCAGGGAAAAAAACAGAGGGGAAGACAGAAGATGTTGGATGACTTAAAGGGTGGTGAAAGCTACAAGGAAGTGGAGGAGATGGCGCTGAATAGGGATTTTTGAGTGCACATACCGAAAGGTAGAATACTCACGCATGTAAGCTATTCTATCTGATGGTACCCTAGCTGCGCTAATTTTATTTGACATTTGGTCCAGAGATGAGAAAAATCTACATTATACATCTCGGTATTGCTCATGGCTGTGATGATATGCAGAGGCGTGGATGTGTTTTTATTACTCAGAATATTACAATAGGCTGCTCTCCGACACACAAATGCATTCACAAACAGAATCGTGGAAAACCACTTTGCCGACTGAGGTGATACACGCCGCAATTTCACTTGAATTCAGTAGAAATGACTGGAAAGAGTGTGCCTAAATGAAAAGCTTCCTTTCCACTGTTAAAACATCGAAAATAAAAAATGAGGACCCTAACATATAACCCATCGATACGGTTTTTCTCCAATGTGTTTGTACATCCACCGAACACTTTTTTGCGGCTTTAGCTGACGAAGACGTAATACTTTGGTCAAAATTCGTTCCTCTAAAAACCGTCGACTTGACGATCAATGTCATTGCCACTTTGTTTGATTTCTCCTCATTCTTTCGATATTAAATCCGTGTGAATACATCGCTCCAAGCTGAACACCAATGTCATCCATAAAAGACCGTCCTCGACAGCACGAACTGCAAGAGGAATAAACGAACGCTTCCAGAGTTATAACTTCCCTCTGGAAGGAGGAAAGCGTGGACAACCATACACATTCGAATGAGTTCGTGGCTGTATAGTATACATATTTACAGTATTCATATATTTATTTATATATGTACAACTAGTAAATGGGTGCTTGCATAATGCAAGCAAAGAAAATTATTATGGGATATTACCCTGAGTTATGAGTCTATATGTTATATTTATTTTTAGAATAATTATTTCGAAGGCCTTTCACGTTTATTTGATACGAAAGTTTTGGAGTTGAGTCCTTAATGAATATGAAATCGTGAAATTTAATTAATTAAATGTGCTAAACAAAGTAAAATTAAAATAAATATCTGCATAAGATAAAAGTGCGAGAAATCGATATACAATTCGTTACCTAAAGTACTTGGTTCAGTGCAATGCATACTGCAAGTTAATCCTATGTTCATTAAATGGCGTCTACCTAGACAATGAGCTCCGTTTCTAATTAAATAAACAAATAGACAACAAGTAACGTAAAAATGTAAATAATTTTGAAGAACTTAATTCTAAAGCTCGTTTGGGGAAGATGGGCAAATAATTAATGTTAGTAAAATAGAAAAGAGTAAACATAGTAAGCATACAATGGTAAACGCAGAAATTGTTTTTATTTACGAAGTACATTATCCAGAGAATACGCTGAACAACGTAATCCGAAGGTTGTCCAAGAAAATCAGAGTATTTCATGTACCATGAACAACGATATCCTAACATCGTTCAAGGATATCATTATATTTCCTGTGTAGATATTTGTTGTACATTTAGCTGTAAGTTACACTTTATTGATATTCAATGATAATATGGTCCTTTAAGAAAGGCGGGCAGCAATGGGTTTGGTTGCCCGTATGAGCTTTTCGGTGACAATGAATCACAATGTTTGTAATATGAAAGTTAAGCATACATCACTCCCCTCTTTCTTACCCCTCCCAAAGGAAATTTTTAGTTCGTTTTACACCTACAGAAGCCACACTGTGAGGAGGAACGCGAGTCAGCTCATTTATTCATCTTGAGAGAAACTATGGGCAAAATACAACGCCATAAAAGAGGAAACGGAAAAGGCCACGGCGATGGACTTTTTTAGTCTGAATTCAGTATATGATAAATGCATTAGATCAAGTGAAATATTACTAAACTATACTGGTTATGGTGCTAATTTTTTGTATTGTTTGCAGTTATATCATTCCTAAAGATTGTCGTTAAAACTATTAATTCACCTTAATATTCTGACACTAATATTTAGGAATGTGTAAATTTCAGTTTAAGTGATAAGGCTTCGGAAAATGCATATTTGATGTCGGTAAACGCTTTTCTGATGTCTGTCTCACCACTCAGATACAGGTAGACTTGAGCCGGTTTAATACTTACTTCGCCAGTAACTAATGAGAATTTTTAAGCTAAATTGCTGTCCTATTCCCCCTAAATAGCTTCAGTGTAGATATTTCAACTTCATCCTCGAATAATCTCACTACTTACATCATTTTTCTGATTATATTCGTTGATACATGGCCTCCTATCCTCTACATAAACCTATGTTATTACAGTATCCCGAGCAGATATTTTTGCTGTTCATTTTGAGGAAAGTTAGATTTTCTTGATATTCTATGTTAACATATATTGAAAGAAACAATAAAAAATATTCAATATACATCAAAGTTTCATCACGGCGTATGAAATTATGATTGTAAACAAATTTGTATTCGACGTAAATAATGGTCTTTCAATTCACGCCAGCAATCAAAATCAAATAGTTTCCTCGGATTATCGCGATTTTTGAAGTTTTCGAGTAAGTACTCACATCCGTGTGATTGCTATATGTTCGTAATACAGTACACACATAATACTTACATATTGTATTATTACGAATTACATATTTCTTACACTCACACATAAATAAATGTCACCGTCAAAACTTCTTCTCCGCTTCCCGTGGGTGCAGTAAAAGTAGAAAAATTGTTTAAATATAAGATAAGAAAGGGGAGGATAAAACACTTCTGTCGTCAACTTTAAAGCAATGCTATTTCAGATAAGCCAACAGCATTAGTTTACCGATCTTGATTTTGTGCTCTTTTGGACATCGATGAAGCCCACGAGAGGCCGCTGTTGAGGCTTTGGTGGACAATTGTTTCTTAAAACTCAAATTACACTATTTGTGCAACAATTAAATATTTAAGGAAAGTAATAAAGGAAACGTTACAGAAAGAGTACAAACCATAAGCTGTTACTTAATTATATTTTTACTTCATTATTCTTGTTTTTAACGTATCAATCGTCACGTTCAGCTCTGAAAGAGCGTCTTAGGGCCCCATTGCCGTATGCACATACACAACAGAAAGCAAATAATTTACTCATTCAAAGCTTCCTGTTCCTTCCCTAATAACGCGGTATATCTTTGACTTGTCTTCTTAGAATTATACGTATTCTTAAGACATCGAACAGGAAAATGAAAGAAACTGCGTACCTATCGTTAGTTAGGCCTGTACTAGAACATGGCGAATGTTTATGAGATTCTTATCAAGTAGGAGTTAAAAAGGAATTGGAAAAGGCAAAAAGCGGCTAGTTTCGTGTTAGGAGAAATATGGAAAACGTAGCAGCGATAAGATTATTAAAAAATTAGGTTGGGACAGTCTAGAAGACAGGATATGACATTCAAGGGATATCCTGCATTTAAAGAATTAAAAGAATATTTTTAAAAGAGGCAGTTTACTTGGGAAGGCGCGATCAATTCAAAATTAAGACGTATAAAACGATAAACGGAAATAGTCTTTAGAGCGATCAAGGAACGGTCTACCTTCTGAATTCTTCGAGTCTTATCAAAAAAATATTAAATTTGGCACCAAATTAGGTATTATTAAAATGAATAATTTGATGAGTGAGCCTGCCGACAACGACGCCTGGTGATGCACGGTGGGACTTCGGAGGCCTTAATTTGATAGCGAAGCAATCCACAGTCATCCATTTTTATTTTGCCGTTAAAAATCCAAGTACCGTTTAGTTATGCGACATTATAATTTCGAGAGTCGCGAAGATGCAAAACTGAGCCCTCGTATATTGTATTCACCCATAAATTGGTATTAGTTTCGTCTCTAGTCACTAAATGCATGTAAAGTTAACGATTTACTGGTTCACTCGAGAAATTTTATTAAAATTTTTAATTTAATTTTATTATGACTAATTTCATTATAAAGAAATAAGGATTTAGACTCATACCATACATCATTAGCAACATCAACTATGAAAAGAATCATGTCACTGAAAAAATTAGTTTATGATAACCTGTCCAATGAGCGATGCTCAGATATGTGCATTAGAAAAAGGACAATGTTGTAGGTAGGACGATATAATGGTTCTTTTACCTCAAGAGAAGAGTCATAAGAAGCCTTCCTTTATCTACCGGTTTGGACGACAACGCTTATGGACTCCGTAAAAAGGACGTTAACTGTATCAGTAAAACTTAAATGGTTGCTGTAAGCGTTGTAGATAAATTAGCTTTTCTCTGCCTTACAACTAGGCATCTTAGATCGCAAATTAAAACGTATCCGACTTTTGCAAGAGCAGATTAAGATTCTAGAATATATAAAGTACAAGTGTTCCTTGTAGATAGCTTACAAAAATAAGATATAGATAGATGATAGCTTACAAATATAAGATATAGATAGCTGATAGCTTACAAATATAAGATATAGATAGCTGAAAGCTTACTAAGTACAACTTTCACATTCAACAGTAGTCTCCAAAATGATACGTCTCTCAGTTCCAAATATCACTTTTCCATAATTTCTTAAGGTATTATTGTTTTAGAGGAAAATGGGAAAAGGTGCACGAGATGGTGTGCATCCATGGGAGACCTGGGTTCGATTCCCAGTCCCGTTGGATTTTTTTAAGTCTTCCTTGAGATTGTTTTAGAGACTGAGAATCGCACCCGGGTCTCCCATGGATGCACAGCGTCGCTTTAAATGATAAACCCCCCCCAACACCGCTAATAGATAATCTGTTCTGTGGCTGGTTTTGTACCTTGTGTATATATATGTGTACTCCTGTATAACTTCTATGCTTCACAATGGACTAACGTCCGAAACCGGTCGCGGTATTAAAAAACTTTTAAAGTGGAATTTTTGCACAATTATTTCCACCCATTTATTGGATGGAGTTCCACAAAGTTAAAGCTTCTTTGATTGATAAAATTCTACGATTGACCAGAATGTATTTCTGACGGTAGAATTATCATCGACCGGCATCGAACCCAGGACCATTTCGGACGATATCTCACCACCAACCGCATTGTAAACATAAAATCAAACTGTACGTATAATTACAGATTCATTCCAGAATTAGGCGTTCCTAGTTTCAATCGATGGAGTGAGTCATTTGGCTGAGGAATCTTACGAAACGGAAGGAAAAGAAGAGCTTTTTAATAAGTTAAAGGACATTTGACAGCAAACATAATTCCAATAGAGTGTTGGACATTAGTGGGATGGTTGCAATGTGATGTGAATGGGCTGCTTGAGAGTGGAGAGGACCTTTCGCACGTGGACTCCCGTCGGGATTCGAATCCGGGACCTCTTTCCCCAAAGCCTATTTGGCTACGAAGAAACCCACAAGCTGCTTCAACGATGAAGAAACGGAATAAATGAAAGTCTCCGAGATGACTAAAACGAAGTGTAAGTAAATTCACGGAAAGTTATAATTAAACGAGGACACAGCCAACGGGATTTATCTTTTCATTGTATAAAATTCCTCAGAGGACGGAAAAACTCTTTTCTCCAATTACGTAAATTCGGTACGCACTCAATTAAAATGTGATTTTGAGATGAAAAGAAGCGGCTGGATGAAGATGTACATAGTAAAATTAAAATTACGTTGTTTAATTTCAGATGTAATATATATTATTTTTCTACGTTGATTTACTTCATGCATCTGAAGCAAATCTGCATATTTTTTTCGAGATTCGAATCCCCTTAAAAGGAAAGGTCATCGGATTGCAAATCTTACAAGAGATCGGATACAACTCAAGAAGAAAAGACTTTGAAAATGGAAGTATAGACGGAGGTTTCCAAACTTTAGAAGTAAAGGAAGAAACTATCGAAAAAGGTACTAAGAAGAATGGAATACTGGAATCTGCAACAAATCGAAGAAACGAAATTAGCAGAAAGCAAAAAGGAAAAATAAATGAAAAGCGATGATGTTCAACGTAACCTTTTGCACGCCAAAGCTGATGAAGCCTACAGCACAGTGAAATACATATTAAATTAATAAAAACGAAAAGATGACGCTATTGGTAAGTAACATCTATAACGCTTGAATAAAGGATTTAGATGTAAAGTGTATTTGGTTCATCTATGGGGCGGATGTAAGAGGATGGAGATGAGAAAGGAAAACCTCAGATCTAAATATGAAATAGCAATTGAAGAATTCAGGGCAAAAAAAAGAAATTGACTAAATACCATTAGAACTAATACACGTCTAGGAAACGAAGCTCTAAATTAGTTTTATATGTGATACTTACTTCAACAGGAATACCTACGGTTAAAAAAAAACATGATCCAAACTATACCTAAAAAAAGAGGGCAATTAAATGCGAACAATTGCAGACAATCAGTCTGACCTATTACGCGAAAAAATTCTCAGAAGAATTCTCTAAAAGAGAATGTAGAGGAAACGACAAATAAGCAACTGAAATGGATAATTAAATGAGAAATTGAAGCGATTAGCGAGAGATAACCAACGTTCAGGACCCATGAAGATAATAAAAATGTATGCAAAGTAAAATCTGTTTAAGGCGGAAATCTCCCTAAGCTGAAAGCATATAACTGCATATGTGCAACGTTTTCCCTGAGGAAGACTCTGTGAGATTGAACCTGCATAACGAAATGCATTTGCCTTCAAACCACACGTATGGAAACTCATACCTGCGGAAGGTGGCGAATATCTTTTGCTTTCAAAAGCTAAGGCTCTTCTCTTGCAAGTGCATTCAGCATCTCGAAGACATGGACAAATGGTTAATCTTAAAATAAAGAAAATCACTCTATGTAGAGGACTTTATTTCCATAAATTACAACTAACGTATGCGCTTAGTTCGTTCTCCTCAGACATTCTTGCTTTCTCATAAACGTGGGTTCTGTTGATGCATCAACATAATCGTATCCCCCAACAAAGGGTAGGATCCTTTCACCAGTCTTGCCTAGCTGTTCGAAATCGTTAGTGAAGTGATATACTAAGAGTTCAAATATGAAGAAAGCTTCTTTCCCTCTGGTATTTGTCAATGGAATGAGATCTCAGAAGAATCTAGTTAAAATTTGTCGTCAGGGGCTACTTTCTTTAGCTGCTCGCTATTAATGTTTGCTTGTATTAAGCTTATCAAGAGCAATTCCTTATTTCATGTCCACTTTTCCGCAAGCGATACCTTTTTCTAAAAATTGAGTTATCGTCGCAAATCCGCGCTAGATAAGTTTTCCTCGTGTTATCCTTCCTAAGCCGGAAAATTTTCTCGGTTCTTTGGCCTTTTGGCTTACACTGGGTTAAATGTACTTGATGATGAAGGCCTTCGTCGTAGCCGGCAGTTTTCCAGTTCGCTTTTGACCAAAGTATCAACTTAACAATATTCAACTCATACAGATTAAAAAGTATACAATAAATATGCATTCGTATCTAAATGAGGAATCCGTCGCTTTCCAGTTCGTGTGAACATATGCCAGAAGAAACACAATTATCGGTCGAGAGTACATTACAAGCGATTTGAAAGACTTCCCAACTCCATCCAACCACTCTTCTTGATTCATAAGACAAATCGCTCGAACGAGATATCTTTAAATGAATATCACAATTTTTAGCGAACGAACTGAATGTCTTCTTTCTCTTTTCAAGTGCTCTTCACTTCCACTTATTTCTTCTAAATCACCTTATTTTTATCTCAACTTACTCTTCCTTACCTATTTACACCCAGTTGCAAACAGAAAGTTTATTTACGATAATGAAGATTTACAAATTAAGAAGATTTGAGAGAGAACAAGTAGAATGATTGAGCGCCAAAGAATTGGATCTTATTCGTAATTGACTCGAGGACTGATCGAGTGTTCGAGGCAGAAGCAAAGAAACAGAGAAAAACATATATTCATAAGACACAACATAATACATAAGACGTGGATAAGAATTTTCGGATGAGGAGAGTTTTTGAAATTTTGATCAAATTACCCATTCTATAGAACTTTCTTATAAACCTTTAAAATATATTACAAACTATATAAATCATTGGATTGCAAATTATTTGTCAATCAAACCCTCATTCGTATTTAATTGAAAATGATATCCCCGGTTACTCTGCTATTAACAAGACGCGAAGTTTGACTTTTTCGGCGAAATAAAAATTGCCACTATGTTCTCTACCACAACGTACGACGATAGTTCAAAATGCTCGCAATTCAACTGCTACGAAAAGAAACTTCTGCCGTTTGGACTGGAAAATATGAACTGATTCTAAGCTTATTTGAGATAAACGCCCAAAACACGATGTACTCATTCAAGTGGGAGCTTCATTTGCAAGGAACAAGGAAAGTAAGGAAGGAAGTACATACGTTTCAGAAGAAGATGCGCACGAGAAGATAGCGGACCAATTTCACTCGCTGAGGCGGTTTCACTCGTTCTATGGAGCGTTGCGATCGTAGGGCGATGTCCTTTTCATAATGCACTCTTTCGAAGCCTTCCAAAGGAATATAACGCGCTCAATCTCCAGACGGAATCGAACGCGGTCGTTGAGGTCTCCCGTCGAAGTATAATGCGGTCGTTGAAGTCACCGGGCGATGGAATCAGCAGAGTGTATTTCGGAGAGCCAACGTGGGAGAAGAGCTTCTGCCGGGTTCACGAGAAGGAGTGTGAAGGAGGAGCGGAAAGGATGGGGTGGGAGGAATGGGTGGGAAGGATGGGGTGGCAGGTGGAGCAGGTGATGATGTCATTGCAAGGCCTGAGGAAGGCCTTCGCAATCAAAGCGCGAACGGAGGACGCTTTTGGGAATAACTTCAGCTTGTGAAAAGTGCTGTTGTTGGAGGAATTCTTCTTCCAAAGTAAATATTGAAGAGAGGAGGCAACTGTCATGAGATTGTCTCGAAAGATTCTTACTTTTTATATTCCGAAGATATTCGTTTCCAACTCGCGATTCTTACGGGACCGATGGTAATAAACGATCTGTCGGTACCAAAAACCGAGATGAGCAGGGAATCTCACATTATATGTTTATTTTCGTCAATTTAGCAAACGGCTAATGAATGCACACATGTAAATATGGTACATAAAAAAGGATAGCAACATTAACAAATTCTTCTGACGGTTCTGCTCACATGGCATCTCACTTCAGTCAAATACCCTTTCGTGATTACAGACGAACTTATTTACATTAGGAGTCTCCATAATATACTTCTGTGAAGCATTTTATGGTTCCACTCCCTTTACAAAAACACTTTGTTTTACTCTTGCGTGCGTTGTGATTACTTATGTACATTGCAGTTTTTAATAAGGTAATTATAAATATTAATAGCGATTTGTCATTTAATAATCTACGAACATATGTTGTCAGTAAAATATATTTTTTATAATTAAGTGAGCCGAACTTTGTCAAATAATTTTAACTCGAACAAATTTATCATAGTTTAACACAGCCCTCATTTCCCTCGTCACTTTTATCAATTTGATTAGCTAAGATTAAACGGCTGAAAAATCTGCTATATGTAGACAAACTTTATAATTATGAGCAATTATTCTTTAATCTTTGGGTAAACAGCTCCTTAATCTAAATAACACCACAACAACTTTATTCGCATTTTTCCTTGCAGCATACTCATAATTTTCTTTTAAATTAAACTTAACGTCTATTATCACACTAATATATATAAAATTACCCAGATTTACCTTCAATTGAAATGCTCTACTCGACACTGCAATCACCAATGCTACCCGGTATCATTTCTTTAGTTCTCCAAGTTCTCACTATATATTCACTCAAGACATGGGCGCCGCGCCGATTACGCCAGCCGCCGACAATATCGGGCACGCCGCCGCCGCCGAAGAAATAACTACGGCGCGCCGCCGAGCCGCCGCCGGAAATTTTATCGGCGGCGGCGCGGCGTGGCTTTGATTTAAAAACAAAGTCCCACAGTCGAAAATATGCTGACAAGTAGCTCGAAGAGATGCGCTCTGAACTAATAAAACACATCTCGGACTTTCCACGAAGGCGCTGAGTTATACGTGATATCGATACGTGTTATGATTAGGCCGTTTGCATTCGTGCCGGCAAAATCGGTGCCGGTGTAGGAGTCGAGGAGCACTTAACGGGCAGGAGTCACTGTACAGTGAGTCCCACCAGAAGGTGGCAAACACTTGACAAGTGTGCCTTGCCCGGGCGGGGTACACTTTACTCAGGCGGCTATCACTTAACGCATAGTTTTCTTCACATATTAGCAGTTTTTTGCCTTAGATTTTGCGGAAACTTGTTTATAATTATCAGACATAAGTTTTATAGGAATTATAAATTATTATATCATCTTATTAGTAAAAAAATGATTAATTTTAAATAAATGAAAAAGCTATTTATTGTCGGTCTTTCCATTATAGTTACTTGAGTTTTGAGTTGAATAAAACTTAAACCTGAATGTCCACAGAAAAACAAGTTCCATCAAATTTTAGCTTGATGTATTGCATGTGTAACTATGCAAAAGAAATTTTTTTAAAATCTTTTTGGTGCTTTATCGCAGTCAGAAATAAATAAGTTTTCGTTATTTCGCGCTCTCAAACAGAGCGCCCAATTTGAAAAATGATATCTCATAAAATATTAATTAAATTAACACAAAATATTAAGACAATATTGCGGTGTATATTTTTAATCAAAATTGAAAATTTAAATATATTTCCTTGCCGCCAGAATAATGTTACCGATTACGTAAAACAACTTTTTCTCAGTAATGAAAGTGGGTACGTTTGCAAACTTGCTTTCGTTACCAAGATCTTGGTAGAATATTTCATAATACGTATATGTAATAATATATTTCATACGTTATATATTGCGGAAGAAGTAACTTCCGCAATGTATGTTCTTTTTCGAATGTTTATACTAGAAAATAGGGATTTAAAATAACACAAATAAAATTCAGTCTTTTCTCAGAATATTATCTCGCTGGATGTTTTTAATTAATGAAGTATAGCGAAAAGTAGTTGGCAACTACTTTTTTGAACGCATTTTTCTTAAACCTCTCGATATTCCCTTCAAAATTTTCAAGATGAATTTTCCCAGAATATTTACCAGGAAATTTAAAAGTATCGAAAAAAGATCATAAAAGGATGCAAATAATCTAGAATAAGAACTCATTCGTTTCTGAAATGAGAGAGAGTATTAAAGAACAAGTACAAACAAATTCGCTACGAATTTACAAATTTTTAATTTTAAATATTTTTCTTTTCTCATTTTTCCTCGTAAATATGATAATAATTTACCATAATTAAATTTCACTGAACAACTTTAAATTACTGTGTCTCCATGTGGTATAATATGAAAATTAATATAGGCTAACTCTCTCTTTCAACGCTTATATTTCTACTACGTGCATAAATCTCTCCTATGAACATGGGGCTGTTTAAGATACGTTGGGCTTTAGTAATGGTAAGTAATGTGTATTTATTACGTACCATAATTTATGTGAATACTTTGATAAAAACAATCTTAACCATACATGTAAACCAAAATGTTAACTCCAATAAGAGAATTTTCTTCATATGGTACAACAGTATTTTCTTGGATTACCATCAATTCCTTTAAATTGAAGCATCTTTTGATTTATAAAAAACGTCTAATCCAGAGTTCTAAAACCTTATAATCGATTTGAATATTTATAAGAACATATGAAAAATCAGCTGAGGTTCTGCCCTGTATTTGACGATTTGTGTATTTGAACTGATGACATGCAATGGGTGCGTGCGGGTATACATTTTTTGTTTTCTGAAAATTTCAATTGTATGTCTATTCCTGGATTCCATACTTGAAAAATGTGGCGCAAATGTGATGTCAAAACTAATTCACAACAATTGTACATCCATTGATCGACATTCTACCGGCTATTTGTGCCCAATTTGTGATACCACTCTTTAAACGTTCTTAAAGTAATGTAGCGTAATTATAAGAAGCATGCTTTTGTGAAAATAAGGAAAGCAACGTATTGCCAAATTAACCCCTTTAAGGGACAGAGCGAGCTAGAATCGAAACATACTGGCTAAGAATAAGGAAATATTTTTTGAGCGTGAAATTTGAAACTTCGCATTGCCATACCTCAATAAGTTCTGCATATAATATTTCCAGACAGCGTCTTATGTGAGCTCGTTTTATTTAAATCGGAGGGTCCGAGAGAGGACAAGAGAAAGAAATATAACTTAAAAGACATGTTGCATGAAGTGAGTATTTCGCCAACAGAAACTAATTCAAAGATCTGATGGTAGTGATGCAATTATTCAAATATTCAACTGTGATCATTTAAAAAATCATAATCAAGCTTAATGGTTGATTATTTAATACTGTATTGATTTTTTCCCGATGATTCTGCTCATTTGGGTCTGGTTTGAGGCTGAAGAATTTTACAAAAATCTAAGCCTGGCATTATTCGTGAATTTTGGTCAATTTTGACCACCTGTGGAATTTTAATAGGTAGAAATCAGCGTAAATAATTTGGTATTAATAGACAGGATTTATTTGAGAATTGCCAGTACTAATGTCTGCACTCAAGAAAAGGATTTTTTTGCCAGGTTTTTTCGATTCTAGCCCATTGTGCTGCGTATTCAAGATAGATCTACATTGTCTTTATTGGTATGATATAATTGTAATGTCTATATAAATATAATTGTCTATGTCTATGTAAGAACCCTGCAAGCCGCAATTTGGCGTGTGGCAGGGGGTGCAAGCACCTTGACTCTATTTTCCTAAACGGTTGCTTTCGCGTATACTTCGCGGAAAAATGAATTTTTAAAGCGATTCGTTCTAGCATCTATTTCCCTAATCTTTCTGGCAGTATCAGAACGGCCCATATAACAGGGGGGTCGCATTATATCGGTTACATCATCTGAAAACGTAATTTCTCTGAAATTATTTAATAAATTTATCCTTTGAATTTTCCTTCTATCTTCTAATGATTCCCATCCCGCGTCCTGTAAAATTTGAGTGACACTTGCTGTTTTATCGTAAAAATTCTTTACAAATCGTATCGCCTTTCGTTGTACTTTTTCTAAATCCCGAATATGACATTTCTCAGCGGGGTCCCATACACTACATGCATACTCAAGGTGAGGCCTAACTAACGCTAAGTAACATCGCTCGCGAACTTTTTCTTCGCTCTTACCGACTATTCTTTTAACGAAACCGAGTTTCATATATTTCCGATGTTCATTTCACTTCATGATAGATTATTCGTGAGAGTTACTCCAAGATACTTTACCGATTCTACTGTCATTAGGTTTACCCCTCGGAGGCTATAAGAATAATCATTTATTATAGATTTACTTTCGAAGAAATTAACTACCGAACACTTTTCTACATTAAGCTCTAATTGCCAATCATCGCACCAGTTCATAATTCTATCTGTCGTTCGAAAGGTTTAATCTATCCTCTGAACTAACTATTTCCCTGTAAATGACTGTGTCGTCTGCGAATATCCTAACATTGCCTTCAATGTGATTACTGAGATCGTTGATGTATTCTAAAAATAACAACGGACAATTACACTGCCCTGAGGGACGCCCGAGGTCACCTTAACCAAGTTGGAACTAACACCATCGAGTACTACTTGTTGCTCTCTATCGGTGAGAAAGTCTTTTATCCAGTTAATAACTTCTGCATTGATACCCGCAACTTTTGTACAGCAATTTATGATGAGGTACCTTATCGAAAACCTTCCGAAAATCTAAAAATATCGCATCGACTTGCTTATGTTTTTTAGCAGAGTTTAGAATATCGTGTACTAATAAAGCCAGCTGTGACTCGCAAGAACGAGTCTTACGAAAACCGTTTTGATTCCTAATTATGAAATTAGACGTTTCAAGAAAACCCATTAAAGAGCTAGCTATTATGTGTTCCATAATTTTATCGCTCAGTGATGTTAAAGCTGTAGGTCTGTAATTAGCTGGATCGTCCTTAGAGCCACTTTTAAATATTGGCGTGACATTCGCAATTTTCCAATCCTTCGGGACCTTTCCTTCGCTCATACTCTTGTCAAATATAACTTTAAGAAAAGGTGCTACGCTCTCCGCAACTTCCTTGAACACTCGAGCCGGTATGTCTTCAGGACCCGAAGCTTTATTCGGTTTATTCTGTTGCAATAGTTTAATGATAACGTCTTCTCTGAAGGTGATTTTCGACATCGATTCAGGTTTATCAAAATTCGGGAGAGTATTTGATGTATCGTCAGACGTGAAAACGCTTCGAAAAAAATCAATCAAGATACTAGCTTTGCCTTTAGCATCGTTTACTATATTACCGCTAGTATCCTTTAATGAACCAACCGTGTGCTCTTTACCTTGGACCTCACGAACGTACGACCAAAACGCTTTTGGGTCCTCTTCCAAGTGTTCGCATAAAATCTTCTTTTTATATTGACGGAGGTCATCTCGCATAATTCGTTTAGTATCCGGCTTTGCTTCCTTATGTTCGCACTTTACTTGATCTGTGTTGATATTGTTCGGTTGCCTCGCAGCGGCTTTTAATTTGGAATGCAAACGCCTCTGTTTCTTTAGTGCTATCCTAGTCTATTATACCATCTAGGTTCATTTATTTGATTTAAAAGTTTGGAGGGTACAAATTTATCCGTTAGGTCTCGCATTGTTCTTACAAAAAGATTCCACGTGTCCTCGGTATTTAAACATATCGTGCGTGTTTCATACTCCGGAAATTCGTACATGAGTTTACTAAGATATCCTTCGAAATCGTCTCTCGGGTAAAGATAAACTCTGCGCTTCGGTTTTCTGTGCCTTACCAAGTTAAGGTCGAAATCTATAATTATGGCTTTGTGATCGGATATTCCATCGCAGTATTCAACATAGCTCTACATTGTATTTATTGGCATGATATAATTGTAATAATGTACTCTCAGATACTCAAGTTATTCGCCTTTTTCCTGCCGTATACGAACGAAAATTTACACGCCGCCGCACAGTGGGCTAGAATCGAAAAAACCTGGACAAGGGGCTAAAAATGGTTTTTTTGAGTGCGGTTATTGAAACTTGGCATAGTTATTGCAAAATGATTGAATTTTATGTTCCCGCTCGTCGTATTTTAAAATTTTCAGGCGTCAAATAGATACAGGGCGTCAAACTTGAGAAATGTTCACGAAAACAGTAAGTTTCGGATTTTTCTGAAAAACGTTCAAGTTCGTTGATATACAGTTGCTTTTGAGAGAAGCTGTTAGAAAAAAAAACACAGCAGTAATCTAGAATTACTTTTTGTCTTTCAATTCGCTGAATTTTTCATGCTCTAAGATGGTTCTTTGGTTATTTAAAGCAACAAAATGGCGGACACCTTTTTCGGACAAATTTCGAGATAAAGTAAGGAAATCAACTAGGTAAACAGCGATGGACTATCAAGTCTCTTATACCACGTCAATCTACAGGGCTTCTAGATATGGAATCTGAAGAGACCGTTCCATTTCACCTGCTACCCTGTGATTGCGGTGGACTTTTCCTAAGCGCTGCGCGGTCCGGCTGGGCGCCGTAGAATACCCAAATCCGGTTTCGGTGTCTTTTTGGTTAGGTTGAGTCGAAAATTTGGCTTCTTTTATGTTTAATTCTGGCAAACCACATTAAAAACTTATTTTAATACACTTTAAGATATGAGTTTGAAACCATTACTTTAGATAATAAATGCGGAATTGAGAAATTTTGGCACATTAGAGACATTGGTCTATATTATATTTTTACCAGTAAAAATAACTCTGGCGAAATTTATATTTTCTATGCTGATCAAAAATAATGTTAAAAGAATTGAGATATCTTCTCATCTGCCAATTTAGCCTGTCCTTATTTAATGGGCCCTGAGTTAAGTTCGGTTTACGGCACTATAGTGCAATGCCAACATCCGCACGCATCCGCCCCTTTGCTAGGGCTATTGGGCACGTGCCTTCGGGGTTGTTAGGAAAGAGAAAATAATTTGGAAGTTTCAGTTTTAGTCTTTCTTTGAGGGCAAAAAGTTAGTTTCTTGTGCTTTTGGTTTTCGGATATCCGGCCACAGTATTTTGGCTTCAAGGTACTCAACGAGATACAACGACGATCCGTTTGCCCTGGGGCTGTTATTTGGATATCTCGAGCTAATCCATCACATAAAGTATGAACAATTTATTAACATAAGAAAAGTATGGGTAGATGGGGTCTAAATAAGATTTTTAGAAAATTTGATATTTTTTTACCAAGAGTGATAGGAATCTTAAATGTTTTTATGCCGAAAATTGCGTATCTAAGTAGTTAATTGGGTACTTTTCATCATTCAAAATGGAGACTTAAGCTACAGAGCCATATTGATTTCCATTTCTTCAACAGGCTTTTACTTGACGTTTATTGAAACATAGGATTGTCTTTTGTGAAATGCATTTTTCCGAAATTACTCGATTGATGATTCATCAAGTAATTATAAAAGTGAAGGAAACCTCCACCTTGGATCCCTTTCGATCCACCTTGGATCGAAAGAATCATCTGCTGAATTTTTTGATTCGCAAGTTGAACTTGAAAGATTAAACTCTGATGTAAATGATTCTCTTAGGTACTGCCTTGCTCCATATCCAGAAGGGATTTCCGTTTCGGAAGAGACTTGCGAAGTGAATTTGCAATCTCTGCTAGCACATACAGCGTCAAGAATTGTAGCTTCAATATCAACAGTACAAGCCTCAAAGCGTAAAATCAAATGCTCTCTAACCTGCAAATATGTTTCGATAGAAGCTCTGGCCATTCACTGTATAAGCAAGGATGGCAACAGGAGGGAAAATCGTACGAGTTTATATTCGTAAGATCTCTCGTTCCTCTCCGTTCAGTCAACGATAATAGAGATGAATAGCACTAATTCAGCGTTTTATTCAAACATAAAAACTTAAAAGAAAGACAACTTTCATCTAGTCATTTCAATAGTTTTGGTTATTATATTACATTAAGGTAAAATAATATGGTCAAATCCGCGGCCATCCTCAACATGTTTTGGCAGCCAATTCGCCTTCAATGGAAGAAGGAGACGAAGAGCATTCCGAAGATGGAATACATTTTCCATTTTTTCAAGCTACTGCTGGGATACTGCCTGTCTCTACGCAAATTTGTATCATTGGTACTATATGCCTCCAACAGAACATAAAGTACTTATTCAAGGAACAGGAATATCAAAAGATGCGATTCTTCCGTTGGGAGAGCTATAAGAAGAAGCCATGGAAGCTAGATAGAAAGATATCAGGAGGTTTCGGGTAAGATTCACGAGGAAACACTCGAGAATAGCCACTAATGGGGGTTTAATAAAAAGGCTGCTAGTAACATCAAATGCCCGGTTTATCATGTAAGGCACATTGAAATCCAAGAAGAAAAGGATCCTAACAACAGAGTTAAGAAATCTCATCATCGACGACCGAGAGAGTGAGTTATTTGAATCCGAGGATTCAGACGAAGAATACTCTGACGACTGAGTGGGAGGCACTTAATAAGGCAATGAAATACGTTAATTACAATTAATAATTTAGATGTAAGCAGCCGTTCCGAAAATTAAGGTAATATGTATAAAATTCACAGGAATATTAACAATTTTAAGAGTTTTTATACGTATTAAACTAACTAACAAACAATTTCCCTAATGTGCCAAAATTTCTCAATTCCGCATTTATTCTAAATCTCAATACCGCATTTATTATCTAAAGTAATGGTTTCAAACTCATATCTTAAAGTGTATTAAAATAAGTTTTTAATATGGTTTGCCAGAATTAAACATAAAAGAAGCCAAATTTTCGACTCAACCTAACCAAAAAGACACCGAAACCGGATTTGGGTATTCTACGGCGCCCAGCCGGACCGCGCAGCGCTTAGGAAAAGTCCACCGCAATCACAGGGTAGCAGGTGAAATGGAACGGTCTCTTCAGATTCCATATCTAGAAGCCCTGTAGATTGACGTGGTATAAGAGACTTGATAGTCCATCGCTGTTTACCTAGTTGATTTCCTTACTTTATCTCGAAATTTGTCCGAAAAAGTTGTCCGCCATTTTGTTGCTTTAAATAACCAAAGAACCATCTTAGAGCATGAAAAATTCAGCGAATTGAAAGACAAAAAGTAATTCTAGATTACTGCTGTGTTTTTTTTTCTAACAGCTTCTCTCAAAAGCAACTGTATATCAACGAACTTGAACGTTTTTCAGAAAAATCCGAAACTTACTGTTTTCGTGAACATTTCTCAAGTTTGACGCCCTGTATCTATTTGACGCCTGAAAATTTTAAAATACGACGAGCGGGAACATAAAATTCAATCATTTTGCAATAACTATGCCAAGTTTCAATAACCGCACTCAAAAAAACCATTTTTAGCCCCTTGTCCAGGTTTTTTCGATTCTAGCCCACTGTGCGCCGGTTACGCCGCGCCGCCGCCGACGATTAAGCAGTCAGCGTTCACGCCGTTACGCCGCCGCCGCCGGCTTCATTTTCCCCCTACGCCGCCGCTGACAAAAATCATAACGGCGCCCATGTCTAATTCACTCATCCAATTTGCTACTTTTTCCACGGTTTATTCAATGTTTTCGCTGTATTTACTTAATTATTTCCTATCATAAAAATTAAAATATCGTCACCAAAAAATATTCTTAACCCTCCGTCAGTCGCGCTGTTGTATTCTGTACATCACAGACTTGTTTTCGGGTTCCGTTTCTACCTGGGTGGTCTGTTGAACCTCATGCCCGGGTCAATTCCTTTATCGCACTTACCATTAACTTATAAAGTCGTCAAATGCTTCTTTTTAGTCTTAAACCGACTGCGGAAGCGAGTAAATCTGAGAAGTGATGACTGTTGTAAAAAATACAACGCGCGACCGCTTGGGTAAGTTTTTCGTTGATGAACTCTATTTTTGCGTATTATAACGTTTACATGGAGTTTTTCACTTATTTCGTCTTCAAATTTATTAGAAGCATTTAAATTTCGGAACTAATAGACATCTAGCTTTTTAGGTACTCTCTGAACGCATGTAAATAAATAAAGGTGAATAATAATATTTTAAGTAAAAGTTGCTTAATTCTTAAATTATTCCTCTTAAATTATTTTATTACCTAAAGTTTGGTATTCATAAATAATAATTAGTTCAATTAATTTCACAATTTTGGCTGAAAAACGACATGTTGTATCGAATACAACGCGCGACTGATCGTGTTATGAAAATAAGCGCGACTGATGAAAGGTTAAAGACACAAGGAAGATCAAATATATCTAAATACGTAAAATAGTGTGTGTGTGTATGATTGCTAAAAAATCGAGAACCGAGAGTCGGAAAACTCAGCAGATTATTGTTTATCCGCCGCACAGAGGCTAATTTATATTTATGTTCCTGGTTTTTAGTTGAGCGAAAGCGCTTTCATAAGAAATGCACGTAATATCCAATTCTGCTCGTTGCAGGCTTTATTTCTTATGCAAAATTTAATTAGTAATACGGGTCATACGAAGTCAAACCAAGCATTGGAATGAAACAAAGGATGGAAAGCAAATTTAAACTTAGTGCTTGAAAGTGTGCGATCCAACTTAATACAGAAGTGAAAAATTGTGACTTGGCTGGTACTCGAACCCAGGTCTCCACAGCAGGTATGTCTGTCCACGTGGCTCGGTAGTTCAGTGGTTAGAACACCTGCGTGGAAAGACCTGGGTTCGAGTCCTAACCAAGTCACTATTTTTCACTTCTGTACTACATTAAAATAAAACAACTCATCTCCCTGAATTCATGAGTGTATCCGTGAAAACAAATTGAGAGTTTATGCTGAAATAATGAATTTTAAGAATAAGTGGATTATAAAACATAATGTGAACGATATGCTGTGAAGAATCGCGTGTACAAGCATACGAATATGAGTATTTAAGAAAGTTTCTTGAATTTTGTTTAAGCGTCAGTAGACACCAAGTTTTATTTGTATCAACGATATTGCGTACTGACTTTTCCGTCAAATAAAAGGTTTCGATAGAATTTTGCTTCTTAAAATTGATTTGTCTCTCTTAATTCAACTGATTGCGTACAAATATCTTTGTAAGTTGCGGATGTTTTTGAAATAATCTTCTGACTTTACTATTAAAGCATATTTATTTTCATAGATGATTATTATTATCGGATGACGAAAATGAAGCAATTAGCAAAGAACGTAGAGATTTCCTTTGATTTCGCATTTCATTGAGCAGTTGAGTCAAGAGTTTTTAACGCCTTTCTGACCGAGAAGGTAAACAAATCTTTTGTTTCATGGATAATGCAAAAAATCATTGATTTATAGTTTCCTTAGGTTTTCCATTTGCTTTTCCACAATTACACTGTCATCGCTGTTTAATCGTAGTTTCCGTTTCGACCTCCATTTCCGTAATAGCGTTTGTGTTATTTGATTGCGTTCGATGTTTATTTAGTTACTCTCCGTAAAATTCACTGCTGGTTTTCAGGGTGATGTTTATTTCTGTTATTTGAGTTTAATCTTCATTTTATTTATCCCTCTGTGCCTTTCTGAAGGCGACTCCTTAAATGTGGTAATGCTTTTCTTAATTCGACCTTCGAATATATTTTTATATTGTTTAAATGAATGTTAATAATAATCTCTCTAATGGAAACAGTAATGCCCCAATTACGTCCATTTCAATAAGTATTACTATTTACAAAGACACGATCATTCCTTAGCATGAATAGACCGACCAGCCGGGATTTGAATCCGAGACCTTGGGAGTGTACCTCCGCTACCGCAGCCGGTACAAATGCTGTCTTCGTCAAATAAATTGTTAATTCAAGAGATATGAAATTGAATATTGATCTGATGTGACTTTGTGGACTTAATCATTATTTCTTTTCTTGGTTCATTTGTTTTAAAATAATTATATCCTGATGGTATTTGCATTCTACCTACAATTAAGATGCATGTGTTACGATCAAAGCTGTTAGAAATAATGCGAAATCTGTCAAGGTCCATTACTTCTTCTTAATATCGAATAGATGGACTACGACAGAAGGCATTTTGTAGCGCTTCAAACTACTTCAAATCCTTAGAACTTTCATAGTCAATGAAATTGTGAGAATGTTTCAAATTTATTTTGGCTTTGATAAGATTCCGATATAGCTCTAATTCGTTCATTTCCAGATTTTACGAAGAATACATAAAGAAACCCCTTGAGATTGATATAAAAGAGAACATTACTTTTGTTAAGAATGAGTGAAATAGTAAAGGCATTACGAAGCATCTTACGAAGCATTCCATCTGCAAGGAAACAATCGCGGGCCGCGCCGTGTAATTCTTACCTCCAATTCGTTCATCTTATGTTATTTAAGAACTTGGATATTTCGTATTTGCACACAAATTAAATTCGCTATTTTCGTAGAGACTTTCTCGCTGGAAGTTTTCCCTTGAGCGAACAAGACGAAAAATAGCTGGCGACTACTTTCTTCACTGCATTTTACCAAAAATTCTCGACCTCCTCATTAATTTCTATTAAATATTTACCTCGTAAACGTTTTTCTGCCAAATTAAAAACACGAGCGTGAAGAGAATGATTTGAAGTAGAATATGGTGTAAAAATATCTTTTTTACTCAATTAGAGAACTAAAGGTACCCGTTCAAACGAAACCAGAAAAAAATCAAGAATTTCTCTGAAATGGTACATTTTTGTTTTTTTCTGCGATGATGGTAGTAGGGTACCCTAAAAAAATCGTACTGCTATGTCCAGCATCACTTCCACTCCATACTGACAAAGTTTTAAACGATTTTGACAAACTTCGTATTTTCATGCTTATGTTAATTTTTACTATAAGATTTGATTCGGGAGGATACTTCCCTTCTTCCCATGTGCTCCCACGAAAAGAGAAAAAATGCGATTGTCGCTCTCTCTCTCTAACCCTCAAACATTCAGTGAACAGACTATAGTGTCAATTTTTTAACAAATAACATTTTTTATGGCAACACAAATAATTCTTATCATTAAAACAAAATAGTAAAATTTCGTAGCCAATAAACTACAAATCCATATCATACAAAAACATATATAAAGAGAAAGTTGAACGGAAATCAGCTAGGTGTGTGCTAGGGAGACATGGGAGAGAAGATAGTGTAACGAAAATGTTTGAGATTCTCGGTTGGGAAACGTTAGAGAAAAGGCAAAGAGTATATCGACTGTTAGGCATATTTCAGGTTAGAAGCGGAGGAGGTAGAGCCGGATTATATTGCAGGAGGGAAAGCAGAAATCAAAAGAAACAAAGAACGGACATCGCTAAGGATTCTCTTATGAATAGAGGATCCAAAGAATCGAATAAGTTGCGTGGAGAGGTCTTCAAACCCTAAACGAAAAATAGAAAAGAATTCAATAGTAGATGCTTTATTATCTATAATTAAGTGGATTAAATATTGTTGTTTAGTACTATTATTTTTAGAGGATATATTTCGGTGGAGGTACCGGAGAGATGTCTGTTTGAATACTGTCTATTTGCATGTATATTATAGTTATATATATATATATATATATATATATATATATATATATATATATATATATATATATATATATATATACGAGTAAAAATGTTGCTTGCATACTGCAAGCAGATCGACAACACTAATTTCATATCGGCATTACATCGGGACGGTCCACAAAAGAAAAAAAAAAGATTGAAAATATTCCTAAAATTCGATGAAATTTCATCGTCTGGCATCGAATCCGGGTCTTTACTGTGATCTTCTCTGCAGAAAAAAAGAAGATCACCATCTCTAGCTATGTGTGAAAATTCAAGCGAAAATATTGGCTACAACTGCCTCAAAAGACGCTCTAATGTTCACGAATGTAAATGGCTCTCGGGACTCGAACCAAGGACTATCTCTAAAATTTAAAAAATGTTTCTGAAATTTATTAATCATCTCAATCTATATGCCAAATTTCAAGTTTCTATATTATTGGGAAAGGTTTCAAAATAATTCCTAAAAATCGGATCAACTTCTGATTGCAGAGACACCTGGTGTCGAACCCAGGACACATTGATATCTGTGAATGCACTGTTTGATTTGTATGGACTTGGTCTTTTTATATCCAAAGTTTGAAGTTGATATCATGCCGGGAAGTACCTAAAATTTGTTTCCGTTATCTCCCTAAGAAATGCATTGAGGAATTTAAATGTCCCTCTGGGATCGAACCAAGGACCATCAGCGAATATGTAAAATTTGATTATGAAATACTTTTATGGTATCTAACCTTATACGGAATTTCAAGTTTCTATGCCATCGGAAAAGGGTCCAAAAAAATCTTAAAAATCGCCACAATGCATTTTAAACGGCCGATTTTTGCCCCGACCTAGCATCGAACCAAGGATAATATTCGTAGACGTCTTTATAGTTTTCTTTTAGATATGCACGGCATCTAGCGGTCCCTCGAATTTCAACTCTCTCCTTTTCCGGGAAGTGCCTCAAAAAAATTTTCAAAAATCCCCACCATGTATCCTTATGGACAAAATCACGACTTTGGGGCCTTCTGGAATCGAACCCATGACACAGAGGTTCAAAGTCGGATTTTTTCTGGAGGATACACGTTATGGCCAATACGTCGTAAAAATTTCAAGTCGTTGGCACTTGTGGAACATGGTTAGACTTTTGATCCCCTATATATATATATATATAACTTATAGGTATATCCGGAGAAGCGTCTATATATAATAGATATATATATAGTTATTATTGTAATATTTGTTAGATTTACGTTGTTTGTAGACAATGGTTGAGGCTGCTACCGAAAAATTCTACTTGCAGCATATTAAATGAACTCAAGTTTGCAATATTATACACGAAATGCATTTGTGCCGAAATATAATTATTTCAAGAAAAGTGGTTGCGTTTTTCATTTCATAACGGAAATAGAAAACACTTGAACAGCGGAAGGCCTCTGAGAACGCATTGCTCGAGAGCAGAAGCCATTCGAAGTTATTTTTTTCATTTTGGGACTTGTTGTAGGAAAGAAAATTTCATGGGGGCACAAAGGGAGTTGAAATAACTGTAGGGGAAAGTTAGAGGAAGTCCAATTTAGCATTTTCTCTCGATTTCCGATCATAAGTGATTACCTTTCGATAGGTTTCAACAAAACTCCCTTTTCCCTCCCTTCACTTCTTGATAGCGTGTCCCTTCATTTTATCTCGCATCTTATGTATTTGTCATCCCCTTTTTCATTCCCTTGTTCATTATAACCTTAATAACATTCTTCGGCAGTCCCTCCCCTCTCACTATTTGATCCACCCATTTCCTACTCTTATCACTCCAATTTCTGGTTTATCCTGCCAGTAGTCATATGCTTGTCTCGAAGGTTAAGCCTTGCATGTCTCAGTACAAGCCGCATTAAGGCGTGAGGGGTCGTACACAAATTAGGTAACACAAAATTCTCCAATTTTCGACCCCCCCCCATGTAGCAGGACCGTAACGGCAGGCAGGACCCCTCCCTCCCACCCACTCCATCACGTAGCGAGTGCTTTGTGAAAATGTTTGGGCTTATATTCAGGAAAGAAAGATTTTTAGTTCCCAATAATAATTCACTTTTTAATAAACAATTTCAATTTAAAGGCCTTTCATACATTTCTCCTAGATTCGATGACCTGTTCATAATTAGCATCGCACAGAACACAGACAGGGGAAAACCCGTGCATCCTACCACACTTCTCATTCACCGGTATTCCTAGAAAACAAGGCAAGACACTTTTTGAGAGCACTCAATACGTATTTCGAACGCATTCTTCGTCTGGAGTATTTAGATACATTACTCCTGACGTACGTTATACTATGAATTGTATAAACTAAAAGTTTAAGAATGTCAATAAGAAGAAGTCCCGAATTTTTCACCCGTGATCATTTTTAAAACTGCTAATACTAATCTGCCTGCCGTTACGGTCCTGCTACATTGGGGGGGGGTCGAAAATTGGAGAATTTTGCGTTACCTAATTTGTGTACGACCCCTAACGCCTTAATGCGGCTTGTACTGAGACATGGAAGGCTTAACCTTCGAGACAAGCATATGACTACTGGCAGGATAAACCAGAAATTGGAGGTACCCATTTTAAAAGATATTATATTCTAATTGAATGAAGATATGGTTTTTTAACAGAAATATTCAATATTTAACAGGCTAGGGGTTCCATGGAAAATTAAAAGGGGCCCACGGGAAAAAAAACTGGGAGCCTATGCTCTAGACTTGTCAAGGATAGGCAAAGATTAGTGGATGGCAGATAATATTACCATAGATATTACGTAATCGAGTTAATCGAATCAAAACTCGTCTTCGTAACTTGATAAATTCAGAATATTTTATTTTTTCTTTTGGTAAAAGAACCGTTAGCAATTTCCATTGAGTAATGTTCATGTTGTTGATAACGTGGAATCTACTGTGGCACGAGTGACGTTGAAGAATGGAATTAACGCTTTATTGAATACCATGGAAATTGCCATCCGGAGGATGTGAACTCACGTTGACTAAGACTTAACCTTAACTTAAGCTAGAGTTCTACCTCTTAGTTTCGATAGCAATTATCTTTCTCATTCCAGCGGAAGCGATCGTAAAATTAATTCTATTTTCCATTGTCTTTCCCAATCGATTCTATGAAAAACAATTGGAAGTCTCAGGACATTTCTATCAAGAGTTTGCATTCGAGTCTTTCCATTTCTATCATTTGTCTAATTATGGCATACGCAGACAAATGCTTAGAGAGCAAGAGATTGAAGAGCAAAACAAGCGAACAGAAGATTCTGGAAAGCAAACTGTAAACAGAATTATGAAAAAGAATCGCCAAATATTCTGTACTACGTGTGTGTGGGCAATATAGAGAAAGGCTGTTAAATGCGGACGTGCCTGAAGAATCGAGTAATGGTGGGAAAGGAAAATAAGCAAACTGGGAAGATGAGGAAACGAATGCTCCTCGAGAATACGCTATTTTGCTATTTTGACGAATTTGAACATGAATTCAATCGACAGTATATTAGTGTTTTTAAAAGTGACTAGGCAGCTGAGGTAATTTCGCCCCCACCGGGAACCAAACCAGAGACACCAAGGGTGTTGGCTACCCGGAAGCCTATTGGTTCAATTCCTTCAAGAGGTGCGGACAGCAATCTTCGCTCAGCGAAAGTGCTCAGCCGGCTCCCGTGGCTCAGCCTTTGACCGAGGATTCGGATGCTCCAATGAGTGAAAGAGGCGTCCTTCGCCGACATTTCCCACGGGCAGAGGAAGGCCATCAGATTCGTGAGAATGTCCAAAGGATCCCTTCGCATGGGAAACACGACGACCGGAGCCAAAGCGACTTTATAATGTCTATTTGAATTGCCACTCTTCCGCGAAACCGATATTCATTCAAGATCGCAACAATGTGGCCAAGTAAGATAAATTTTATATTTGCATAAAGCGTGTCTTGTGAATGACTCGACGAAGATCTACTAAATTTCTTCTAATAATCAAAAATTTCATTGAAATATTTTCCAACATTGGGATGTAATGATAAAACAAAAAACGAAAATTTTGTATCTGTAACAATAGGGACGGCTGCTGGTTAATTCCAAAAACATAGTAGAAACCCGCTCAATATGTGGTATTTTTAAACTCACTTGTGAGAGTAGGGGCTCATCACCTTTAGCATTATTGCATATAGTCGTCTATTTGAGCACAAATTAAAGCTAAACAAATATGGCGCTTTATTAGAAAATATCATTTTCTTCTTGGTATGAGTACTTTTTATTTGCCAAGACTAAAACGAAAATTCTTCACTTTTTGGAAGATTGCCAATTTTCATTCATTCATTGCCAAGGTCATTTAAATGCCTAAGGTATGAAAATTATGCAGTTCTCCGGTTAATGTTAACTTACTCAAAACTGTTAATGATTTAACAAAATGTATATTCAAGACAACATCATAATTTAAATATTTTACAAATTTCTTATTACATTTTAACTTTTCAGGAACTGAACTGACTGAAGAATTTCATGATATTTATACCTTTGCAATATGTTTTACAATATATATGAAATTCTAATTTTATTAAAATATTTCAAAATAATTTTAAATCAATTTATAAAAGTATTTGCTAGTTTAGCATAGCCCTTGATCCATTTGCTGGAAGAACTGCAAGCCAAGGGGCACTCATCGTCACTCAATTCAGATGAGTTTATTTCTGCTTCCGAATAACTTTGAAGAAAATCTTCAATTTCCCACTCCGTAAGGTTCTGCGCCACTACAAATATGCTATCAAAGAATATATGAAATCCGAGCTCATTTGTTAAATCACAATTTTCAGTGGTATATGCATGGAAAGACTACAACCATAGAACTAAGGAATAAAAATCACCCAGAGGAGTTTCATCTGTTTTTTTTAGGAAAAGAGCTGACCACTTGTTTCGACTGAAGATTCTGAAGAGACCCAAGAGAGTTTATGTTAAATATAAGCAAGTAGCGTGAGGCATAGGAAAGCATCGGAACTGTTAATATTTCAGATTCAGAGGAAAGAGATTCATGAAGAGAAAGACCAAATTTCAAAGGCAATAACAGATGTATATCACATGTCAAGTGTGCTTCGTTGATTTAACCTTAATCCCAAATGCCTGAGAAAATATATAGTGCATTCGAATATGTAAGGATACATTTTCAAAAAGGCACAAATGGATATCAGAAATGATGATTAAAAACAACAGAAATATATTATTTATACAATTTATACTTTTCAAATAAAAAAATGGGGCTTACAATTGACAGGTGATCCCACGGCTCTGGAAGGGGGGAAATAAAAAGGAGCAACAAAATAAAGGGGCCCGACACTCCGATCCACTTCGTCTTCTTTCACCTAGTGTTTTTCCTCTACTTCTGCCTCCTTCACCTGACGTGTATTGTATTTCGTCATGTAATTTGTTTTATATGATAAAATGTTAAATATGATGTTAAATATATTTGCCAAAAATTAGTTTCAGTAATAAATAATTGTGAGTTGCAAAATTTTGTGTACAACGAGTGTGAAGTAATTCAACGTTTATTATATAAATGTTGAATCGATTGAATGAAAAAAACGTTGAATAAATTAAATGATTAAACAGTTTCACTTTTTTACCCATTGGTGGTAAGTGGTTAAATTTTAGGTCAACAACTGGGTATTGAGAGATATTTTTAGGCTTCAAAGGTCAACTTATACGCAAGCATATACGGTAATTTAAGGCTGGTCATTATTATTTGATTATGATTTTAATTTTTAAAAGCGTTCTTTCTGCATTATTCCATTGTTCTTTCAAGGTATTAGCAGATTTTTCCTTCATCTTGCAACCCAAATTTCTATACTTTGAATATAATTAATATTTTAATCATCAACATTTCTTAAGGTAAAATACTCTAGACCAGAGGTAATTACTAAATAATTCTCAATCATGAAATAAAGGGATAAGTTAAGGGATAATTTCATAAACAATAATGAATTTTATTCAATAATTTTAAATAAGATTGAATTACATTTAAGTTTCAGGTCGAAATAAAAAATCAAGCTCCTATTCTGTTATAATACTATACTGCTGATAAAATATGAATAGAATAAATCAATTCCAGCCAGTATTTATAAAAAAATAACCTCACAAGAACCTTGGCATGGCAGGCATTAGGAAGAATAAGAATTGTGTGCTCAAAACAAATTCTTGTAGACCAGGTGGTGTTGAGCTCCACCTCTCTTTTGTCCCGAGCTGAAACTTTTTTTTTCCATAGAACCAGCTATACAACAAGCTAATAACTTCAACCTGCACAAATCAGTGCATTTTACCACTGAAACACTTGTATTTCAGCAGGGGCAGGCTTTGCTAACATCCCTAAAGATGGGACCTGGAGGTTTCAAAGGATGACTAAGGGTTATTTGTTGTTGATGTTTACTGCAATCAAAAGATTCAAATGTCTATAGACAAAAGATTAAATAGGAATATTCATATCACAAATAATGAAATTCAACAGCTGGAAATTAATAACCTCCAATCATTTGAAATCTATTTAAAAAATAAAACCAAATAGATGTTTTTATGAAATTGCCTTTACACTTTACATTGTTTTATCCTTGCACATAAATGAAATAAAACGAAGCATTTGGTGATTAACTGGAGAGGATTTGACTGAAAATTCTGTAGAAAGTTGTTAAAGGAAGAACGGCATAAAATATGTGGCTGGGACATTTGCCCATTCTTCCTTAAGAAATTTCCTAGATGCAACCTTTTCCTGCTATTCACCTTTCCTTGTATATAACTGTGTTACTTCGCCTATTCACAGCTTGATTGTACGCAATTTTTCAAATAATAAACAGGAAACAGCAGAAATCAACAATTTAATTTACAAACAATGGCAGTTATTCCAGTCATAAAAATATGTGGCACAAAATCAATTTATTTACAAGATATATTATATTTTGGTATCTGAAGTAAATTAATTTTAAAAGTTTCTGGTTAAAGGATGTTCAGCAAAATAACCATGATTCTCAAATATTTTGGCAGCAACCTTTTTGTAGTTATCATCATTGTTATGTATTGGACCATCAATAATTGAGTTAGCATTGTCTTTTACTCTTCTGTGTGCATCAAAACAAAAAGTAGAAGCCATCAGGATCTGAAACATAAGTGCCATAATTATTAAAATATAGTAAAATTGAAATCCATTAAACATTAAATGCTACAAATAACATTTACTCTCATGGGTATATCAACTCTTCATTAAGTTCAATTCCTAATATTTTAACAGAAAATATGAATTTGAAATATTTTTTCAATTATTTCTCCATAATTTTATTAGACATAAAGATCCTTATCTCTGTGTATAGTCCTTGTAATTCAAACAATCCTTCAATCTCAACTACTGTAATGCTCTTAAGTCAATAAAAGGTAAAGTATTGATTTCCATAACTTAACTATTTGAACTCACCAAGCTATCTTACTCATTTATTAACCAATGGTAGCATTGATTTCAAAATTATTGATGTCCATCCCATCATTTATCCTGGCTTACATTTATACTCTAGGAAAGGTCAACTAAACAAGATTTACAAAAATTTTCCATTATTTGATTTTGTTATACGTCCAACATCTACAAATTACAGTGCTTATCATGCTGCATACTATCTACATCTATGTCCAGTACACCAATGTGTGTTAGTTGAGATACTGATATTGAATTTCAATGGGGGTTAGTAGTACACTTATACATATTTGCCCTTTTTGTAGAAAAGAGAATCTAACATCTCACGAACATAAACTACTATCAGATTTTTATTTCCCTCCAATTTTCAGTAAAAAAATCCGATGAAGAATTCTCTTTACTATGAAAATACCTGCCCATTATACATAATATTCACCCTGAACACAATGTAATGCAATATTTCCCTTCCCTTCCGTGGTGAAAGTAGTGAAAGTGAACTTAACATGCATTTCTTATGAGAAATACTTGACCTTGATCAAACCAAAGACTAAAAGGTAAATGGAGAATAAGACTATTATTTGCGTTATATATATATATATCTATTATATATAGACGCTATATTATCTATTATATATAGACGCTTCTCCGGGTATACCTATAAGTTATACGAGTAAAATGCTAATTATGATATCTAACACCATGCCGAATTTCAAGTTTAGATGCCGTGCATATCTAAAGGAAACCATAAAGACATCCACGAAATTTATCCTTGGTTCGATGCTAGGTCAGGGAAAAAAATCGGCCGTTTAAAATGCATTGTGGCGATTTTTAAGATTTTTTTTGGACCCTTTTCCTATGGCATAGAAACTTGAAAATTGGTATGAAGTTAGATACCATAAAAATATATCATAATCGAATTTTACATATTCGCTGATGGTCCTTGGTTCGATTCCAGAGGGCCATTTACATTCCTCAATGCATTTCTTATGGAGATTACGGAAACACATTTTAGGTGCTTCCCGATATTATATCGACTTCAAACTTTGCAGATAGAAAGATAAAGTCCATACAAATCAAACAGTGCATTCACTGCTATCAATGTGTCCTGGGTTCGACACCAGGTGTCTCTGCAATCAGAAGTTGATCCGATTTTTAGGAATTATTTTGAAACCTTTGCCAATAATACAGAAACTTCAAATTCGGCATATAGATAGAGATCATAAGTAACTTTCAAAAACATTTTTTGGATTTCCAAGATCTTCCTTGGTTCGAATCCAGAGAGCCATTTAAATTCGTGAAAATTAGAACATCTTTTGAGGCAGTTGTAGCCCATATTTCTGCTTGAATTTTCACACATAGTTAGAGATGGTGATGTTCTATTGTGCTGCATAGTAAGTTTACCAGGATGACCCGGGTTCGATGCCAGACAATTAAATTGAATCGAATTTTAAGAATATTTTCAATCCCTTTTTTTTTCTTTTGAGGGCCGTCCCGATATGATGCCTATATGAAATTAGTATTGCCGATCTGCTTGCAGTATGCAAGCTACATTTTACTCATATATAAATACGAGTGAAACGTAGCTTGCATACTCCAAGCATATCGACAGCACTAATTTCATGTCGGCATCATATCGGGACGGCCCTCAAAAGAAAAAAAAGGATTGAAAATAATTTTAGAATTCGCTTCAATTTAATCGTCTGGCATCGAACCCGGGTCTTCCTGGTGAACTTACTATGCAGCACAATAGAAGATTACCATCTCTAACTATGTGCGAAAATTCAAGCAGAAATCTTGGTTGAAACTGCCTCAAACAACCTCCTACTTTTCCCTTATATTCCTTATTTGAGAAATGTTAATGTGCTCTGGCATCGAACCCAGGAACAGTACGGTCTTATCTAAATATCTTTCAAAACCCAAGGCTTAATATACATCTTCCATATAAGCAAGAACTTCCTATCATTTTGATAAGTGCATTTAAAAAAATAATGAAAAACTACCTCAATGTATTTTAAATGACAGATTTTTGCATTGTCCTAGGATCGAACTCAGGATATTTTCTGTAAAAGTCATTTACGTTTTCAATAGATCATGACCATATATATAGGCTTGAGTTTAAATTCTCTACCTATCCGGAAAGATTTTTTTTTAATTCCCAAAAATCAACGCAATGCATTTAAACGGGAAAAATCAGGACTTTGGGGCCCACTGGAATCGAACCCATGACACTGAGGATCAAAATCACAATTTTCTGGCGGTTATATGTTATGGCGAATACGCCATAAAAATTTCAACTCAATCACGCTTGTGGTTAAGGCTGTGAATTTTTATCCTATCTATCTATCTATATACATGAATTAATCTAGAGAAGCACCTATATATAATATATATATATACATATATAATACCCATCCAGAGAAACACCTATATATATAATAGACATGTATATAGAAAAAATTAATTAATATGAGAAGCTACCAAGTTGAAATAAATATGAACTGAAATTAAAAATAATAATGGATTTTAGTTTTACTAACCTCATCACCAGCATTCCTCAAACCAATGCAATATGACCTGGAAGCACGACTCAGCACTGCAGTCATCGCAAATGTGTCAACTACAATGTTCGCTAACTTTGCAAGCGTCATTTGCTCTTCTGTGATATTTTTCCCATGCCTGGCTAATGCTACTTCCACAGAATATTGCAAGCGTAGCACACAGTATTCAAGCAATTTGGATGGCACCTTGAATAGAGGAAGGGCCTTATAAGGACTACATTTTATTTCAAAAGGGAGAACTGTAAGCAGCACAACAGTAACATTAGTAATGTGAATTTCAGTGCATTGAATACAGAGGTCCTTTCATCTTTTGCAAATTAATGATCAAATGCAGTTCAAATTATTAAAATCTAGCGATTGAAGGATTTAAAGGATTTGGGCAGAAATCACCTAATAGTTTAAACAAACTGAAGTACCAGTTGAAAAACCAAGAATAGAAGTAGATTAAAACTGTCCTTTTTGGCTTAAAAATTAGGGTGGGTGTTAGAATCAACGGCGCACTAGATTCGGGCACAATACTACTCGTGAATGAGTCCTATAGCACGGGGTAGGCCGCATACTCGACTCACCCTGGTTTCATATAACTCGTCAAACCTTCCACCAATGTGCTATCGATATTTTGACTGAACCACTGTATACTAAACTGTCAGCCAATAGTTTTTAATTGAAAGGAAACTGGCTAGCCAACCAAACATCTTAAATGACTGATTTTGAATCAGTTAACGTGCACAATTTTCGGCATACATGACTACCAGCAGTTTGTGTATATTCGTATAAATATACGAATGGCATGACTGCATTTCTTAAGGTCCACAATTATATTCCCAGGTAAATAATTCTTCGATTGCCGACGCTCAAATTTTGGGGTGGGCTTTTCATTCAATGGTACGTTATTTTTGAGTAAATACTGTATTTATCCTCTTTGCTCAGAAAAGAGTATAAGAGCTCTCCTCTTTTCTTATTTTAATTGGACAAGTATATCTAAAAAGAATATTTTCTTTGAAAATCCCAATCTCTTATGAAATCTCTGATAATTAGTTGCCAAGATCTATATTAAATCATACGAAAACGAATCTTTACAGACATTTTTCTGTTAAACTTCTCTTGCTCTCATACAACGATTATTTTTAATTTAATTTTGCAGTTGAAATAGAGATGTTTGACATAACATGCACTTCTACTGGAAATGATTCAACTCCTCCCGGAACATAACAGAGACCAATATGCAAAATATGATTTATTAACAGTTATAAATTTAATTTACAAATGATGAGAAATTTGGTAAGAGTTTAAAAATTTTTGTTTTTGCTCTCATTAACCCATTCCACTGCGATATATTTTCTGAATATTCTGTCCCACTACTGAAGTTTTTGTTTAGTTTTGTACTTTTTCAAATAATGGTTAGTTCTCACATGACATTTCTCAGTTTGAAAATGCAAAAATTAAATCTGATGACGAGTGTAGCTCATCATTGTGCATCAGAAGCACTCGTCATTTCAGTGCAAAACTAAGTTAAATGAGAGATCTTTGAATCTATGTAAAAGGACCTTTAACCCTGCTTCTACTCCTTTCATAGAGAATCTACAGGTGCTTCAGCTAGTCTCAGATTAAAGTTAATATAATAAAGACAAAATAGGTGTCACAAACCATCTGGTAAAAATAGCATTCAGTATTGACGCATGGAGGTTGACATAAGGCGATTCATTGAAGCATAATTTTAGGAAAAATAGTGCATCTTTCATGAATAAAACACGAGTTTATTCTCTTTGAAGAGAAATTGATTAAATTAGAATAGTGCGAAATATCAATTTGACCATGAAATGGCATTAATATCAGCTTTAAACTCAAAGTTCATTTAAAAAAATGTTCTAGTAAATCCTCCATTTCTTGGATGAAATATCAATTAGCAATATTAACACCAATTTTGTATCTGAGAAAAGTCAAATTCATTGTTTATTGATTTAAGAGACCATAATTAGATTAACAAAATGACAAGTATAGTGTGTAACTTATAAAGAATATTAATTAATTTTATGAGTAAAATACCTGTAATGAAGGGTGTAAGTCATAATGCAAATTTAGGTTTAACCTAGGATTGTCTTGGCCCTGTCGTCTCCTCTCCCAAAAAGCCTTAAAAATGAATCCAGGGTTCATTAGAGGATTCCTCAGCTTTTTTACAGTTTCTCTCAATTGAATTCCCGCATGTTGCAAACCTGTAAATTTCAAAACATATTCAGTATCAAAGACTCACAGAGATTGCCATCTTTCATTTTGAAACTGAACAATATCATCATAACAGTGGTTGCAACCAGACTCAATGCAATTTTCTTTTCTTTTTAAGGTCTCATCTAAAATAAAAGTTTTAGTAAGTTCGAGATGCTGGCTGAAATAATTTTTGCAATTAAAGTTGTTTTGCTTGGAATAAGAATCAAACAGAAATGACAGAAGCAATTATCAATATAAGTGAAAAAGATCAATAGAGCATGTGCCAGCGCATAGCTGATAAATGTTGCAATTTGGGAAAAAAGTATGAAATCTTTTTGGGGAAATGAACGGATGATTTTTCTGTGCCAAATGAGATTGATGCCGTAAGCGGCCCTTTTGTTCAAAGTCTAACAAAAATGCATTAAAATCAAAAGAGGATTTTTAATTTGCATTACTGACCAAAATAAAGTAATTGATACCACTTAAATAACATAAAGTAAACATTTAATAGTTAACTTAGTAATTAACACTTAATAACTTAAAGAAACACTTCCTACTCTGATTTTCATCCAATGACAAATAATCCAAGGCAAATTACTATTTAAAGGGGCAATATCACTTCAATGTAAAAAAAAAATCTTCCCAACACATAAGCATATTTAGGAATCAATGGAAGACAATAATAGGAATATAATGATTATTTGAATCAAGCGTACGATGGAAGACAGGTCAACTAGATATCACATAAGCTTAAGGAGTAAATTGTATTTCCCAATTTTAATTTTCCATCTTCTAAAATTAAATAAAAATCAGTTTATAATTTTGTTGCTGCTAATTAAACTTACCTGACTAGTTTAGAATAAAAGGTTTCCAAACTTACCCATCAAAGATATAAAAATGCGCAGAATTTCATTGGTTCCTTCAAAAATCATAGTGATTCTTGAATCCCTGAGATATCGCTCTAAAGGCATGCTTTTCATGTAGCCAAGTCCACCCCAAATTTGAAGTAATTCACTTATTGCATTCCAAGAATTTTCAGAGCTGAGAACCTATAGAGCCATATGAAAAATAAGGATAAGAGAATTGAAAAATTTACTTTCATAATAAATTTTGAGTAAATGTTTATTTATTTAAGATTTCATTGCAAGTTGGCCTTCTGTCCATGTGGCAATGTTTAAGGGGAACATAAAAATGAATTTAAGCCTGGCATTTGCCCTAAGACGGGAGGGAGGAAACCCTTCCAAAAACCTCCCCGTAGGCTGTAAAATTAAATTACACAATACATAATATAAGTACATAAGATATAAAATCTATCATAAATAAAATATACATCATTTAACTAAAATAATACAGAACGTGGTAAAGTATTCACATAGTCACATACAAGGGTTGTTCAGAAAGTAATGCCTCCTATTTAAATTCATGTAAACTACAGGGGATACATAAAGCACAACAACACAGCTAAAGAGCAATATTACAGCTACAGACTGTCATTTTTCCACAGAGTCACCACCATTCGTTATGCACCTTTGCCAACGATGAAGCAGAGCCGTGCTTGTAAAAATCGGAACCAGATGAGGCTAACCACTTCCTTACTGGTCTTACCATGGAAATTCAGGGTAAGGCCAGAGAAGAAGACCAACTTTCACATGCAACATGACAATGCCCCACACCAGTGTTGCGACCACGCAACTCATTGCAAAGTTTTACTGGACTGTATTACCACATCCACCTTACAGTCCCGATTTAGCGCCTTCATACTTCCATCTCATTGGGCCTATGAAAGATGGACTACGTGGCAAACATTTTCAAAACTTGGATGCTGTTGACAAAGCTGTAAGGAAGTGGTTAGCTTCAGCTGAATCTGATTTTTACAATCGCGGCATGCAGGCTCTGCTTACGATATAATATATAAGATAGCGGAAGAATTTTTTTAATTATGTAGTGAAAAATTCCAACCTAGGGTTTTTGTCCACGCAAAATTGTTTTGTAACATTTAAAAAATCATAAAACCACTTCTTAGCAGGGTTACCAACTTATTAGTTTTTCTTTCATTATAAAATATTCTTCCAATTATTTTCTCAGTTAAATATCAAACCGATATCTCAAATTTACATTCAGTTACCTTACTTGAACAATTAGAACTCCATCCAGGGATACTAACTTTAAGAAACAGGGCTGCCAACCGTCAGACCAGATCTCTAAACAGAGAGTTATGCTTTTGCAGTATAAATAACAAAAGAGATATTTTGAGTATAGATTTGTTTCATGTGATTAGCCGCAACCCTAAATTAGTCAAGACCCAGTCAGAGTTGCCCAAACCAAATACTTATGTGCCTTATCATCTAACAAAGAGGTCCTGGGTTCGACACCAGGCCACTTGGATGCAGAGTCCACTTTTACATTGAGAAATGCAGGCTCATAATTTTCATATCATAAATTTTAAATCTTCAAACCAATTATAACTTTGCTAAGTACATTACTTTAAACAAATGCTTGCAGAATGAAAACAAATTTTACTAGTGTATAACATAGGATTAACTTAATTCTTCATAAGGAAAAAGTATCTTAGAGAATCATGCAATTCTGCAAAAACTGTACCTTAGCAGATTATCTTATCAACTGTTTTTCTCTTTCAAAGATAAACATTTAGCCAGATAAGAGATATATCTTAAAACCATCTCCATTTGGAAGCAAAGTTTGATCTATTTTATCAGACATTCTCCTACAGGATGGCACCTCACAAAAAGAAATGCTTTACTTTCCCTTCCTACCCTTGTATCCCCCTATAAATTATCAAATAAACAGAAAATGAATGTAGCGAACTTTAGTATCTAATGATCACAAAAAATTTTTTAACTGGAAAAGGTACATACAGCACTCATAAGCTACCCTTTAAACTTAAAATGTTGGTACATATGAGATGTATTATGAACTGCCTGAGCTGTAGTGACTTACATTCAGCGAGAATAGTACCAAATCCATAAACTTCATTCAATCTCTGTCTAACTCAGGGGTTCCCAACCTTTTTGTACTCTAGAGCACATTCTAAAATATCGGTAGGGTGACGGGCACCACCTATTTTTAATCGACAAACTCCTTCCATAACTTCTTATTTCCTTAATTTATTTTCTTATATTCATAATTTATTAATAAATAATAAACAAAAATGTTTCAAAATAGTAAAATTATTATTCAAATTACACACGCTCAGAGAAATGTATTTACAAAATGTTAACAAAGCAAACAAAAAACACAAATACAAAGAAAACATTTTATAAAAAAAACGTAATATCGATATGTAAATGTGATATTTGGCATTGCATATCATTGGCCAGTGCCTCATAATTAAGAGAGTATGACGATAATCCTGTTAGCAAACAATCATAAAGTTGCTCATTGGTGATTCGAGATCTATATCTTGATTTTATTAAGTTCATGTTTGAAAATAATGATTCGCATAAATATGTCGCACCAAAAAATGATTGAATTTTATATGCCGCTTTTTTCAAAAATGGGAACTTTTCTCTGTCCACTGTATTCCAAAGGTCATCTGATATTAAGAATTTTAGCAAAATATCATTCTTAAGGTTCAAAATCTCTAACTGTAGTTCTTCTGTCTTACCTTGAACAAAATCTGCAATACATGCGGCCATTTCCATTACATTTATTTGGCAAGTAAAAGGATTGATACAGAAGGAAAAAATTGGCTCGATATGTGTAAACTGCAAAAATCTCTCTTCAAACCGTTTTTTAAACATTTGAAGATGCTTAATAAATAATGAGCCGTTTAATTCATTGTTACCTAGCATTTTCTTCATATGTGGAAAATGCACAAGAGAATTGATCTGCAGATGTGATATCAACAAATCCAATTTCGCTTTAAATGACTTTACAGAGCTTATCATTTCAGCTGTTTTTGTCTTTCCCCTGCAACTCCAAATTTAAAGAATTCAATTTTTCCATGATGTCTGCGAGAAATCCCAAATCAATCAGCCAGCAAGATTCAGCTAGTTCATCATAATTTTCATTTTTATCGTTTAAAAAAGTTTTTATTTCTTCAATCAAACTCACAAATCTCGTAATAACTTTTCCTTTACTGAGCCAACGTACTTCAGTATGCAGAATAAAATCATGTTCATTATCTTTAGTACCTTCTAACAGGGCCTTGAAAAGACGGTGTTGCAAAGGAGCTGCTCGAATAGAATTGATTGTTTTTGTAACTATTTTCATAACGTGTTCAAATGGCAATATTTTACAACACAGAGCTTCCTGGTGAATAATATAGTAGTAGGACATAAAGTTTAAAAATGATTCATCCTTCTTGCAGAGGGCAATAAATCCTTTGTTTTTACCTACCATTGCTGGTGGTTATCGCAGACAGCTTCTGCAAAGGCATATTTATTGACTTGGCGTATGTACTGAGTGTATTATAAATATACTCACCCCTGGTCTGTCCTTTCATAGGTAATATTTGCAACATATCCTCTTTTACTGTGAAGTTACTAAATACCATTCTCACCATAACTTATAACTGTGCGGTGTCTGATATATCTGTCCACTCGTCAAATTGTAATGAGAACCAGTCACATATTTCCAAGTCAGTCTTTAGCATTGTTTGTATGTCTATTGAAATTGCATGGTTTCTTCTTGTGACGGTGTTATTTGAAAACTGTAAATCTTGTACTGCTGAGACAATCTCACGTTTGTTAGAAAATCCATCAAACAAAAAATCGGCACCAATCAAAAATAGTTCTTTAAACAACTCACCATCAATGAAAGGTTTCTTCTTTTTTACGAGCATGTGAGAAATTTTGAAAGAAGCAATGGTGGCCTTTTTAGAATTTTCCACATGTCTCGTGAAAACAGTCTGTTGTGCAGTTAGACTTGATTCTTTCTTACTTCAGATTTAAGTGGATAATTCACATAAAAAGTGGCGTGAACTGTCTGAAAGAGACGTTCAACATTATGTTTTTTCGGCACTGCAATACTACTACCACACAACAAACAAACGCATTTATTTTTCAAATTAACGAAACAACATGATTCCTCCCAGTCAGTGTCAAAATTAGGTTCGTTGTCTTTTACTCGGTTCACTCATTTTTGGTCTAAAAAAATAAAAAATAAATAGTAATTGAACTACAATATAATATCATTGTTATAGCGCACGTCTGTTCTACATTATATGCATAAATTATATTATATTATAACAAGGACTATAGCTATCCTCACAATCATAATAGATTATCGCTTATTAATATAATAGATTACGCACCTCGCTTTTAGCCCGTTAAAAATTTTCAGAAGGAATATCAAAACTCCTAATTCGTGTTTCCTCAGACGAAGATGTCTCCTAACTACTGTCGTGACCCGATCGGGCAGCAATCACAATAACAACAATGCGGTTCCAGGCTGGCGTGAGGAGTGCAGTTTGACTTGTCCATAGACAAGTTGCGACAAGTACTGTCAGCAAAGGAACCACTCATACATACAATATCGCAAACATACGAACGTATTTAATAAACCTAGGCACTCAAAAAAATTAAAACTCTAATAAATAAATAAAAACAATTCACATTTTTAATAAATGTTAATGAATAAATCCTGTCTCGGTTGAATAGCGGCGGGCACATAAGAATCGTTCCGCGGGCGCCATGGTGCTCGCGGGCACGGGGTTGGGAACCCCTGGTCTAACTGAACAGATAACACTAAGCAGAAACAGAAGTTCTCAAGTGTAAAAACTTGCCGGCATGGGAGTCTGATAAAACTGTTTAACATCCCCTCCAGCCACAGTGACTAAATTATCTCTTGCATAACATTCAAAGGGGCCGCACACATATTACAAAACACAATTTGGGTGGGGAGGGGGGTCTGGCCAGGCATTATGGTCCTGGTACGTGGGGTAAGGGGATCAAGGTTTGCATTAAGCCACGGTTTTAGAACTGCGAAATATAGCAAAATTTAGAGCACTAGATATTTTGATATTGGGGTGCAACTTAAATGCAAGACATGTATGCTATTTTTCTATATAAACCATGACAGTTTTCTCCTCCAATTCTATCAAAAAGAAGCAAAAGCAACACTGTAAAGATGCTGATAATTTAAAAAAATCTGATGTGACCAGCACATGACTTTCTCTATATATAAGATGTAAATACTTATCTACAACAGTAATTTCGAACTCTATATTCCATCTAAACTTTGAGGATGAGTGATTAATTTATATATTATTATCTTTTACGTCACAAACATTATAAATAATGTTTTTCGGGACATGTTCGATGAAAAATGATTAAATTGGCCTTTTGCCCATAGAGCCCAGAGCGCCCACAAAGTACATAATCAGCAACTTCCGGTTTATCAGTACTTCCTGAATAACCCCTAAACAATCAGTGATACAAAAATATGTTTCATACATAAGTTATAGTAACATACATTTTCTAAAACTTTTATAGATAATGATACATATACCTAAATATCAGATTTAAGGAGATATTTTGAAAACCGGAAACGAGCTTTGATGAATGAAGCTCGACTTCCGGTTAACTGATTTACTGCAAAAACTAATCAACTCTGACATCACCCACCACAGTGCTTTATATGAACTTTGGTATTGATACGACAAATATTTTTTACGTAAGAGCACCCACAACACACACACACACACACACACACACACACACACACACACACACACACAGACATCATTCCGAAAATGGTCAAAACGTGTTCTAGGGACCCCAAAACATGTATTTCCATTGAAATCTCGGAAGTCGATTTTTTTCATGAAAACCATACTTTCTCTATGCTACGTATCTTTACTACGCTCATTTACGTAAATGGAGAAAGTAAAAATATTATACAGAATAATTTAAAACTAAAACAAATTTTAAAAATTTACCTGGTTAATGGCAACCAAATTAAGACTTTATGAACATACCTTAACAATTGCAGCTTCAACTGCAATATCAGGGTCTTCATAAAGATCCATCATGCCAGCAGTTAGATAAGCACTGCTTTCCATGGCATAAATTAAGCATGCAATTTTAGCAAACTTCTCCTGGATCAGTCCAAAGTCTTTCAAAGGAGAGCCAAATTGCTTTCTACTGATAGCATGCTCTGCGGTCATGTTCATCAGTTTCTTTAAAACACCTGAATAAAAGTGTTTATATTACCATCAGCAGTTTTTATAAAAGCTATTAATTAATTACAGGAAACTAAGCCATGGTCTACCTCAGTACTGACACTTCTCCAGCAGAATCTGGGAGGTAAAATTTGGAAACCTCACATAATAACAATATTTATAACATTCTTTAAATTTAAACTCTTATTTACAAAAATGTAATTATTGCGAATACTTATTCCGCATCATCTCTTTCAAAATACACTCCCTTCCTGTTTTACCCTTTAAAAAATTATGCAAATATTTATGAAACTTAATAATTAATAAACTTCATTTAATGTAAGAAAAACAGAGGGAATTGCTTCAAGAAACACACCCATAATTCCAGCGGCTGACATACAAATGTGCTTATAAAACCACCGCCACATTAGAAGGAACCAAGAAAAATCAGATTAAGTAACAAAAATAAAGAAGCTGTTCTTACACATATTTTTTTCATTTTCTGATAGAAAGAGGCAACTACGAATTGAGATAACAAAATTCACCATTGAAAAATTTTCTACACATTACAGAGGCAATTCATTACTTAGAAATTCATCTTCTTGACAGATTTAGAGCGAGTTGAATGAGTAAAACAAATACTTGCCAGCAGATGAGCTCCCCATGCTGAATCTGCCACTGTTCAAAATATTCATGGCAATCTTAAATCCATCTCCTACTTCACCCAGAATATTTTCACTTGGAATGGGGGTGTTATCAAAATTAACCTGAAATTTCCGTGCTTTTGATTAATAACACCCGTGAAAGTGCATAACAATTCCAATTATTTGCATTCATTCAGCTAATCCTACCTTCCATAAACTATCAAATAAGAAGTGGACCATTAATATCTATTTTCATGGACATTAAATACTTCTGAGGTATTCAGAATTAACTAAATGCATTTCATAGATTCATTAGTTGCAGGAAATACCAGGAACACTGTACACATGTCAAGCATCATAGGAAAATGAATTAAAATGTAATCCATGAGATTGAAAATGCTAATTATGGTGAGCGGTATAGAACAGTTTACTAATGATGATACAGCAATATTTGGAATTCTATCAGTAATATATACTTTTCTCTGGATTACTTGCAAAAATTAAAGCATTGGTGTTAAGAAATAGAACCAAAAAATGCCTATAAAAATATATCTACATACCTCTACAGTATTAGAGCCTCTGATTCCAAGTTTATCTTCTGGTTTTCCATTAGTAACACCACCAAAGTCCCTCTCAACAAGAAAAGCTGTGACTTTGTCTGTTTTGTTGCCAGCAAGATCAGAGACCTGACAATATATCCATGAGAGCAAAATCACAAATGTAACAGCAGTAAAAAGAGATCCTTAATAGAATATTACCTCAGTTTTAGCAAAAACTGTAAAGAGGTTGGCAATTCCTCCATTACTAATCCAAATCTTACTTCCATTTAAATGCCACGTCTTTCCATCAGTAGATGTCGCTCTGGATTTTATTGAGGCAGCATCTGAACCACTTCCTGGTTCTGTCAAACAAAACGCAGCCACCCATTCTCCAGTTGCTAGTCTAGGAAGATACTTTTCTTTTTGTGCCTTGTTTCCAGCAATAAGTATTCCCTAGATAATATATTTTAAAAACTTTGATGAAAAGAGTAATAAAAATAAGTCTTTATTCGGTTGAGATTGATACAAAGTCTCCTCTACCATCTAACCCATCATCATGCAATACATAATAATCACTCTAAAGAGATAGTATGAGGAAAAATGAGAAGAATTGTAAAAAGAGTAATAGAGAGAGAGAAAAAAACTTTAAAGTGAATAAGCAAGTTCCTACATCCAATAAGGTTTCTTTATAGCCATTGATTTCATAATTCAAAATTGTTCTGCTTTACTCTGCGTTATGGACAAAATACATATAGACCGTAAAAGCTCTATAAAGTCGGTGAGTCAGTAAAATAATTGAAGGACTGACAAGGGCACTCAACCAGAAGATCATGGTTGATGACCTGCCAATCGATTTCAAGGTGTTGTAAGATGGATTTTACTTCTATCAGTCACGCCATTTAGATTCAGTAGTACAGTAGATTCAAACTTTGAAAGCTAAAACAAATTCAACAGTGTTTTATTTCAGAAATAGTCGTACACACATTGTTCTTACGCTACGCACTATAAACATATCAGCAATTCTGTTTTAGTACTTCAAAGTCTGCTGCTAATAAAACTTGAAGTGTGATCGAGACTTGACTGAGTGTGATTGACTTCCACGTTATTCTATTTTAAAATTAAAAATTTTGAAAATAATTTACAAATTACTAATACATAATATGCTAAGAACAAATTTTCTACAAGGAAAGCTATTATTTGCATAAGAGAGAGACAAATAATTCTAGAATCTTTCACCTTCAACCCAATCGCCTGATGAGCAGCCAAAGTTACAGCAATTGAACCATCAAGGGCTGTGATCTCTGCAAATCGGGCATACTCAGTGGCATTAAGACCAAGACCTCCATATTCTGTGGGAATTTGTTGTCCAAATAATCCTAATTCTTTCAACGTGGTCAAGGTTTTTTCGGGAATACTGGCAGAACGATCTATTTCCTGAGAATCAACTTGAGAAAATAATAACTGGTAATAAAGTAAATATCACGAAAGGTGGATTAAATACATCTGATCAAGTACATGCAGAAGTCTTGCCTTAACTACTATGAGTACTCACCTTCGCTAAAAAACTTTTCGATTGGGGACAACAATTCCTCCAGATTCTGCAACTGCTCCTTATTCAAAACTTCTGGAAATGCTAAATACTCTGAATCAAACTTTCCCAAAAATAAATTTTTAGCGAATGGACTTCTTTTTGGCTTCTTCTTAATATCTATTAACTCAGAGCGAGAATCTGAGTCTATCACTTCCTGAACACTTCTATCACATAAAAAACGATAGCACTGATAACTGCTTCGTTCGATATGTCTAAATGACTCTGATCTGCACCACAATCTTACGAACTGCACACGACTCATTTCACCGTACTGCTACTGAACGTACTATACACAACGAGTTCCTGCTCGTAACTAGAACGACTAGAACACCTTGATCCAAAACGGCCAAAACCTATACGCCGGCCGCCGCTCGGTCCGCGGCCGAGATATCGAGACGATAACCACGATAAGTCAGTCAGCGCTAACGATTATTTTTTTCGTCTCCTTTTAAAAACATGCACATGCATAAAATTTCACTTTGAAATTTTACCCATGCACGTACTAAATAGGTAAGCTCTTATTATTTCATTAACCAATAGTAAAGCAATCTTAGGCTTTGTAAAAGAGGCATTTAGGCATCAAAAGGAGTGCCCATACTTATAAAGCTTTTTTGTATTGCAAGAATCACCCTGTCGCAAAAGATGATCTTTGTTGATTTTGTCAATAAAAAGACTATGGTTAAAAGCTCTCGGGGATCATCCAGGTGGATTCACCATTGAATTCATTCATTGAATCCACCTGGATGATTACCCGAGAGCTTTAATTTTTATTTTATAAAAGAGAATAGCAAATAAGCTAATACAAAAAAATCATATAACATAATTGAACAATCCTTACAGATTTCTCAAAATAATTCCTCATTTTCCACCCATGATGTAATATTTTTCTTAAATTACCCCACACCTCTAATTTCCAGTGGTAGATCATTAAAGCACTTTATACCCTCATAAAATATTGATTTTCCCGGACCGCTAGCCACTCTTCCAGTTCCATAAAAGCAGTCTATATGTGTTATAACCATGTATTTGGCTATTTTCCACCAAGAATGATTGTAAGTAGGCAGGCAACAATCCATTTTTAATTTTAAAAATAAATAATTAAACATCAGCTAAAATTTCCTTTCTGACCATTAACATGTCCATCTCCTTCCACATAGCTTTAACATTACTCCGTCTATCTTTGTTCAACACTATTCTTGCACCAGAATTTAAAACTTTTTGCAGTCTTTCAACATCACCCACTCTACAACCAAATAAAACTGTAGAACAATATTTTACATGAGGATAGACAATAGCCTTAAATAACAATTATTTAGCTTTTCTAGATAACACATCTCTTAGTTTACAAATAATACAAATCTTCTTTGCTATTTTTTTCTTATATAATCTATGTGTTCCCCAAATTTAATTTTTTCATCGATAATCACTCCTAAATATTTAAAATTCTCAACCCATTCAACTCTTTCATTTTTATTTACAATCACCTCACCTTTTTTCATTATTTCTCTCTCTTTTTTCTTTCCAATTACCATACATTTAGTTTTTTTCACATTTAGACAATTTATTTTTTTCTAACCACTCACATACTTTCATCAATTCTTCATTAATCATTTTAAGAATTCCCTCCGAATCATTTCCTTTTACATAAATAAGTGCATCATAAGCAAATAAATGTATAAAATATCTATTTAAGACATCAGGCAAATCATTAATAAACAACAAGAACAATAATGGTCCCAACTTACTACCTTGCGGTACACCGTCATCAATCAGCAGCTCTCTCGAAACACAACCATTAAAATTAACTCTATGATTTCTGTAAGTCAAAAAATTTTCCAACCATTCATACAATTCCCCATCCACTCCATACCAGTTTTTGAGCTTTTTCAGTAATGATCCTGTATCTATTGTCTCAAAAGCTCTTTTATGATCAAGGAAAACTGCCACACATATCTCTCCCTCATCTAACACTTCCCTCCATTCCTCAATCACCAAAGCTACTTCAGTCTCAGTAGTCAGTCTTTCCCTAAAACCAGACTGACAAATAGATAAAAGGTCATTTTTTTGGCATGTTCCATAAGTCTCTCATATATCACTGTCTCAATTAATTTGTCCAGTATTGGTAAGTTATTTATAGGTCTATATATATCTTAAAATAGTAAAATAATAAAAAATAGCTTAAATTGTGAAGACTATAGTCTTCATAATTTAAGCTATTTCTAACTTTCAACTTAGGGTTTATTACCGATTCTTTCAATATCTTTGGCATTTTCCTCTCTGTCAACGACTCATTTACCAGCAGAGTTACTCCTTCCCCCAATTCTTCCCAACAATCTCTCAACATTTGAATACTAATTCCATCTGAACCTATTGTACATCTCATACTGTAAAGTATTTTCTTCGTTTTTTCCTTAGTTACCCTCTCATATACCTGGGTTTTGTTCACATCTTTCACTTCTAAACTAACTGTTCTTTTTTGTATACCCTCCACTATTTCCTTTATACTATGAATGAATTCATAGTTAAGTATTCATTTAACTTATTTGCAATAATATCATTCTCTTCTTCTATGATACCATTAAACTTTACAATCTTATTTGTTTTTTATTACTGCTATATAAATCTTTTAACATTCTCCACATCGCCTGGGGGTCTTTTTGATTTTTATCAAGCTTTCTTCATAAAACTTTTTTTTCTCCTCTCCAGGACTGAACACATTCATTTCTACACCTTTTATATTCATCCCATGCTTCATGTAACAATTAATGATTACCATACAATACATTTTTTAGCATCCTAAATCTATCATAAGCCTTTTGTTTTCCTCTCAATTTATCCTGAATCCTGTCCTAAACCAAGGACAGGGGTTCTTTTTAACATATCTATCAGGACCTTTTGAAAAATTCATACAATCTAAGATATCTTTTATAAATCTTTCATATTTTTCATCAAAGTTTTCAATTAACATCTCTCTATCCATTTTCTCATTTAATTCCAACCTCAGTTTCCCCATATTAACTTTACCTCTCTTCAACTTCCATTTCCCTTCACTTTGCACATTCTGCCCATTTACTCATATAATCTCATGGTCTGAAATATTTGATGTTTTTAGTACCTCACATTTAAACTCTCTTACCTCAGAAAATACCAGATCAATTAGCGAACTAGTATTCACCGAAACTCTTGTCACCTCATTTACCATTTGTTTGAGTCCGTAACCTTTGGTAATCCTCCTTAAGTGTTACACTCGTTTATCTCTACCTTTTTTCCAGTCAATATTCAAATCTCCTGCTATCAAATGTTCTTGTCTTCTCTATAATACCTACAAGCCACTCCTCCAGAATATTCAAAAACTCTTCTTTTATTGAACTTGGTGACCTATAACATCCTATACAAGTCCACCACTCCCCTCCAAAACATTTAGTCCTAACTGCCAGCATCCACCATTTCTTCTGTGCTACACATCTGTCAAACTCCACACTACATATTTTATCATTAACATACATCATTATACCTCCAGTGTGTCTTGAACAGGAGACACAACTATATACATAATAACCATCAATTTTAGTCAGCTCCTCCTCTTCCTCCTCCAAAATATGAGTCTCTGATACTACAATTTTGACAAATTGATTAACCTAATTTTGTCAAGTTTTAAGTTTCTATGTTATTGGGAAGGGGTCCAAAAAATCTTGAAAATCGGATCAATTACTCATTTAAGAAACGCGTGGTGTCGAACCCAGGACATACTGTGGATGCACAGTATGACTATAGTCATACTGTGCATCCACAGCAGTGGATATCAGCAGCAGCAAATATATATCATATAAATATATTTATATAATATATATATTTATATCTATTTATCTATAGGATTGATCTTATTTAATGCAAAGTTTGAAGTCGATATCATGCCAGGAAGTAACTAAAATTGAATCCGTTATCTCCATAAGAAATGCATCGAGGAATGTAAATAACTCACTGGGATCGAACCAAGGACAGTGAGCAGAACGTGTGAAACAGCCTACATAGAAATGCATCGAGTTAAATATAATATATTATGATGTCTATATACATGCCGAGTTTTAAAAGTTCAGTATTAAGTTCAAATTAAGTATTCTTGTTTTGTACTTGTATAATTGTGAAAATTGTACTCGAATTCCATTGTGATATGCATTTCTCTTTTAAATTTAATGTACAACATTTATGTTAAAACAAGTGTGAATGTTTACCAATTATATGTTTGATAATTATAGGCAGGGTACAGTGAGATAAATGTTAACGGCCATCACAATATTTCTTGTGATCATCTAGCAGAATTCATAATGTTGTAAGATATATTTCTTCTTGTATAATGAAATGTTTTAATAATATTTTCCATAAGGACATATATTACTTGTAATCATTCATTTTTTCTACAATGGAATATACCTTTCAAACCTAAAATAAATATAAAAGTTTCGAAAATATGGGAAATTTACAAAAGCGTAGTATGAAATCAATCGAGGAAGCTTTAACTTTGTGAAACTCCATCCTAATAAATGGGTGGAAATAACTGTGCAAAATTCCACTTTAAAAAAAAGCGTAGAAGCCGTCAGACGACTACTAGCGCCCCTGGTGGTGGTTGTGACTGACGGTGTTATGGACTGTGGCCGCCACGTTGGGACACGTGCATGATGATCGTTGTGTTCGTGGTTGTGTTATGTACCATTGACTCTACTCAGATTGATTTCTGCTGGGTTTATTTCTTTATATATAGATATAAATATTTCGCCCGTTTTCATATTCAATCGTCATATACTAGCGTATGGCTTCCATTTGTGCATTTTAAGTAATTTAAGTCGCTTCATAAACATGTCCATGTTGATGAGTTAGGTTTTAGGTTAACATTTTTCGAACTATTCTTTTTTCTAACTTAGGTTTGTTAGATAAGGCTACCTAATACTGCACCTGTTAACGTTATTCGAGTGTTGCGTTTAATATTTCGAAGTTATATTAATTTAACAGGATAATTTTACACGTGGTATGTAGAAGACTGTTTCGCTCTCGGGACATACTTAAGATCAAGTAGAAAGCAACGTCGAACTATCTGATAATTCAAAGTCAAGTATCTACGAAGGAGTTAGAAGGTAAGCTATGTTCAATTATAATGAATATATTTGTGATTCATATGATGTAATGCGAAGTATGACGATACGAGGGAGTGAGCTTAGCTGGTGCTATAACTGTTAGCTGCCGCCCCGGTGAATCTTGGTGCTACTCGAGGGAAGATTTAATCCTCCTACTAGGGAAGCACTGTAAAGGCTCGGGGACAGAAAGCTTTAATTTTGGGGACATAGACCTTCCAGGAAGTCCATGGTTGGTTTTCCCAAGTTAAAGGATACTTTCTCACCATAGACCCATTCCTTCCCATACTCCTATTTTGTGGCAGCTTACGGTTTAATCGGTGGAGCCTCCCTTGACTTAAATGATTATTCTTTAGTAATCTGATTGTTCATTTTTTAAATACTTGAAATCAGTAGGAAATAATTAATTTTCTTAATACTTTCATTTTCGATTCTTTCAGCTTTTGATGGTAAAACTGGTCCTGCTTAAGATACTTGAAGGAAGTTGGTAAGACTTGTAGCGATCAGAAGTTTGTAAAAAAAATACTGATAAATAAAATTTTTTTAAGATAAACTTACTATTTTGTGAAATTTTCCGCATTGCCTCTACTACCATCAACTTGAATGCATTATCTTGATATGTGATATCAACTCCCGAATGCATTTTATATTTTACAAAACTAATATTTGGTAATAGAAGAAATGTGTTACTTGAAAACTACCTGTTGCTTTTATCTATTTAATAGTCGGGCATCAAAAATTTTCAACTTCTTCCATTTAAGAATTTTGGTTTGCGTAAGTATCATTGAAAGGTTGAGAGTTAAGTTAATTTTATTTGTAAATTTTTATTCTCAAAATTATTAGATAATTTATGAAATAATTGTGCATTCCTTAATTATGTATTCATAGTCGCAAATAATCATCGATTGGTTTCGAGCATCGCTTATATATCATTATTTGCAGATTCGATTTCACTGTCTTCCAACAATCTCTAATTCACGAATCGTAGATCATTTTGTAATCATAGTCTGCAAATAATCTACGATTATTTGAAAAGTATCCATAGTCACTGAAACCGTAATTAAGTCGTCAAAACTATTATTATTAGACTGAATAATTATCAATTTGTCAATTACGGTCTGGAGCTTAAATAATTCGTCGTCTTAGTATATCAAGCGGAGTTCAATGTTATTGTGATCAACGGTCACTTTTGGTTTATAGTCATGTGTAGAAAATTGTGATAACGATTATAGATTTTCCTTCAGGTTGTTGTCTTGCCTGAAAAAGCAGATTAATATAGCGGTGGAGCGAGATGAGGTATCAAGATGGCACTTAAAAGAACCATTATAGGTAAAATTTCACTACAGCACGAAAGTGAAATTTTACCCCATTATATGAAAACCTCCACATTTGGGTTTTCATAAGGTATGTTTATCGCTCACGAAGACCGTTAAGGTTACAACAAAAGTATTATTAACGACAATGCTTATCATTGTATTAACCTGCTTTTGTTATAACAGGTTCCTTTTCCAATTTTAAGATGCATAATTTTCGTATCATCGGTCATCCGGTGGAATTAGCAATGTTTTTTTATCTGAGATGTACAGTTCAACTATCTGCCATCTTGGACTTTCACGTCGTTGTAGGTTCTCCTCACAAGATGGCGCTAAGATCGCGGAGTGGCATATCTTGGCTCTTTTGAGTTTTAAGGCGCGAGATATAAAATCTGGTTTTACATCGGAGTTATCTTCTATACCATCTTCGTTTTCCCCCATTTCTTTAAAATTAGCAAGGATTTTGAACATTTTCAATTAAAAAACTAAATTTTCCTTTTATTTTTAACGAAAACCCACTCAACACATCCCCTACTGCCAAAATTACTAAGAAAACTAAATAATTAATAATAAATAAAAAAATTCTATTTATTGCAATTAGAGCTAAGAAGAATATAATGAAGGGTCAAGGGGATACAATAAATTACCTGACAAAATTTGAAAGGAGTAAACATGCTAACTTTTACAAAAATACAATTTCATATTATATCAATATTGATGCTTCATGTGAATGAAAATTCAACATTTTTGAATTAATATTGTTTTCAATTAATCTAAGTGTTACATTAGACCAGAAATTAATAATAAATCTAATAAATTCCAAATAATACTATGAATTGAGTCATAATTCGGTATTTTTAGGTACTTCATTTTGATAGATAATAGTACATTTACTACACACATTGCAGGCTACCATTGGACCACAAAGAGAATTTCAGGACTAGGTAACAAACTGGCGAGGAATATTCCATGATACACAATGGCAGATCAGAAAGTAACGCACAATTTTTTTCTCCCCTGGTATTGCAGCTGGAATGTTGAGATTTCACAACAATATAGTTTGAAGTTTGCTTATAGAGGGTATTTTTTTCGTGTGCAGCTCTAGCAAGAGAAGCCTGAACTATGAAACAAACTTGGTGCGCATGTTACTGTCATCAATGTGTGAATCCACGAAGCAGCGGGTCAGATTGGAAAGTAATGCACAATTATTTTTTTCCAAAACGTTGAATATTTATCAAAACCAAACATATCACAAATAAACTTACATGGTAGGTCAAAGATATAAGTAAATTTGCTGATTTGTTTGGTACATATTAAACCTCTTTTTTATTATTGTGCGTTACTTTCTGATCTGCCCTTGTATTAGGATTTCTCAGAGTTCTTCTTCATAGAAAGAAATAAATATACTCCAAAACCTCTATCCTAACTAGGAAAATGATTTTACCATTTTTCTACATGTCCTCCATTTTCAATGTAAATTAAAGGAAAAATAAAAACTTAGAGCACAGAACAACAAATTTAAGGTTAAACGAAATTTGATTTTCAATTATTAAAAATTCTGTATTCATTCAAAAGTAACACCTTATCGAAAAGAAATATCGCATTGATGGATATAGGATATTGATAACCAGTCACTTATTTTTTCAAAAATTGCATTATCTAAGGAATGTAGAATTGTGAATCTGAAATAACATTTACAACTTAAAATATTATCATTGCATTGACTTAAAATTTTAGAGTGCCTCTCAATTTCTCATACTACATTGAGTAATCATAGATTGTTTGGTGACAATGAATACTTGTTCCAAATAATCAGAGATTTGAGAATAAGCTCTGATTCCTTAATCTATGATTATTTGGCAAATACAGTAGAACCCTGGTAATCCGGACGAATTCAGGCACATAGGCGTCCGGATTAGCGAGGTTTTAAAAAAATAACCTAAAAAACATTTTTACCCAAAAATTATATTGTATAGATAATTCATGCATGCCCTGCTGCAACTGAAAATTTATTGTCTTTCGAAATTATTTAGTATCGCTCATATTAAGCATTCCTCTAATGGAAAAATGCTGTCTCAGAAAAGTATTACAACTTAGATTTGTTATCACAATAAACGAAATACTTCGCTCTCCATCACATCATTGCAGCCAATGGAGAAATGTTTCAAATAGTCTGTCCACCTCTTGTTTCTTGTTACTAATATGCGTATTTATATGTTCACAAAAAGAAGTTGCGGGTTTGCAATACTCCCAATGAACCATCCGGATTAGCGAGTGTCCCGGATTACTGGGGTTCTACTGTATGTATGCAACTACGAATACCGTCCTCTTTCTTAGGGAGCTCTAAATGTACTCAAACATTCTTCATTTAAGGAGCCATTACATGGCAAGCAGCAAACAAACCATCCTAATGGTACAAAATTTATATAGTGCATTATAGTGCTTGAGTTACAGCTTAACTTCGTTATTTTTATAAGGGTCTTAAGGAAGGTGAGACTTCTACTGCAAAATCTCTAACCTGTCTGAATAACATAGTTAAAACTTATACGTAGATGTACATGTGTCTATGGGAAACTTAATTTAGAAAAAAGAAAATGGAAATCATATGAATAACAGAATTGTAATTTGTTACAAAAAATCAGATCATTCTTTTAAATTAAAAATATGAATGTTCTATATAAAACGTATTTAGGAAACAGGAGTGTTTAAAATATCTTTGTAAACAATACTTAATGTTAAAAAGCCAGACATTTTGCTTTCAAATGGTTCTCTCTTCTAATACCAATTCAGATTCCTTTGACTTCTACTTCATATATAACAAGGATGATATTAGAGTTATTGCTGGACCCTGTCCACGAAGGTGACCACCGAGATTCTCAGCTGGACCTTGCAGAGTTGTTGTGGGGGAAACCTGTCTGGTATTTTGTTCAAAAGAGCTTTTGCAAGAATTTCGTTCGAGTGAGATTCCTCTGTAATATATTTATGGAGAGAAGCATAAATTCACAGAAGATTCGTTTGGTTTACAAAATTCCTACTATGATTTGAGAACTTCATGCACATCTAATTGCATTGAATATATAAAGATGAACAAGGAGTGAAAAATTGACATGACTGGAACCCAGGTCCCCCACTTTCCGGGCAGGTGCTCTAACCACGTAAGTACCAATGCCACCTCAAGGTACCACTAAACTACCATGCCACCCCGCCTGCCCGGAAAGTGGGGGACCTGGGTTCCAGTCATGTCACAATTTGTCACTCCTTGTTCAACTTTGGGTTTAAAGTGCACGCTTCCTCGTGCTAAGTTAAATTTCATCTTGAAGTTCTTCATTGAATATATAATGATTAACTTCAAATATTACTTAATCACAGCAAATACACTGACTGAGAGAGAATTCAACCAGTTATATACAGGGATGATCCACATTATTACTCTTTCAAAAAATCTCCTTCAGGAATCAACAATTTGAGGTAAAACTTACTAAATGGGAATACACAAAGTTCAAATGTGAATATCATCAATATCACTGCCGCTATAAGTTTATTTGATTCTCGATTTTCATTATGAAAGAGCATTAATACTAATATATACATTAACTTAACATATTACATTAATTTACAAATTTAAACACATGAATTATGCGAGATGGATTTTCACTATTAAGAGTGACGGAATAGATAATAATTAACAATAATAGGTGTGATATAAGTTAAATGAATAGAAGAGAATAATCATGTTTTGCCATAAAATTTCTTGTTGAGCAGAAACAGCAGGAGATTGATGTTAAGTTTGGCTTTCCCAAATATGTCCATGATGGAGACCCCTTCGAACTGAAGCTGCAGCAAATTCTAGAAATATTGTGAAATCAAACATGTTAACATCTCTATACACAACTGCACAAGTAAATGAAACAAAAGAAATTTATTAAAACAAGATTGAAATGCAATGGAGTAATGTACATGTTAATGGGGTGAAAGAATGTACTTAGGGGTATAATGGTAAAGGGTAAAGAATATAAGTACTAACATTTACAAAAAAATAAGATTTGAGTAATCACATGGATAAGGTAGTCTAAAGTATTTTATCTCGATTATGTGATGAAGAACTTAGAGGGAGCTAGTAGGGAAGCGAATGACTTTGGATATAAAACAATAGTACAGTCTATATCGGAATATACAACAAATGTATGGGATCTGCTCACCAAATGTAAAGAAAAGTGAAAATGTGCAACGGAAAGCAGCTAGGTATGTATTAAATAGACCCAAGATGTAGGATAGTTTAATGAAAATGTAAGAAATTCTTGGGTGGGAAACTATAAAAAAGGAGGAAGGTGAACAGAGTAGGGATTTTTCAAGTAAGAAACGCTGGCCAAGCATTGAGGGGGGTAACGCAACAATTAGAAAAACCAAGTTATTTTGTGTGCGGCGATCATGATGAGAAGTTAAAATTAGGAAAACAAAGGACAGATGTGGCTAAATACTCATTTGTTAATTGGGGAGTAAGGGAATGGAACATGTTACCTGAAGAGGCCTTCAAACCCTTACCTAAATCAATTAAAGATTTAAAACTTAGATGCTTTGAGATATAATAAAAATGTATTGCATGAAAGTGGTTATGGATGCGCTGTTTTGGATTCTGTTTAATCTCCTACTGGTCCCATCCAAGTCTCCTCTTCCTTGAGATGTTTCAAACTGTCTTCAGTGCCAACTCGTAACATATTTACCGTATTTCCCAGCCTATAAGACGCATACGATGCACCTTGATTTTTCAGGTAAGAATTTGCAAAAAAACCTGTACTTTGTTACATAAGGTTGAGTGCCGCTAAACTCTTTATCGCAAGAGATACGATATATTAGCATAGGGATGACATCTCCGTTAGCAAAATGTGTATTAGTTTTGCAGCAGCACCACATGTGAGATTAAACTAAACGTGCTACATTGTATGCATTTCCAATTTACCCGGGAATGTTTTTAAAGGGTTCTGTCATCGAATTATTAAAACTGTATTCCTTACTACTTAATCAAAAAAGTGTTATTATTGAAATTTGTAACTAACTGAACTATTTTCAATGCCTAATATGGTAAAAATACTTAATGGTCTGCATTTATCCCGGCGAATCGGCTTGCTTATTACAGGACGGAGTTATACCCGTGTACCATCGGCGCATAAGACACAGACTGATTTTAGAGCATATTTTGGAGTAAAAAAAGTGTCTTATGGGCCGGGAAATACGGTAATTAAGATAATATTATGTGATAATTCAGAATTATTATTAAGTTACAAGGAATAGAAAATTAACAGTCATAAGTGACTAACTTACCTGAATATCAATTTCAATTTTCTCCATTTCAACTCCCATAAATTTGCCCTTCACTTCAAAAACACCATTGACCTCAGTGGGATGAATCTCAAACAGCACATTTTTAAATTGTGATTTCGGAAGCCCTTCAATTTCCAGAATAATTCCTTTTGCCAACAGTTTGTCAGCAGTATATTTTACTCCTGTGTTGGATTTCATTTTCCCTGGATGTTTTCTTGAACCTTTCAGACAGTGTACACTCCTGTAAAACAGACATTTAAGTTTTTAAGAGCTGAAAATTAAATAAATATACACTCTAATATTAGAATCAAACAGTATTGAACAATCTTTGTTAAAGTAAATTTTAAAAAATTATCCTGCAGAAAATATTTGGAATAAAAAATAGAGATTGAGGACCCATCCATCCATTCAGCTATTAAGGCCAATGGTGGGAGCCCCCTAAACCCATTTTTCTAATTACGCGCACATGATTATTTGTAATTCCGGTTTTCTGCGCTATAACAATAATATTTTTAGCAAACTTTCTAGTGATAGCAATTTCCCTAAATTAATTCAATAGTAAAATTTGTGAGAATATATCAACATACAACTGGAATATTTTATTTTGATCACTCATATTCACAAGGAGTTGTTCAGATGAAGAATTTGCATTTTTTTCTAAATTTCAGTTAAGTAAATGAATAAGGAGAAAAATAGGAACCCAAATACCCATCCTGCAGTGCCTTTTGCTGTCATTAACGAGAAGCTTTTTGACTCACAAGAGCTCGGAGACTGAGTGGTGATAGGAGAAAAATTTAAGATGGCAGTATTATCTTTTCTCAAGACTTCTTTGATGGCCTAAAATTGGCTTCCACAGGAGAATAAGATAAGGACTTCACACAGTATCCTTAACATGACCATTTATTTTTTTCCTCAAAATGGGACATCTACTAATTTTTAGGTATAATATGTGTATTAAAGGAAGCACATATTTCTACCTAGTTACTATTTATTAACCCTTCAACGTCGTAAAGCCTACACGAATCTTCTTATGCGGTTGTCATGCTTGCACCGCGGTGATTGCTGTCGTATTTTATTTTTTCTGTATCATTAATTATTTTTACATAAAAAAATTAATGTATTCCAATTTGGCAACCTTCATTATTTCGTTTTTACTTATCTTTGTAAATTTGAATTCATTTTTTTACGTATTTTTTTATATTTAAATCAGAATGAGTTCTTCCTAAGATTTTGGTAATCCAATCTGCAAAATAATTTTCATGCATTGCAAACCAATCTGATTTTGAAAGAGATATGATGGAAGGGGGGATAAGCAATTTGTATCCTCTCACAATCCTATCTCGACCTCAAAAGGAATATCCTTTTTATAAGTTTCAGCTCTTTGAAGCTAAATGAAGAGTGAAAAAGAATCCTCCCTCTTAGCCGTGTATTGATTTGTTTTTTTTTTTCCTAGTGTGATACAGTCACAATGGGTTCTTTGTATCCTCCTATCTTTAATCACAATTGCTTTATTTATTAATAAATTAATTGTGGATAAGAAAGTTGGGCTGCAGACAGTGAAGGCGAAGATGATATTGAGGATCCTGCCGAAATTGATTGCGTTATAGAGGTGGACATCGAGCAAGAAGATGATTGTAGGTTGATTGTACAATACCACCTCTATTCATACATCTATTGACTTTCTTCATACATATTTATATAATTTAATTTCTATAATAATAATTTCATAATTATATTTGACGAAAATTGATTGAATATGAGCACCATAAAAGGTTTCATTGTCATATTCCTCCTTACCTCTGGCATTTTTATCTGCCGGAAGATGCAGTCTCTTCGCCCAGGCCTTGAGCGATAAGATGCAGCTGACAGTGATAGAGAGATAAAATCTGCTTTTGCCTAAAAATGCCTTCTAACCACTTTTATTATTTTTGCGTATCGTATCCCAGTTGGGCATCAGTGGATGTTTCTGTTTGTATCAATGGACGCTCTAACAAAATTTGAATTATTTTTTTAAATGTTCGTATATTTTTTTGCAAGATTCTTCACAAGTTATTGATCGTAACTTCAAAAACTTAAATCTCATCTTCTGTTTCATTTAGTCTATCTCTTATTTTCAGAATTATTTTTAATTGGTCGGAGATTCTCCATGCCTTCCAATGGATAAACGCATGAGCTTGGAATCAACAATCACCTCGGTCATCAAGGGGAATGCTTGTTTACAACATCAAAAATTTAACTAAATTTTTGTATATTTTATCCAAATTCTCGCAATTTGGAATAGTAAACGATATTTCATGAAAAAATAAGAATCTTTATTCTATTCCCCTTCTTTTGATGCTAAATTCGTCTTCCTATGACTGTTCTTTGTAATGTAGTTTTGTAAAAAAAATGAACCCTACGACGAAAAAAAAAAATGAACTTTACGTGTATTTCTTATGAAAACTATTTTACTCGTTTGGGTTCGAACAGTAGACTTAAGGCAAATAAAAAGATCCACTCGATCACTGCAGGGAAGACATTCAATTATGTAAAAAGTTTAAACATTATGCGATATCTGGTTTTCCAGATTATCTGGAACATATACACATATATCCATCTTATAGATATATAAGATTAGAATTTTCGGGCCCTTCTGGCATCAATGATATCCCCTATTTATCTAGAACATAAAACTACTTCCCCAGATAGACCTATGCAGGATACAAATTCTAACCATGTCCCAGAGTGTTTTGACTAGGAATTTTTATGATGTACAAGCCACTGCATGTAACCTCCAGAAAAATTTAGACTTTGACCCTTACTATTTATTTATTTATTTTTTTACTCTTGTTGTTACATTTGAAATTCATCTTGCAATTAGTTTCTACTTGTGGGATACTGATTTTTATGTCATCACTTGTTCTTCCTTTTTTGTATACCTCTATCGATTTTACTTCTTATCTTTTATAACTCTTTTAACGTACTTTCATCATCAAATATAGCTTTCTATCTGTAGGCTTTGCAGGTTTTTCACACTCCCCCTCTTGTGAGTGTTTTCCTACTGTGGGAGTTTTTTCCTGAGCCCTCAGCTTAGGTTTTTATTAAATCCACATATTAGTTTTCTCCGCGTACTTTTGCAAGCTATCAATTTCCATTAATTTCTCATACTACAAAGGGTTAGATGTAAGAAGAGACTTCCTAGTCTCAATCTCACCCTAATTAAGTCCTTTTATTATTATCACTATCATAGGTTTGATGCCGGAAGAGCCCAAAATCCCTATTTTTTCCGTAAGAAAGCAATGCTTTTTTGCGGCACTTCCTGGCAATTTAGAGAATTTAAATTTGAGGGAAGCCATGGTTTTTCCCAATATATAGACTTGTAATTTTAGAAACGCTCAGATACCTTTGCAAAGTCCATTTATTTAAACAGTTAATGTAAGCAGTATCTTTTATAATAATGACTTTTGTGTATATATTTATAAATTTGTATATCAATACATCCTATCTTAGTAACTCCTGTAAGACATACATGGAAGAAATTTCCAAACATTAATTTCATGCTCTTCCTTACATTATAGAATTATACATTTTTGGGTAGTTGTAAATGGTTCAATGGAATATATTCGTTTGTCCGAAGTGTCCTTGGTTCAACTCTGGACGACTTGAAACGACTCTCATAAGAAATGCAGGTGAAGTTCATTTTGATAAATTAAAGACATTTTTTCTTTTGCTGAATTAAATCATAAATAATGATCAAATGAAATCAAGGAAAGAGTCACAAAATAATCTTATACAATTAAAACAATAATAATAAACTGCAAATTTTTGACACATTGGGGACGGCAGAAAAACAAATGTTTTTCCAGTGGTGCAGACCTTTCTCTTCTTTTTCTACAATTAGACATTTTTGGGACATTGAGGTTTCACGGAGTAGTTCTACGAGATTTTCTTTGAGGCTCATCATCAACAATATCAAGTAAGTCTGATCATCGATGCTGCACAGGACTGAATAAATAATTGAATAAAAGCTCCATCCATAACTAAAGGTATGAATGAAGACTTACCTTTTGCCAGCATTTAGGTTTTCAAGGCATTTCTTGATGTATTGATTGTAGTAATCAACTTGCTCTTCATAGAACTGTATCTTCATGTCCAAGCTGTTTTTTGTGGCTCTGAGTGTTTGGAGTTCCTAAGGATGACAGAATAACATCATAATGCATACGAAGAATCACAGAATATATTTTTTTACTCTTCAACATCAAACTTCAAAAGATTTACACATTCCCTTTCATGTGGTGTTAATATGATAATTGTCCACTTTATGCTTCAACAAAACCTAGTTTACATAGTTGAACGTAACAACTGGAACACAATCTTGAAGAGAATGTAGCATTCTGCCAATGACAAATGGGTTTCTAAGTACATGGTAATTAACAGGCACTAAAACTTCTCAAGAACCATGAAATATACAAAGTTCTTGCATAACGAAATTTTAAGGATATTAAAGTACATTTCCATCTCTTCCATGATTTATTCCTGTTCAAAATTAGAGACAAGAGTAAAAGAGTAATTTATATATTTATGCAAGTATTATTTGGGTCGGAGGCCTTTGGTAAATCACATTCCCTCAATTGTTTTGGAAACCCTCAGGTTGTCCATTTTCTAACTTCACATGTCTCTTGGGACTGCCAATGTTCAAGCAGAGGAAGTGGATGGGTAATTAGAGTGAACGATTGGCAAGTTTAAAACTTCTAAAAAGAAAAATTGATAGGTAATGAATAAATTTTAGTAGGTAGAACCTAATTAACAAGAAAAAAACTGAATAGTGATCTGTTTCAATTCTGAAAATGTGGAGACTACTTGAGCAGAAGTATTTTCTATACCATGAATCATAAGTTTTTTTTGAGCATGGAAAATTGCATGGCTAAAATTCTTCCCAAACCAGTAAACCAAGAAATGAAAGTTATAACTGAGTCTACAAAGCCCCATCAACTCAATGTTTTGAATGTAAAATTTCTTCAATTAAAACAATATGAAAATGTATTCTAAGATCACATTAAACAGCACCACATTTAAAGAGACATTTTTAGAAAGGCTCAAGGGAGGAAGGAAATGAAGACCGAGCATAAATAACAATAAATTACAGCAAATAATAAATTATGTATCACTGTAATAACCAACGATGACTACCCTTTGCAGAAAGTAAGTGCAGCTGACTTGTATCTCATTACTGAAATGTTTAACACAGAACACGATAAAATAATAAAAAGCAGTCACAACAGAAACAAAGATTGAGCATCAACAACAGAAAGATAGTAAATGTATACGTAGTGGACTTAAAATAACAACAAATGAATCACTTGTTGCATTCTGCATATAACAAAACAAAAATATTATAGCAAGTGATTTTTTGGCCATTTTCCATCTCATAGCAAAAAGGATAGGGAGTACATTATAACAAGTAGTTATTTTCTGAAGTATAGGTAGAACGAGTGTCATGTTTCTATATTATTGTTGCAAGAGGCATATCTCGGAATCGTCAAATTATATGAGAGACGAAGGCCTACAAGCAAAATTTCTTTAGAGTAATCATTTACCTACCAGCTTATGAAATCGTTACACTGAACGAAAATGCTTGACAGACCAATATTCAAGGATGTAGAATGCGGAAAAACACAGTACAGAAACGTTAAATTAGGATATAGTTTATGTTATTTTTATAGAGACCGAATCTGGACCTCAAGAAACGTATGTTTAATGTGAAGATGTTGATTTTGGATCCAACTGTATTCTTTTTAATTTTGTTGAATAGAAATGCTTTATGCTTACCATAGTAAGAAAGCATTCACATGCAAGACTGCAAAGAACAAGAATTTTGTAACACTGAACAAATGAAATAATTGGAAGTCTTCATTCCTTCACCAGAAATATCTTTAGATTTTTCTTTAAATTTTAAACGCAGCATGCATGGAGGTATCTCTTTTGGTATCAGATTTAGCTGGCAAGCGCTTTTTGGAAAGTAATATTCAAACATTTCTGTTCAAATTATCTTCTCTGTATTATAGAAGTTCTAAAAAGAAATTGAATAATACTTCAATGTTACTGTTACGGTAATTAATGCATGAAAAAATTTCTATGTAAATATTGAGGCAAAAATATGAATGTCATAACAGAGTGATAAAATCAAAGAATGAAATCTACCCAAACAGAAATGCAAGAGAATAATTTTGATAATCTTTATTCTATAAAATATGGATAAATGATTTGCCCCAGTTAAGATAACATCATTTTTATAATTGGAATGAATTTCTCCATCAACAAATTAAGTTTCTTGTGAAATTGACAACACCGAGGCATTGACATAAAAATGCATTCATCTGAAATGCAGCTCTGCTTGGCAACGGTTTCCAATATCAGGCTCCTGAATTTTTCATTTATACGATTTTCTTGGAAGAAATCAAATCCTGACCTTTAATGATGATTCACAAAAACTGAAATGTTCTGAACTTGGATTAGAAACTAGATTGACAACCAGAGAAAAATATTTACCTTAAGACGAATTTGCCTGTATTTCCTTCGGTTGCATATGTCCCTGGCAATGGCGGTAAGGATAGTTTGATAATGATCATCCTGGGAAACAAAACCCTCTAATTCTAACTTTGCCAAATATCTTCTTATCTGCAATTTGCACTCTTCCAAAGAGAACCTAAAGTGATAAGAGAAGGTAATATCAACAAAAAACTCTTGATTTGGGAGAACTGTTAATATACATTATGTACTTGTGCAGAAGTTCAGTTTTCTAGAGAAAATTCTACAGAAAATGGGCAAAACAATATTTTACAATATGAAACAGTGACCAATACTCTTTTTCTAGTCTTCTCTGAAAGTGGACCTTTAAAAATTATTATTTAATGTTCTTAATAATGGGGGGAATTAAAAAAAATACAGATATCCAACACACAAAGGATGCTTAACCAAATGCAAAACTTCATCATATGCGAAGGTTACAAGAAGACCAACTAAAATAAACAAATCATTTTCATCACAATGTTAACATTCAAATTCCTTGAATTAGGAAAATATTTCAATATAACATAATTATAATACAATGATTAATTGAAACTCACAAAAATTTAACAAGCATAATAATATGATACATTTTAAAAATAAGAAAACGTGAGAAACTACATATGCTACTCAATGAATTTGTAAAAAGTTATAAAATGGAGCAGTTTTCAACATAATCAAGCAAAAATAAGGCTTTTACCCAATTTTATCTACACAGAATGAGCTGGACATGATGTTACTTTCATTTTGCTGGTGCTTCAACCTGAATCTCTGGAATTCCTCAAATCTCTTGCATTGTAGGGATGTTGAGGGTGTCATCAGAGCTTCTGAAAGATTTCTACCAGCTAAGTACGGCAAGGTCACAACCAAGAGCTCCTTCACCCTGCGTAAATGATATAAAATTAAACATAATTGAACATGGTTATATTTCCTGTGAACCAAATACCTTACATAAAATGTTATCTTAGTTTTCTAGAGACTCAATTGCAGAAACACTATCGCAGTTATTTATCATCCTGATTGAAGCTCATTGTATTTTTGGTGGTTTACTTGTATATACACATTTTTAAACCATTCAGGAATTTAACACAAATAACTTATACTACTTAGATAACAACAAAGGTAAACAGATGATCTTAGCTAATTATTTGATGGCAATTCCTAACCAACGAGAAGATTTGCATTTTAAAACATCACTTAACGTGACTTGAAAAGAAACTCAAAAGATCTCTGCAAATGGCAACTTAAAATTTTAACTGCTAATAACTAATGTGTTAATAACATGGTCACATCTGATATATTAATACTAATTTGTTATGGACAAAATGATCTAATCTACCACATCACTATTGTTATCACTTTTGTTATACATTTATAATATGGTTATAACTTTCTCAGATTTAATTTACATTTATGAGAGAGATAACAGTAAATCTTTGAAAATGGCATTATTTCTCCACAGCGCATTATGTTTTTAGCAAATAAAGAAGAGGATAGTAAAAACAACAAATTAAATTTTTATTTCTATATTCAAACTGTAAGGGCTATAAAAATTTCATACTTTTTTCCTCCATTTATTAGAAGTATCATTACAAACAGGAAGTCTTCAAAGTTTACCCATGAAATTTCAAAGGACATACACAGAATTGTCTGAAATATTCTGGGGATTCAATTTTTTGTAATAAATAAGGACACAATCAAAGTGGAGTTATTAATTGAGTGCAGAAAAAGTCTTTTGAGTTTTTGTAAAAGTTGGCTTCAGTGGTTTTAAATACAAGTCTTCACCAATCTCATCAAATAAAACATTTTTAATGACTTTTTAGAGACTTTTCTGAGAAAACAGAGTTTTTATGGCCTTTTTATTTAAACCACATGCCTAAGTTAATATTTGGCGGTTGTAATCAAATTTTTCCAACTGGGTATTGTACATATGTGTTTTTTACCTGGTACTCCACAGAGCAGAAATGTACTACAAAAATGTAAGCTCCTGACAATTGTTACTGCAAAATTTTATTTATGGCTCTGGATGAATGAATGAATGAAATGAATTATTTATATTGGTCCACTGTTCATGAAAGAATCACACTCACCCAGAGCTTCAACCCGAAAGTTGGCTAGGATAGGGTAGAGCTCACCTCTATAGGTGTGTGAATGTCACATATCCGGGGAAGGTAAATATATCCCATATTTTATATGATGCAATAAAATAATTAAATCTGTTATCTTAAACTTATATTTTAACTTTAATTTTCCCTTCCCAAAATAAAGGGATACTCTGACCAACATTATGAAGACACAATTTCTCGTGTATTTCTTACGAGAGAATGGCAAGCACTATTACTTCTATGGCAATGGCATTACGTAAAAAAGTAAAGTTGGCGAAAATAGATTTTGAAAACACTCAGCTTTGAGTAAAAGTAATACCAGATATCATTGTGTTATTTAAACAAAATTTAATGCCATCCAAATCGTAAGAAAAATAAAAGAGTGATACTTTTCGAGAAAATTAGATATCAGTTGTGATTTTCTTTGGATCAATGTTTTTGGGGCTAACTTATGATCTAGATATTAGTAACTTGTATGTAAATCTGCCTTATTTAATATTATTTCAAACCATGTTATTAAATCTGCAGTAGAAAATTTTGGAGACAAATGTCTATGGGATGTATATGGGAATGTCGATGGTTTTCAAGGTCAAAAAAGGAATTCATATAACAGTGGTAACTCTTAACTTTGGAGGAGTCTTAATATTCACATCTTTCCATGCTTCGGATGAACTATCAGCTACATTGATCCAAGTTCCATGTAAAGAAAAGATTTGTCGGCCTTCTTTAAAACATTTTATATTTTTCCTCAAATAAAGATGACACATGACTACAATATCACTCCTTTCAATTAATAAAGCTTTTATTTTCCAAATCAGAAGCCAATTTCCTTCAACAAGTAAATAAGAAATACACAGGGCCATAAGAAATGCATTGTGTCTTCGTAATGTTGGGCAGAGTATAGATCAGCTATAAAAATAACAGGCATTAAAATTTTTCTTCCACAATTGCTGGTCATCAAATGAAGTGTTATTCACAATTTTTTAAAAACGTTTTATAAATTGTGGTTTTTCCTTTCTTAAAATCCATATAACAACTCAAAAACCCATCAACCCACATCTCAGGGCTCTTTTTTTCTAATAATTAAGTTAAAATTAGCAACTTTCTCATGAAAATACCTCAGCTTTTTAGAGACTTTTTTCAAAAATATTTGTGCCCTTTTATGAAAAAATTGAGGACTTTTTTCCACAATCTAGTTCTTAAGTCTTAGTCACTAATACTTCTAATATTGACTCACTGGATGAAAATCTTATTGGCATCTGCTGCATCGTCTTCTGGAACTTCAAACTTGTTGCTCAGAGTCAAATAGAACGTAGTATTTGCACCACCTTCTGAAGATGAAACAATCAAAAATCTTAGTACCAAATTTCAGTAACTACAAACCAAGTTTATCATGATGAACTCTGATTTTTTTCTGTCAAAATATTACTAAATTTAATATAATAATATAAATGAAATTAAAATATTATTACAGTAAAGAAATCAAATGAGAACATTCAGTAGAATCAATTTTTAATCACATATCTTCCAGACACCAAGTAGCATATTCCGCAAGAACTATTATTATTTTTACTACACTTTTAGTACTAAACAAAACTGATGATTAAAGCAGATCATCCCGTTGTTTTCAAGAGGGAGTGGGAACATTATCTCATTATGAAAATATCTATTACCAATTTGGTAGTCTTAAGGTAGCCAACATCACTGATGCTAAAGAAAAGAAAACTTATATTTTCAAGCAAAATATGATAATTTAACTTGAATTTCTTCTAAAAGGGCTCTAATTCTCGATAATAAAGAATTGTAAGTAATATCATTATTCTAAGCATTAGTTGGTGATAACTAGCATTGATGTATGTACTTAAATGGGATGTTTTATTCTCAGAGTGGTTCAGTGGTTGAAGTTTGCTCTCTGCAAAGGTTAACCTCATTAAGAATACACAGTTTCCATGCAGTGACCGTTTCACGGAGGGAGAAGGTAGTATTAATTTTCATTGGTATATGTTGTATAATGTGTTGATGTAATGGATGGCACAGATATTTTTGAAAATAAAACAATTATCATTATCTTTGATCTTCAAATCATCTCCCAGTCTGGTAATTTCTCCTTTTTGCCATTTGTGAGCTATTGGTGACTTGCTTCGGAATTTAAGTTTTTGCATTCTTGGATTATGCAAGTTATAAATTGTCAACATTAGATGTTTAACATTAAGTCCTGTTTATTCTTTGTCAGTTTATAAATAAATTATAAATTTCGAATGTATAAATGAAGTACCATCCCAATGTTCTTGAAAACAGGAGAATAACAAAAATAAAATAACGTTAGTAATATCATAATAGAAAGTCCTTCAATTGAATGTTTACCTCCAACAAGTTCACTTATGCAAGGCTTAGAGCCAAGATCCTCAAGTATTTCATGGATAGGATCCATTGGGTCAGGTGCTATTTGCTCTTGGTATTCAAGCAGTAGAGAATGAGTGTCACAGATCTCCTAAAGGGAAAAAAACATAAATTCATACTTATGCATGTACAGAACTATCAGCTGAATGAGAATAAACTGATGCCAATTAAAAATTATGAAGTTTAAAATGCACTCTCAATAGCCTACAAAACGAATGCAAAACAAAAGCCTAAAAAACAACAATATCATTTTACATTATGGTAACTTAAGTACATAACTAAGAAATGGAGTACTAAGCATAGAGTTCTATGGATGCGAGTGATAGCTTCTCTGTTTTTTTCCTACATAAGTCCATCCTTTTCTAGAAAGAGGAAACATGAGTAGAATGGACCAACTTCCTCCTTGTGCTACCATAAGCCTCACCTTTCCTCTAAGTGGAGGGTGAGTTATGCAAGAGAGGGTCTCGAGAATCAAAGAGGAAAAGGTCATCACTATGCCACTCAGCTAGGAGTTTTCTTCTTTAGAAGGGGTTATTTTGCAAGACAAATTTGTTTCTAAACATTCCATTGTTTTTAAGTACAAAAAGAAGCCAGCACAGTTAAAAGAAAATTTTGAATTTAAAACATATTTTTAAATCAGTTGAAGGTAAATTTTAATTGAAAACTAGATCCGGGAACAATAATGCTAGTACACTTGTCTCATAGCTCAGGACTGGCCTGATTTTCAGCTTCCATGTCAAATGTTCCACCAGCACAATGTGGATGTTTTAACTGTAAGCTCCTTGCAGACTACAGACTAAACAGTGTAAATTTAAAATTGGCCATTTAAAAAGTTTGATAGGCTGACCCTTCCAATTAGAAACTATCGGCCAGCAGATTAATTTGTAGTCAGTGTGGGCACTTAGAGTCAGAACATGAGTTTTATATGGAACCAGAGGGTGGGCAGAGCTGTGCACACACATGAGCGTGCCATCCATTTTATTATGCAACCTTATTTTTAAGGGGACCTAATAAATCGTTTTTTAAGTAAATATGGTAGTTTTGCCAAACTAAATAGTATCAGGTTTTAGCACCTTTTAAAAAAGACAGAGAAATCTATTGAATCAACAATTCCATTTTGTATTCTATCGATTTATGCACTTATGGTAGAGAATAAGACTATTGAAAAAATATTAATGGAATCAATTTTCCTAGTAAAATGGGTAATGGGTTTCTGAAAAATGTTCCTTGAAATGTCATTAATGATATCAGCCTTGGCATCGTAACGGTGGGAGTGTTCCACTCACATTCGCAGACCTAAAGAAAGCAAAAATGATTGGAAAACAATTCTGTGACAAAACTCATACGGCGTTGGAAAAACTAAGGATTCCTCTACGCTTCTCCAAATCACACAATACACTACAAGTACCAATATAGCTTAGAGAATAAAGAAAATATTATTTTGAAAATAAAGGTACTGAATGAATCAATAACTGCTGCATTAATTTGGATTTTCTGTAGCACTTACTTTTTGGATATGCAGTTGGATAGTTGAGCACTGACATTTTATAAAATAAGACACACAATTAGACGTATTATGCACCCAATACGTAATATCAGAAAAATATTACACTGAATGGCTTACCTGAAAGGTTATAAAGATAACTGGTCTAGAAATCAAGGTAGCTTCTGAAAATTCATGAATACTGAAGTGATCTTCTGGTTCTTCAACTTCACAACATGCACGAAAGAATTTCTTGAACTTCTCGTGGCATTCTATTATAAATGGATTTAAGCATGTCAAATGCTTTGATTCTTCTCCAAACTGCAAAAGAGAGATTTAGAAAGATTACAAAAGCCAATCTGAAAAGAGTTTATACATAAATATATAAGGAAATCGCACCCCTTTCTTAGAAGCAGCAAACTGAAGAATCTTGGCTATGCTGGCCAAATTACGCCTTCGGTCATTTGAAAGACTTCTGTCTGCAGGGAGGGTGATTATGTCAAATGCATCTGGAGCCACTATTGCTGAATTTATGAACTGGTAATAGACGAAATTTCCAATCACCTGAAATTATTAGCATTAAAAACCATTAAATGAGACCATGGAAGGCTTTCAATAAGGTTCATTCATAATAAGTATGACTCTCCCAAATTCATTATATACCTCTGAATGATAATTAAAAGTTACACAATACATCCCACTAATTTTCCTATTTCAGTTTAATACGACCTAAAAACGATCGATACTTAAAGATAAATGTTTTACACACAATAGTGAAAAGTGGTGCCCTCAAAATGCCACTTAGAAACCACTTTTTGCGATTTGATTATATTGTTCCTTTAATTATGACTTGCAACCCAAAATCATTCAAAGAATGGGATATGATGCCAAAAAAATCACGTTTGTTAATTATTTTAAATGGATGGCAAAATAAAAATTTATCAACATGTGAAAAAATTAGAAAACAAAGCTGTTTAATTAATAATTAGAAAAAGTTTAACTGGCATTTTCAGAAGCTGCTTTTCTAATATTATATAGCCCATAAAACAATAAATAAATTGTAATTTTCCAAGAAAAATCATTTTAAAAATTCACCAAGAATGTATTAAATACAGTAATAACAAGCTTGGAATAGAAATTTCTTGAATTGAAAGAAAGTGAGCATTTACTAGTACCTTAATATTAAAATTGATGACAACTAATGATTAACGATGATTGTTTTCTATCCCTTGTTTCTGTATCTCAAGATGGGGTAGAATGATTATGACTGAAAAACCCTTTTTACAAAATAATTCCAAAATATCACTAGAAAAGTGCAAATCCGTTATAAATGAATCAGAACACATAAAATATGATGAAAACAAATTAATACCTTCATTATAATTTTATGACTACGATATGTCAGCTGAATTAGCTTCTTCAGTTATTATGGCAAATTAATCCTTCATTCTTACATTGAGCATGAAGTCGATATTACATAAATAGCGATTTAAGTCCAATGCGCAAGTCACATGCAGTGGTAATCATGAATTCTTAAAATAGGGCCTTAAAAGGTAAAACTGTGCATGAATACAAATCGTAAACCAATCTTCCTTCAACTGTGGAGAAGACAAACATTAATTCCACTTGAATACCATCTGCATTTGTCTATGTCTATGTAAGAACCCTGCAAGCCACCTTTCGGCGTATGGCAGGGGGTGCAAGCACCTTGACTCTATTTTCCTAAACGGTTGCTTTCGCGTATACTTCGCGGAAAAAATGAATTTTTGAAACGATTCGTTTTAGCATCTATTTCCCTAATCTTTCGGGCAGTATCAGCACGGCCCATATAACAGGGGGGTCGCATTATATCGGTTACATCATCTGAAAACGTAATTTCTCTGAACTTATTTAATAAATTTATCCTTTGAATTTTTCTTCTATCTTCTAATGATTCCCATTCCGCGTCCTGTAACATCTGAGTGACACTCGCTGTTTTATCGTAGCAATTCTTTACAAATCGTATCGCCTTTCGTTGTACTTTTTCTAAATCCCGAATATGACATTTCTCGGCCCATACACTACATGCATACTCAAGGTGAGGCCTAACTAACGCTAAGTAACATCGCTCGCGAACCTTTTCTTCGCTCCTACCGACTATTCTTTTAACGAAGCCGAGTTTCTTAAGTGCTTTTCCACATATATTTCGGATGTGGGCACTCCATGATAGACTATTCGTGAGAGTTACTCCAAGATACTTTACCGATTCTACTGTCATTAGGTTTACCCCTCGGAGACTATAAGAATAATCATTTATTATAGATTTACTTTTGAAGAAGTTAACTACCGAACACTTTTCTACATTAAGCTCTAATTGCCAATCATCGCACCAATTCACAATTCTGTCTAAGTCGTTCGAAAGGGTTAATCTATCCTCTGAACTAACTATTTCCCTGTAAATGACTGTGTCGTCTGCGAATATCCTAACATTGCTTTCAATGCGATTGCTGAGGTCGTTGATGTATACTAAAAATAACAACGGTCCAATTACACTGCCCTGAGGGACGCCCGAGGTCACCTTAACCAAGTTGGAACTAATACCATCGAGTACTACTCGTTGCTCTCTATCGGTGAGAAAGTCTTTTATCCAGTTAATAACTTGTGCATTGATACCCGCAACTTCTAATTTGTACAGCAATTTATGATGAGGTACCTTATCGAAAGCCTTCCGAAAATCTAAAAATATCGCATCGACTTGCTTATGTTTTTCAGCAGAGTTTAGAACATCGTGTACTAATAAAGCCAGCTGAGACTCGCAAGAACGAGTCTTACGAAAACCGTGTTGATTCCTAATTATGAAATTGGACGTTTCAAGAAAACCCATTAAAGAGCTAGCTATTATATGTTCCATAATTTTACCGCTCAGTGATGTTAAAGATATAGGCCTGTAATTAGCTGGATCGTCCTTAGAGCCACTTTTAAATATTGGCGTGACATTCGCAATTTTCCAATCTTTCGGGACCTTTCCTTCGCTCATACTCTTGTCAAATATAACTTTAAGAAAAGGTGCTACGCTCTCCGCAACTTCCTTGAACACTCGAGCCGGTATGTCTTCAGGACCCGGAGCTTTATTCAGTTTAATCTGTTGCAATAGTTTAATGATGCCGTCTTCTCTGAAGGTGATTTTCGACATTGATTCAGGTTTATCAACATTCGGGAGAGTATTTGATGTATCGTCAGACGTGAAAACGCTTCGAAAAAAATCATTCAAGATATTAGCTTTGCCTTTAGCATCGTTTATTATATTACCGCAAGTATCCTTTAATGAACCAACAGTTTGCTCTTTACCTTGGACCTCACGAACGTACGACCAAAACGCTTTTGGGTCCTCTTCCAAGTGTTCGCATAAAATCTTCTTTTTATATTGACGGAGGGCATCTCGCATAATTCGTTTAGTTTCCGACTTTGCTTCCTTATGTTCGCTCTCTACTCGATCTGTGTTGATACTATTCGGTTGCCTCGCAGTGGCTTTTAATTTGGAATGCAAACGCCTCTGTTTCTTTAGTGCTCTCCTAGTCTCCTTATTATACCATCTAGGTTCATTAATTTGATTTGAAAGTTTTGAGGGTACAAATTTATCCATTAGGTCATGCATTGTTCTTACAAAGAGATTCCACGTGTCCTCGGTATTTAAACATATCGCGCGCGTTTTATACTCCAGAAATTCGTACATGAGTTTACTACGATATCCTTCGAAATCGGCTCGCGGGTAAAGATAAACTCTGCGCTTAGGTTTTCTGTGCTTTACCAAGTTAAGGTCGAAATCTATAATTATGGCTTTGTGATCGGATATTCCATCGCAAACAGATGTGTTAGATACTCGTTCGGGGGTGTTCGTAAGAAAAAGATCTAAAATGGTTAATTCCCTGGTAGGCTTTTTGACTAGCTGGTGTAATGAATTTTTTGTATTAAATTTAACAAGGTCCTACAAGAGTCATTGTCCCGAGCTCTTTTCTTGACTACGTGCTTTTGCCAATCGATGTCTGGAAGATTAAAATCTCCTCCAATTATCATTATGCTATTGTTGTTTTTACGCAAGTAAAAATTTATTTCATCGTTTAGGTTACGCAAAACATGACGCGAAGAGTTGGGCGGCCGGTAAAAAGCACATACATGTAGATTGGGTTTATTTGGCTGACTAATGGTACACCATACGCTCTCGATGCAACTGTTAGGATACGTATGTGAACTACTCCGCAAAGAACTTTTAACCGCTATAAATACTCCTCCACCCACTTTATCCTGACGGTCCTTACGATAAATCTTAAAATCTTTAGGAAATACTTCGTAGTCATTAATATCGTCTGTTAGCCAGCTTTCGGTGCCTATAATTATGCATTTAAATCTATACTCATATTCACATATTAATTCTATATATGAAACAGTGCTTAGTTATTGAAAATATCAGTTGAGGATTCATTCCACTAGTCTTATAATCTTCTTACCTTCAATAAATCCTTCTCAGGCGCATGTGGAAATTTTGCTGCCAAAGAATTTCTCAGAACTTTAGCAATATACAACAGGCCATATGGCAATTGATTTTTGGATTCCAAAATATGATTCAAAAACATTAAAGTTGATTCCTTCAGATTCTGAATTCCTTCACTCAGCCTTTTCTGTACTTCGTCAAATGTTAATGCTTTCTCTTGAGTGACGGTATATGCCAAACCGCTAAAGCAGAAAAATGCATTAGGAAAAGGAAATTTCTAGACGAGAGTGAGATTCAAATAATAGTCCATTCTGGTGTAGTTTAACTTTGAAACATAAATACTTGAGAGTTTATTTTTTAACAAGTGAGGTATTCAAAATCACTACTTCACAAATATTACAGAGCATACCAAGATTATTTGCATCCAACCAATTGTTAGGGTGACCTAAAACCAATTATCAATGAATGAAGATTCAATCTGGCAGCTATACAACAAACCTGAACCATGCAAATAGTGTTATAATTTTTTTGCTGTTTCTTAGAAGAAAGTATTGTTAAATTTTAATTAAATTATAAGTATTATTAAATTTTAGATTGGTTAACCAGTCATTGTTTCTGGTATTTAGTTCTGGAGACTACATATTTGATATAATAATGTACTTGATAAAAATGTAAAATTGATTTGCGATGAAATGCTTTTTTATTACCTTGGTTTCCCTGTTTCCGTTTCAATCTGATTGATCCATGACTTATATATTTCCACAGGATTCGTATCAATGACCAATGATTTATTATTTAGAATCTGAAATAAAATTTCTTAAATTAATCACATCAATTACATATTAAAGATACTGCCAAAGGAAAATCTAATTTATATTATTGCTAGAACAAATGGAATAGAACATGTATACGACCCAAAAAAACACTTTCATTTAATTGTGACTTCATGAAGGGTATTCAATTGATGAAGAAAGTATCACATTGCTATTAAAACCTAGGAGAATTCATCTTTAACTTTATAAAACATCATTTCTTTCTTCAACATTCAGATCCTAAAAATCAACTCATTATCAAATTTAAATTTAAATATTTTGGGATTTACAAATCATGACAGTTTCTACATAATAGAATTATTATCTGGTAAAACCACAATTTTTACAGTTAAAAAATGTAAACTAAAATATGGATAAATGGAGGTCTTAGCTTACCTTTTCAACTAGAGGCCCAACAATTGCATGTAAACAGTTCTGCCCACTGTGTTGCCGTGCGTATCTAATGACCAATTTTAACACCAAAGGATTGCCAGTAACTGTGTCTGAAATCTTTTGAATTTTCCATCTAGATATTGGCAAAAATAATCAAGATTGTTTATAATGGACAACATAATCTAAAACCTCATTAAAACCAAATCTGAAATCTTACTTATCTGTTTCATTCAATAAGAAATTAAATACACATAATTAAAATTTAATCCCCCCTGCTGGTATCACCAACTTGAAGTGATGGGGGGCTGCGAGATATGCCGGTGGGAGCTTAAGCTCCTGGAAGGGTCACCCAAGGTCAATGGTGATAGGCCAGTGATACCCAGGTTGGGGGTTGGTCGTGGGGCTAACAACCCCACACCATAAAACAAATATATTGTTACGAAACCCAAAAAGAAGCCTCGGAATACAGGCAGATTAATTGATGATGAACTTGGCAAACGAACAGGAACTCAAAAACGGAACACAACATAGACCTTAGCTACATGGAATGTAAGAACTATACTGAAAGCTGGAAAATGGTAGAGATTGCTGAAGAAGTACTTAGATGCGGGATTGATGTAGTGGCACTGCAAGTAAGATGGAGTGGAAGGGTGAATAAGAGGGATTACACAATGTTCTATAGTGGACCTAAAACAAGAATGGGCAGTATGGAACAGGATTTATCATTAATACCAAAATGAAGAAAAGTTGCTTAGGGTTTGAGCCGTTGGGAGAATGTGCAAATTAAGACTCAAAGGACACTTTAGAAACTTATCTATTATCTCAGCCTATGCGCCTACAGAAAACTCTAACGACAAGAAGAAGAATGCTTTTTATGACCAACTGGATAGAGAATGCAACAAGATACCCAAATATGATGTGTTGATTATACTGGGTGATTTCAATGCAAAACTAGGTAGAGAAGATTTCATGCAGCACGTAGCGGGGAAACACTCCTTACATACGGAAACAAATGTAAACGGAATGATGCTAAGCCAGATGGCAGAATCTAAGGGACTAATAATCAAAAGTACATGCTTTGCACATAAGGAAATACATAAGGGAACCTGGAAAATGCCAGGTAATGGAGTGGTTAACCAAATAGATCACGTTCTGGTCTCCAGAAGATATGCATCTTCAGTTATTGATGTAAGGTCTGCACGAGGCCCTAATTGTGACTCAGATCATTATTTGGTAAAGGCCAAGTTTAGAGAAAGAATTGCGAAAGTAGGTTGTATTAAAGGGCCCAAGAGAATTCAGTGGAATGTGGGAAAGTTTCAGCAACCTGCAGCTGTCGCCCAATACAGAGAAATACTGGGTAAGAAACAGGAAAGAGGAGTGCAGAATCTGAGTGTAACTGATACAATGCAGAGAAAATGGTATAAAATAAAGAAAGCAATGGAAGGGCTGCAAAAGAGACTGTAGGAGAAAGAAAGAGAGTAAGGAATGAAAAATGGTTTGCCGACGACTGCAGAAGAGCTATAGAAAGCAAGAATGAAGACAGAAAGAGAACTATCCAGATGGTGACGAGACAAAATTCTGAAAGATACAAAGAAAGTAGAAGACAACCAAATAGAACAATAAGAAACTAGAAAAAACAATTCCTAAGGGGATATATGGAGAAGATTGAGGAATTGAACACACAAAATGAAAGCAGAAAGTTATACCAGGCAATCAAACAGAGGACGAATGAAAATCAGCCAAGAACAAAAGCCTGTAAGGATAAGAATGGAAGGTTGATTGGATCAGAAGAAGAAGCTCTAAACAGATGGGCTGAATATTTTACAGAATTGTTGAACTCAAAATAAAGAGATGAAGAAAGTGTACGAATAATAGATGTGAAGATGAGGTTGCTGAACCATCTATAGAGGGGGTAGAGGAAAGCGAAATGGGAGAGCCCCAGAGGAGGATCAAATCATAGCTGAGTTGATCAAACATGGAGGAAACAATCTAATGAAGAATCTGCATAATCTGCATCTGTGAAATATGGGAGAAGGAGGAAATGCCAGAGGAATGGAGGACCGGTTTTATATGCCCTATTTTCAAGAAAGGAGATAAGTTGCAGTGTAGCAACAACAGGGGTATCACATTACTAAACGTCACCTATAAGATCTTCTCAAGTATACTGCAGAGGAGACTTAGCACTTACGCTGAGGAAATCCTTGGTGAACACCAAAGTGGCTTCAGGCCAGGAAGAGGAACAACTGATCAAATCTTTGTAATGAGACAGAGTATGGAGAAATGTTATGAATACAACATTGATCTACATATGCTGTTCATTGACTTCCAGGAAGCTTTTGATAATGCTATGAGAAGAAAGATGCTGAATGCTTTAGAAGGATTTGGAATACCAAAAAAAAACTATTTAAGCTGGTAAATATGACCATGGAAGGATCTCGAGCCAAGGCTTTTATTGGAGGCAAGTCTAGTGAAGCCTTTGATATAACAACCGGAGTGAGACAAGGGGACTCACTCTCTGCAGTATTATTTAACCTGGCTCTTCGTGAAGCCATGAAGGAATTGAGAACAGAGGGAACGATTGTATATAAATCTATACAGGCCTGTGCATATGCTGACAACATTTTTTAGTGTCAAGAAGTATGGACTCACTGAGAGAAATATTCAGAAATTTAGAGCTGAAAAGCCAGAATATGGGGCTTAAAATTAATGAAAAGAAAACAAAATATATGAAAATGTCTGCAATTGAAGATAGAGCGTGGACCCCAATTATAACATTTGGACAGTACAACTTTGAAAATGTAAAAAGCTTCAATTACCTTAATTTAAATTGTAAGAACTCAATGACAGAGGAGATCCACAAGAGGATAATGTATGGAAATAGGGCATATTTTGCTAATGTTTACGCGCTGGCCAAATTTTAAATTCTCCCGCGCCTATCCCACCTTCCTCACCCCCTCACCAAGGCGAGAGTGGTGAGCAGTTCTAAGAACAGAAGCCATCAGTCCATGGAGAAGAAAAGGACAGCACCGGAAAAGATTGGTGAGTTTCCCAATCCCGGGAAAACCCTTGCTCTCCCATTACCAGACTAAGCGGGAGGATCGTAAAGGTCAAACTTCTGTCAAAGTTATCACGGCCGCGTTTCCCCGCGACATTTTTTGGTGCCGAAACCCGGGATTTTCGTTTTTTGGGATTTTTGTTTTTTTGGATATTTTATGTTCCATCTTGGTGCAATTTAGCTTCATTAAGGCGGGCGTTTTGTTACAATGCCGAACCCTGAGGAACAGAAAGGGGTACCCGCTCAGACACGAGAGCAGTTTAGTTCCAGATTAAAACTGATGAGATTTAAAAGGGATATGTTAGGGGCTACGATTAAGGCGGCGAAAGAGTTGTCGGTGGAAGTAGCCGAAGTCCCTCTTGAGCTCATTGAACGGGATGAAATTGGAGTATTTAAGGCCCGATGTGCAGAGTTATCAAGTGTGTACAATAATTTTCAGGTTCATCAGGACCAAATTGTGGAATTTTGCCATAAATCCGGCCAAGTAGACGTTTTAAATCAAGATCTTGAAAGAGCTCGAGAAGTTGAATCGGAATATTATCAAACGCTCTCGGTACGTGAGTTAATAGAGGCAAAGCGGGAATCAAATGACGATGAGCGGCTTAATTCTTTACATCGTTCACTTTCGTCTCAAAGGTGTTCCTTGCCTAAAATTAAGATTCCGCAATTTCAGGTGCATTTGCGGACTGGGAGGCTTTTCGGGATCTGTTTAAATCGATTGTTCACGATCGGGAAGATATTCCTCAGACCGAAAAGTTCTCATATTTAAAAACTGCCTTATCGGGTGAGGCTTTGGCTCTCATTGGTTCAGTTCCATTTGGCGAGGCATATTATTCTGTGGCCTGGAAGGAATTGTCGGAATATTTTGACAATCCAAAGTTGTTGGGTTTTAATTACGTCGATAAATTGTTGGGATTTCCTCCCATTGTTGAAGCATCCCTTCGTAACCTTCAAAACTTCGTTACCACATTTTCTGAAGTTTATGCTTCTTTAAAAACTTTAAATATTCCCGATATGGGTGAATTCTTTTTGTATCGGCTGGCTGCCCGAAGTTTGGATCCCGCGACGTTGACGAAATTTGAAGTCTAATAAGGCTGAAGGTTTTCCTACAGTTTCCCAACTCATAGCATTCGTCAAACGTCATGTGAACGTCCTTCAAAGTTCTCAAGGTACAATTCCAAAATTTTCTTTTCGTGGAGGATCACGAGCTGTGCGAGATAAACCGACCGTGTCCCTTGCAACGGCAGACAGTCGCGGTGAAAGGGGGCGGGTCAGCTCCCCTCTAACTCTGAAGTGTATTTTATGCTCGGCATCGCATGATCTCTCTAAGTGCCCGAGATACCTAGAGATGGGAGCTAGTCAGCGTGAGTCCTTTGTACGCTCAAGAAAGTTATGTTTTAATTGTTTGAAAACCGGACATTGGTCGCCGAGGTGCCCAGTCAAAAGGCTCCGCTGCCTAAAATGCCATCGTAGACATAACACCTCATTGCATAGTTCGAAAGAGGAAATAAGAGGCCAATTCCCGGAAGTAAATCGCAATTCGTTGCATTCTCCATCGCGTTCAGAAACGGTGGGCGGGGAAAATGAAACCTCCTCGTCCCCTCCTCGAATTCAGTTTACCTCATGTATTCAATGCAACAATTCTCAGTTGATTGTTTTAGGGACTGCAGTAATTTCCATTTTTGACCGTTAAGGAAGGGCGAATCCCATCCGCGTATTAGTGGATTCGGGTTCTATGATCTCGGCGGTTTCGGACGAAGCTGCCAAGAGATTGAAATTGCCTCGTTTTCCTTATCATGGTTCACTTTTGGGATTGTCGAAGACACGTATAAAAGGGCCGAAGACTTATGTTCAATGTACGGTTTCACCTCGTCAATCTCCCAATACCATTTTAATGACGCATGCTGTTGTTTTACCCAAAATCGCAGGGCCATTACCAAGCGTAATGCTTCCCTCTGAGGTAAGGGGTGAATTTTCGGATCTTTTCTTGGCCGATCCTTCATTTGATCAGCCTGCTAACGTGGAGATGTTATTGGGAATGGACTTGTTTCCACAAATTTTAACCGGAGGTAGAAGGATGCTGCCCCAGAGTAATCTAATTGCATTAAAATCAATATTCGGGTGGATTGTTTTCGGTTCACTGTCGACTGCTACTGTCCCTTGTTCTATTCCTAATTTAACTGGCTTCACCATTCAGGATTCTGCCTTAAATAATCAGTAAATAAGAGTTTTGGCAGTTGGAAGAGGCTTCTGAAAAAATGCATACCAATCCGGAAGATGATTTGTGTGAAAAAATATTTAGAGATACTTGCACAAGAGATAAATTTGGCCGGTATATAGTTTCGCTTCCGTTTAAGCGATTACCTACAGATATGGGGCAGTCTTATGATTATGCAGTTGATAGATGGTTAAATTTAGAACGACGTTTATCACAAAAGACACAATTGAAAGCGGAGTATGAGAAGTTTTTGAGTGAATATAAGAGACTTGGTCATATGTCTCCCGTTAATAAGTTGGGCTTATATTATATCCCACACCATGCGGTGGTAAAGGAAGGTCCCACCGGTCCTAAAATTCGTGTGGTTTTTGATGCGTCTGCAAAGAGAAACTTAGACGTATCACTGAACGATTTACTTATGGTTGGCCCCAAACTACACAAGGATATATTAGATACTAGCGGAGTGCCCGTTGATTCTCAACGGAAAAATGAATGTAAATCGAAATGTAATGAAATTTACATATGAAAAAATTTAGATATGAGAACTCTTAAATTTATGAAAAAACAATACTTCTCTTCATCCTATGTGTCTTACGAAATCACAAAAACAGCTACACAAATGTAAATCACAGAATAAACTAATGCACTAGTCGCTACAACAAATAGAGGAAACAACTAAGTATCAAATGAATGGAGACGAAATCACAAAAATAGCCACACAAATCTTGTAAACCACAAACAAAAATGAATGAATCAGTAGCTTAGCACGTCTAATATGTCCGTTACACAGCGAGTCAGTGAAATCATCGCAACTATCAAATAAACGAATTAACAAATAAACGCCGCAAATTAATGACGATATATAGTAGTTAATCTAATTAGAACTCGTCCTTTTATGAATTAACACCTAACTTATCCTTAAGATGGCGTCGGCTGTTCTTTAATTTAATTACTTAACTCTTAATAAATAACCCTCTGCTGTTAAATTGACTGTTAGAATTGTGAAGAAAATTTTTATCCTATTGATAATGTAAGCGGCGCATCTGTTTATTTATATCGCAATAATAATTTGACCTTTATGTTGCAAAATCAGAGTGAACTCTTACCTCTTCTCTTGAATAGGATTTAATTTAATTTCAATGTTTTCAGATAGCGTTCACGAAAAATATTGTCTTCCGATATTTTTATAAACGTGGAATGAGGAGGAGGTGGAATTTTCAAGTCCGTTTTTCCTGGGTGCACACCCTTATGTGAAAAGTCACCTTAACCCTTTCCTTATTCAAAGATGATATTTTCATGTATAGAGTAACATATCTGAAAAAAGTTTCCGAGTTTAATATTGGACTGAAGGAAAACCATATACCAGCAATACTTCATTCTAGAGGGAATTTCTATAGTCTATGTAACTTAAAATGAGAAGTAAATTAACGAAAAAGACTTCGAAAGTGAAATATCTTGTTAGAGGTCATACTTCGAAATGATGCTTATTCAACTAAATTCTTATTCAGTTTATCCACTTTGTCCTTGCCTAGACATAGAATCTATTAGTTACAGCAATGAAAATAAAACATGTATATTTTATCTCCTTCGATACTTGTCTAGAGTCCGTAAAATGAATACTACTTTGATTTTTTGGAATAATTAAACCCTGCAACATACAACATACATATTGAGGCGTATTTCAAATGATAATATTTGAGCAGCCAGCATAGAACCGAAGCATAAAAATAAAGGACAGCTGATCATAATCTGAGAGAGGTGTTCCATATTTTATAGTCTAAAAAACTTAATAACGTATCGGCAATCGCTTAACACGAACATTTAAACATATTATTTAAGATATAACAAAATACCAATATGTATGATTATCACTATCAAGAAAAGATATAGGTGGATAGTACCTATACTTAAACACACCAATAGATGATCCACTAAAACATTTCTTGGTTTAATTTCCAATTCTATATCTAAAATCACAAAATCCGTTTACCTTTCCAGTCTGGCATAAAAGGATTGAGATTCCTGGCTGCTTAAATTCCAATTCTTTACACTTCAAAGAAAGCAATCACTGAATTCAGGGGTATTTCAACGATCTTGATTGATTCATTAAATGCACGGTGGGACGCTATATGAAACAATTAGTATTTACAGTAGAACCCCGGTAATCCGGACGAATTCAGGCACATAGGCGTCCGGATTAGCGGGGTTTCCGGATTAGCGAGGTTTTCAAAAATAACGTAAAAGGAAGGATTGTTTTTTACGCCTCTTCTCTCATAGCTTTTTAATGAAAGTGATGTTTTGAGAAGTGATACCCTGCTGCAACTGAAAATTTATTATCTTTCGAAATTTTTTAGTCTCGCACATATTAAGCATTCCTCTAATGGAAAAATGCTGTCTCAAAAAAGTATCACTACTGAGATGTGTTATCACAATAAACGAAATACTTCGCTCTCCATCACATCATTGCAGCCAATGGAGAAATTTTTCAAATAGTCTGTCCACCTCTCGTTTCTTGTTACTATGTAATATGCATGTTTATATGTTCACAAGAAGAAGTTGCGGGTTTGCATAACTCCCAATGGACCGTCCGGATTACCGAGGGTTCCGGATTAGCGAGTGTCCGGATTACAGGGGTTCTACTGTAGTTCGGAAATTAAGAATGAGAAAGTTATCAACTTACCAAGCTAAGAAGATATAATTACTTTATATGAGAAAAGAAGATTCATTTAATACGACGATAAACATTAATTTCACGTAAATAATCAATACATATTGGCGTTGCTGTAAACAAAGCTTGATTGTTGCAGTCGCACGTATGCTATCGAATTTGAATTCAGATTTAAAGATATCGAGTAGGATGATGTAGGTGGACATTAACTATACTTAAACAAACCAATAGATGATCCAATAAAACATTTCTTGGTTTAATTTCCCATTCTATATCTAAAAGTACAAAATTCGTTTACCTTTCAAGTCAGCTATAAAAGGCTTGTCATTCCTTGCTGCTTATTAAGCCCAATTAGTGACACTTCAGTGGAAGCAATCACTGAATTCAGGGATATTTCAAATATCTTGATTGATTTATTCTTCAGCGTTAAAGATTAAATTCACAGCGGGACGCTAAATAAAACGATTATTATTTAGAGTGGAAATTAGAATGAGAAAGTTATCAACTTACCGAGCTAAGAAGATATAATTACTTTATATGAGGAAAGAAGATTAATTTAAGTAGTAGTAGTAATTATGAAGGTGCCTCGACAGCTGAGATCATTTCGCACCTTTTCCTTTTGATTCATTTAATACGACGATAAACATCAATTTCACGTAAAGAATCAACAAACACTGGTGTTGCTATAAACAAAGCTTGGTTGTTGATAATGCGCTACTGCTAACGAATTTGAATTTAAAGATATCGAGATTGGCCTTGACGACGGGTTGTTTAGAATATCAGATTCTCATAAAATTTTCGTATTTAACTTACTAATTCTCACAACTTCGAAGTGAAAGCAATATTCTACGACCAAAATAAAAAACTTTATTCTATTTCTTTTGTTTTGGTGTTAGTTTTAGTTTCAAAGGACCTTTATTTCTAATTTAATTTTGTTAAAGAAACGTTTCGTGCAAATGATAAAAATGTCTTCCCATGTATTTCTTATGGAAACTATTCGACCCTCTGGAGTCGAACCGAGTACAGTTGGGTCAACAAAAATTAGCCTATCATTTGCGCTAGGGAGACTTTTAATATTGTACAAATTTTGAAATTTTATAAATAATTAACTTTAGAGTTATAGCGTGAAATAGATTTTTGACCCCGACTGGGGACGAACTGGGGACAGCTAGGTGGATAAAAGGTAGCCTATGTCACTCCCCGGATGACAAATGACCATCATACCAAATTTCAACAAAATCGGTCGGATAGTTTTTGAGTGATGCTGTAACATCCAGACAGACAGACAGACAGACAGACAGACAGACAGACATGAAAATTTCTAAAACGTGTTTCGGACTCGGGAACAACCCTAGTATCCAGCAATACAACTTTTTTTGAAATCGGATCAATGTACAGACACGACCCCCTCAACAGATTTATTATATATATAGATATAGATTTTGCTTGGATTCCGCTTGCACAACATTGCATTTGTGACTGATATCACAAAAATGTATAGACAAATTTTAATTTCTCCGGAGCATCGTTTATTTCAAAATATCGTTTGGCGTCGCGAAGGTTCGCAAGCGTTACAGTCCTATCAATTGAATACTCTTACGTATGGACTAACTTCATCACCGTTTTTGGCTCTTCGAGTTCTTCGCCAACTAGTACAAGATGAAGGTCTGAAATATCCCCGTGCCTCGGAATTGCTCCTTAATAGCTGTTATATAGATGATATTCTTGGGGGTGCGGATTCTGTTTCGGAGGCTGAAAAGGTACGGGAAGAGCTAATTGAACTATTAAAGTTAGGTGGATTCCCTCTTGATAAATGGGCAAGCAACTCCAAGGAATTTATGATTACCTGCTCCGAAGATAATGCCGAATCACAAATATATTTTAATGGCGATGATTTCACTCGAGTTAAAGTATTAGGACTCTTTTGGGACATGAATGCAGATGTTTTTTCTTATAAAATAAATTTTCAACGAGTAACTAATTCAAAAAGAACGTTTTTATCCAACATTGCTCGAATATTTGATCCCATCGGAGGTTTGTCCCCAATTGTATTTTGGTGCAAATGTCTATTACAAACCTTATGGAAATTGAATATTGGATGGGATGAACCGGTGCCTCTAGAAGTCAAAACTCAATGGGAAAATTTTATGTCAGAAATTGAGACATTGGCTAAGATCCAAATACCTCGTTTCATTTACGATATGGAAGCCAATGATTACCAATTGATCGGGTTTTGCGACGCATCTGAAAAGGGGTATGGCGCTGTTATTTACCTGCGTTCCGTGTCCACTTCCGGAAATATTAAAATCAAGTTTATACTAGCCAAAAGTAAAGTAGCGCCTCTGAAGGTATTGACTATTCCTAAGTTAGAATTGTGTGCTGCCCTTTTGCTCGCACGTCTTGTTTTCAGAGTTATGAATGTCTATCGAGGAAAGATCGTGTTTAATAAAATATCAGCGTGGACAGATTCTCAGACGGTTTTGTCATGGTTGAACACTCCCTCACATATACTGAAAATGTTCGTTGCAAATCGGGTGGTTGAAATCAATGATTATATTCCATATTCTTATTGGAAATATGTTCCGTCAAAATTAAATCCTGCCGACTGTATATCGCGGGGCTTAACACCCATGCAACTTAAGGAGGCCAGATTATATTGGCAGGGACCACCATTTCTTATGCTCTCGGAGGTAGAGTGGCCTTCTGGGAATTCAAACTTGTTAGATCATAAATCACTGCCTGATTTGAAAGCCCATTCATTAACAGTAGGGACCTTAGGAGTTCCAGTTGATACACTGTCATGGATACGAAGACTTTCCTCTTACGTAAAGGTAGTGCGTGTGATGGCGTATGTGCTGAGATTCCGGAGTGCCCTTAAAGGGTTCAAATATAAACGGGATACTCCATTATCGGGCACAGAATGGTTTTGTGCATTAAGAAAGGTAGTCCTACTTATTCAGAAGTTTTATTTTTGTGACTATTATTCAGCTATAAAGGGTGGAAGTCGTCTTCCTCCTAGCCTGGCTCGCCTACGACCCTTCATCGATGAAGACGGGTGTATTAGGGTAGGTGGCCGCTTGCAGCATTCATTACTGGCGAGTAGCTCTAAACAGCCGTGGCTGCTCCCGAGAAATGATTTCTTCTCTCGACTAATTGTACACCACTACCATGTCGCATCTTTGCATGGCAGACCCAGGGCGGTAGAAGCGCTCGTTTCACAGAAGTTTTGGATTTTGTCTGTCCGGGTGGTAATTAAATCGGAACTAACAAAGTGTGTGCGTTGCAGCCGATATCGAGGTAACGTCCTACAACCTATCATGGCCGATCTTCCAGTCACTAGAGTCACCCCGCAACGACCTTTTGCCGTGGTGGGAGTGGACTATGGCGGGCCATTTGTTTATAAGTGCAGCAATCGTCGAAATGCAGCTAAGCTGAAAGCCTATCTGTGTCTTTTTGTCTGTTTCTGCACAAAGGCCGTGCATTTGGAAATTGTTACGTCATTGTCGACTCGCTCGTTCATGGCAGCCTTTCGGCGATTTGTCTGTCGTAGGGGAATTCCTTCCACTATTTATTCAGATTGTGGAACTAATTTTGTGGGAGCCGATCGTTACCTGACGGAGCTGTATAAGCATATTCGTACCGCACGACATAAAGAAGAGATGTCCTCTATGTTCCCCGATGCTGGAATAGAGTGGAAATTTAATCCTCCTGCCGCTCCGCATTTCGGCGGTTTATGGGAGGCGGGAATTAAGTCTGTTAAGTTCCACCTCCGCCGGGTAATTCACGGACACACCTTGAATTTTGAAGAGTATTCCACACTCTTTTGCCAGATAGAAGTGGTACTGAATTCACGACCATTAGCTTCGTTGTCGCCAGACCCTTCCGAAATAAATTGCCTAACACCGGGGCACTTCTTAATTGGTCAGCCAATCTTAGATTTGCCTGAAATGGACCCACAATCTCGAGATTCGGATGCTTCTCTATCTGCTAGGTGGAAGCTCATAGAGCAAATGAAAAACCATTTTTGGAAAAGGTGGTCTGATGAATATTTACACACGCTCCAGCAACGAACAAAATGGTTAAGGAATATCCCCTCTGTTCAACCCGGAACATTATACCTAATAAAAGATCCAAATTTACCCCCGTCGTGTTGGCGAATGGGAAGGGTCACACAATGTTTCCCAGATTTGGTTGTGGTAACCCGAGTCGTGGAAATAAAAACTGAATCAGGGATATTAAAGAGGCCTGTTATAAAGCTAGTGCCTCTTCCCACATCAGATTAATTTTCTCTTCTCTAATTTACTTTCTTTTTTGGCTAGTTGCTTTTTTAATTTATATAAGAACCAAGATAATCGTGTGCTGTTTAATTTACCTTTACCGTGAGCTACCGATCTTCGTTCAAGTCTCTGGTGATGGCTCCCTCCAGAGTGAAGGTATTCGGGATCCTTCCCTATTCATTACCTTAATTTCCTTTCATTTACAGCGCACGATATAACCTATTTTATTTATTTTTTTTTTCATTAGTTATGTTGTTTCTTAGCGCAGAAGATTTATTTTATTGTATATTGCACCAGGATGCGAATTTGTTAAATTCGGGTGGGCGGGGTATGTTTACGCGCTGGCCAAATTTTAAATTCTCCCGCGCCTATCCCACCTTCCTTACCCCTCTCACCTTCCTCACCCCCTCACCAAGGCGAGAGTGGTGAGCAGTTCTAAGAACAGAAGCCATCAGTCCATGGAGAAGAAAAGGACAGCACCGGAAAAGATTGGTGAGTTTCCCAATCCCGGGAAAACCCTTGCTCTCCCATTACCAGACTAAGCGGGAGGATCGTAAAGGTCAAACTTCTGTCAAAGTTATCACGGCCGCGGTTCCTCGCGACAGCTAATATTAAGCTCCTGAAGTCCACCCTGTCAACCAGGGACATGAAAATCAAGATATATAAGACACTCATCAGACCAGTTGTGACATATGGAGCAGAAGTGTGGACCATGTCTGCTGCTAATGAAGAGGCTTTGCGGATATTTGAACGGAAAGTTATACGAAAGATATATGGTCAACGATGGTGGAACTTGGAGGATAAGAACAAATAGGGAAATAGAAAATAGTATAAGAGGCGAGGACATAGTGAGATTTGTGAAGGCTCAGAGACTAGCTTGGCTGGGTCATGTGGAAAGAATGAGTGAAGAAAGGCTGCCCAAGAAATTACTACATGGAAGGATGGATGGAAAAAGAAGAGGAAAAGATGGATTTGGAAGAAGAGATAAAGGCTATGAGGATTGAAAGATGGTGGGGGAAAGCGCAGAACAGGGGAGAATGGACAGGTGTCTTGAGGAAGGCCAAGGCCCACTCAGGGCTGTAGTGCCAAGGAAGAAGAAATTAAAATTCAATATGCATTTCATTGAAAAATAATTAATGACAAACATACGCGAAGTTGCACTACAAAAATACATGCAATGATCAAAGTCTCGTTTATTATTATTCTTATCATCATCATGAATTTCTATGGGAATTACATCCCTATGAGATTTGGCCACAATCTCTAATGCTACAAACATAAAAAATCTGTAATTCTTGAATACTCAAAATATTGTTACTAACATATTCATTTTCAATAATAGTAAACTACATATATATGACAAAAATAGTAATTGCTATTTTTTCCATCTCAGAGATAGAAATCATTAACTACAATTAAGAAAGTAATAATATACATGGGTGGATTCTGTAAGATTTAAAGACGGAATAACTCAAATCTTAAAATTAAAATACAATTAATCGTCGAAATTCTTAATACAAATTGCTCATTCAGATAAAATGGTGATTGGTGCTGTTAATGGCACAATTTTTATTTCCAATAATTAACATAATTCGGACCCTATGATATCATATAATGCCTTGGAAGTCATCCAGAAACATTCCGCAAAATGGGTCACAGCAAATGTGCCGTCCCCCTTTATTCTCTACCATTAATTCTTTTTCTACCCTTATTTTTCCCATTTAATTACATTTCGGTGCAGATTATGTGCTGATACATCAAAGCCAATTCATTGAATTTATGGACTAAAAATAGAACACTATATAATTTTATTAAATAAGTATGAACTTAAAACTTAGTTTGAAGTGAGAGTTGAAATTCGAGGGATTGCTGGAAGCCGTTTGTATCTGATAAGAACCACAGACATCTTCCAGGATTATCCTTGGTTAAATGCTAGGTCAGGGCAAATATACACTGATTTAAAATGCATTGTGGCGATATTTAAGATTTTTTTAAACCCTTTCCCGATAATATGGAAACTTGAAACCTGGCACATGAATAGAGAACAGAAATATATTTCATATACGCTGTTCAAGGTTTCCCTGATGGTCGTTGGTTTGATCCCAGACAGCCATTGCCATTACCGTATGCATTTCAAACGGGGATAATGAAGTCTTATTTTAGGACCTTCCCAGTAAGATATCAAATTAAATTTTGAATCAAATATGTTTTATTTCTACCAGGAATATGTATTCTCATCTTACAAATGATCCACAGGTTCAACACCAGGCGTCTCTTCTATTTGAAACGTATGGTGGTAATTTCAAATTATTTATGATACATCCCGTAGGATAGTGAATTCAAAATAATAGAGGTCTAAGAAAACTCGTTCTTCTTTATTTATTTTTTATTATAATTATTAATTGGTCTCCAAATGTCTGTGAGTTTGACTCCATGTGCGTGCAAATTTCTCCTATTTAAAATAAATTGCGGCTATTTTTACGAATAATTTCAATCCTTTTTTTTTTCTTTTGATGACCTTATTGATATGATATCGACTTGAAATTTGTATCATCGATATGCATGCAGAATGCAAGCAAAATTTACTCATATATACATACGAGTAAAATGTAGCTTGCATACTGCAAGAATATCGACAACACTATTTTCATGTCGGCATTATATCGGGACGGTCCTCAAAAGAAAAAAAAAAAAGATTGAAAATATTCCTAGAATTTGCTTAAATTTCATCGTCTGGCATCGAACCCGGGTCTTCCTGGTAAACTTACTATGCAGCACAACAGAAAATCACCATCTCTAACTCACCATTTTTTTTCATAAACCAAGTCTTAATATGCATCTTCTATCTAAGCAAGAACTTTGTATCATTTCGATACATGCATCAAAAAAATAATGAAATGCTACCCCAATGTATTATATATGGGGGATATATTTACCGTCCGGCATCGAACCCGGGACTTTCTGGCAATACTTTCTATGCAGCACAACAGAAAATAACCATCTCTAACTATGTGTGAAAATTCAAGCAGAAATATTGGTTACAACTGCCTTAAACGACGTCCTGCTTTTCCTGTATATACCTTATGAGAGAAAAGTTATTGTGCTCTGGCATCAAACCCAGGAATAGTATGGTCTTATCTAAAATTTTTTCTGAAACCAATTCTTACCATACATGTTCTGTCCAAGCACGAACTTCCTATCATTCCGATAAAATCATTAAAAAAATAATGAAAAACTACTCCAATGTATTTTAAAGGGCAGATATTTGCATTGTCCTAGCATCGAACCCAGGATATTTTTCCTAAAAGTCATTTATGTTTTAGATAGATAATGACCATATATATATATGATTATATATGATTCTCTACCTATACGGGAAGTATTTTTAAAACATTTTGGAAAATCAAAGCAATGCATTTAAATGGAAAAAATCGGGACTTTGGGGCCCTCTGGAATCGAACCTATGACACTGAGGATCAGAATCGTAATTTTTCTGGTGGTTACACGTTATGGCCAATATGCCGAAAAAATTTCAACTCAATCACGCTTGTGGTTTAGGCTGGGAATTGGTATCCTATCTACATAGATATATATACATGAATGAATCCGGAGATGCGTCTATATATAATAGATATATACTACAGATGTACTTAACCCTGTATTTGAGGCAAATAATCAGTACTCACTTGACCTCTTCTTGCAGAGCTGATTGAAAAAGCCGCAACAATAAATACTCCTCTCTGGTGTTTGAGCCAAAGTTATACAGAGTTAAGATGACAGTTTGCAAGAATCTTGTCGTTTTACTTTGAGGGAGACAAAAAATCAATTTGGACAGATAAGACGGTCTTGTCTGGAGCAAATAGAAAAGATTCTGGTAGCCCTCAAGCAACTTCCTGCTCTCCTTTGTTAGCGATTTCAAGCCTTTGCAAGCTGCTGATGTACCGCAAACACTTTCCATGGCATTCTTCTGGTTTCCATCTCTCTTCTTACTCCCTTTTGCCAAATCATTCAGAGTTGTCCCATGCGCCACAACGTCCTTAAATATTAATCATACATTTTCATTAAAAGTAATACAGCCACTGCTTAGCTGGAATTTACTACATATATATCTAACAAGAGCCTAACCAATTTATCACTGCGAGTCTCAAATTATAGAATAGGTCTAGTAATCCATTTTATATAAGTATGGGATATTTAAAGCAACATTAAAATTTTCCTTTCTCAGTACTACAACTTTATCATGGTGTAAGGGCAACTTGCATGTTCCTATGACCTTTAAGAACTAGACTGGCTGGAACATAGTTCCTGGAAGGATCACTCATGCCTGAAGGATCGATAACAAAGGTTGGTCCACATAGCATCTGTACCTTAGTGAGGCATAGGTGTCTTACCCTGGTGAGACAGCCATTACGGATGATGGTGTCATGGAAGAAAACACTGTTGATGAAGGCAAGACCACCTTATTTATGATGCACAAATATAATAACATTGGTACTGGCAAAATCGGGACTCAGCCCTCTAGGCAGATTGTCGTGCCAAGCAGTAATGAGAATAACATGAAACCCGTACACAAAGAACAACAATATCAAGGAACAGAGAAGATGGAAACAAGGTAGGGGCCATGGAATGTTAGGACAATGCTCAGAAAAGGGAAGTTGGAAAACATAGTTAGAAATGGAAAGATGAATAATCTCTACATCACAAACTCACTCCTAAGTACCACAATAGATGGAGATAGAAAAGGAAAAACTCTGAGGATTAAGATAGGAAGCAAATTGATTACATTTTGGTAAGAAAGAGGATTAGAAATAGTGTTCACAAAGAAAAACTCATAAAGTTATCCTGATGCTGATATAGATCAAGATCATAACCTAGAAATGAGGAAAATTGAGCTTAAATTTTAAAAGATATTTCAGCAAAAATGGACTTTCGAAGCTCTACTTAAGGGGTAAGAGGATAGAGAATTTCAAGTAAGGCTCTGGATCGAAAGGGAAGGAAACTAATCACTAATGAGGAAAAAGATGTAAAAGCAGTGTCAAGGATAATGCTCAATAATATTTTGAAGGGTAAATAAATCAAATCTAAGTAATCATGGGTGATGGAAGAAATGTTAAATAAAATAGAGGATCGAAAGAAATGGAAATGAGTAAATACAGAGTATGGGAGTAGAATGTACAGAGCACTAAAAAACGAGCTAAGAAGAGAAACAAATAAGGCAAAGGAACAGTGGTAGAAGGGAAAGTGTAATGAAATAAAAAGCCAATGGAAAGCAGGAACGCAAAACTAATGTAAAAGTAAAGCAACTGATGGGGAGTAAAATTAATAATAGAATTATGATGGGAAAAGATAGCAGTGGGAGTATTTTAAGGGATCCTGCCACCATAAGGAGATGATCGAAAGAATATGTTGAGGAACTGAATGGGGAAAGCTTGAAACATGGTGCTGCAGAGAGTTGGCTTTCATTGAAGTGATTAAATCTAATTGAAAATTATAATGGGTGGCTCAAATACTGAGAGGAAAGGGGCGAAAAATGTAATTGAGGGTAGATTTCAAGGGGGAAAACAGAGGGGAAAACAAAAGATATTGGATGATTAAAGGGTAGGGTAAAATACGCGTAAGTTAAGAAATTGGCGCCAAATAGGGATTTTTGAATTTTTATTTTGCTGCACGGAACCTATTGAAAGGTAGAACTGTCATGTATGTACGAAAGTTAGCATTGCAAAGCCTTTATAAGTACGGTAGAATGAGAAGAAACCGTTGTTCCATTACAGCTTTAAAACGTGGTAGTCACTTGAGTGTACTGGAAGCCTCCTTTGAATCTGTTCTTCGTGCTTCATCCTCAGGAAAAGGGATCCTTTTCGGGGACTTTAACCTTGCAATTAAGTGGACTTCAGCCTATGTTGCCATCGGCGCTAATAAACATGACAATTTCTTTATCGATCACTTTCTTCACGGTTTAGGACTATGGCAATCTAACCTAAATCCTACCAGAAACTTGGCAACATTGGATCCTATATTGTCCTCTGAAGCTCTAGAACTCGCTTTCTCAGGAAGAAACATTTTTGAGTCCGACCATGAATCACTGGAATCCCCATTTCCAATCTTTTCTCGGCGTCCTCCCACCCCCTTCCCCGCCTCCAGAACAGTTGCCTGCCATTAACCGTACCCTTTCCCTCTTTCCATGGGACCTCCTGGAGATTGGCAGCCCAGATGAGGCCCTCTCTCCTTTCTATGAAATCCTCAACAGTTTCATTGAAGACAACGTGCCGATTTGAAGGCCCTCAAAGACATGAGACCCGTGGATGTCCACAGAGACCATCCTCACCCTGCGGAACAAGGAAGCCGCTTGGAAGCTTATGAAAGCCTTCCCCAACCCTCACACTCGTCATACCTTCTGCGAACTTCGACGGATAGCCAAGAAACTCGTTCAGAGAGACTACACCCTCTATGTGGATAAAATCACCTCTGACATTAGGGGTAACTGCAAGAGGTTTAACGAGAATGTGAGCACACACGATCGAAAGAAAGCACTCCTCTACTGCCACTGGCGTCGACGTAATGTTCAGGCAAGCGCACTCTCATGCAAAATGACCTTCTCTTCGGAGGACTCAGTTTTTCGTGAACAAGAGGGAAAAAAAAATGAAGCACTGAAATTCGTAACGGAAGGGGTACAGCAAATTGGCCAATCACGTTGCTAGAAACTGTCACAGAACTCCGCCGTGTTAATTAGTCCGATCGCCGACAGTATCACTGCACCTGCCAGTATAAAAGTCGTGTTATCTAACGGCTCCTCTGCCATTCGGCCCTTCCGCCTGAGGCCTTTCTAACTGAGCCATTCTAACAGCAACTTAGAAATGGGCAACTTTCTATGGCCAAATTTCCCTAGAAATTCGGCACACAACATGCCCTTTATGCAGTAGATATTTGGTGCATGAGATGGGGCTTGAAAATAAATCTGTGATGAAATTTTCCCTGAAGAAGGACCTCACTCCACCCGTGTATCGCCTTAACGGTGAAATTATTTAAGACCTTGGAGTGATTTTCGACAGCAAATTGACTTTCCGTGAACATGTGAGCTGGGTCACTTCAAGGTGTATGTCACTGATTGGAATGCTTTCCCGGTTCACAGAAATTGCCGACCCTTTTGCCCTAAAGTCTATCTTTACTGGTTGTGTTAGCCCCATAATGGACTATTGCATCCCAATATGGCAATCTGCTACCCCTTCCAACCTCAAGAGGCTTATCCATCCCTTAAACTTCTTCACCTCAATTGTTCGTCTGCGAGTGCCCCACTTTTACAACTGCTCTCGTGATCAAATCCTCTCCTCTCTCGGCATTTCTTCTCTTCCTCATCGTCGCAAATCATTTGATTTAAAATTTCTCCACGCAATCTTTAACGGCCGTTGCAGAACTACCGACATCCTCCCTTGCTTTTCCCTTCGCATCCCTTCCCGCAATTCTAACCTCCTTCACGTACCTCGTTTCAAGCTTTCAATCTCTCAAAGATCAATTTTCTATCAAATTCCAACATTTTTCACTTCTCTCTTATCCCTTCCCTTGAACTGTTTTCCCCCATTAATTCACTCCTTTCGTCCATTCATTAATCTTGCTCTTTAGCTTACTTCGTTGTCTCGAGTTTCGTCCTTTTCATCTTTTTCCCTCATATTTATTTTTTCCCCCCATCATTATTGTTTTTTTCCCTTACTTCTCCTTTTGTAACTTATTATTACCATTTTTTATTATTTTATCTTATTTTTTTCTCATTTAATTTAAATTAACCCACTAACATTTTTTCATTTTATACAAATGTTTGGTTGCATTTCAATGCTGCTTTGTTGATATTTATAAATATGTTTATTTCAATTAGTGGTTGTAAAATTCATTGTAATTGGTCGAAATGATTGTTAATGAATAAAATTTAAATAAATAAATAAATAAAAATAGACCACCTATTGACATTGAATATAAGAATTTCATATTAGCATAGTGAGGAGCCCAATTGAAAGAAATCTTTATCATTTATGTAACAAAAGCGCATCTACTAGCAATATAGAGATGGTCAAATCTCCATCATCCCAGAAAGAACTCCAATAAAATTGCCCAAACTCTACAGCATAATTTGTGTAATAATAAATTATAACTAATGCTAGGAAGATAAAGAAGATGAAATTTAATAGCCAGAAGGTAAGTTATTATCAAAAAGTGGAAGAACATAATTTCCTAAGCGAAAAATCTTGAGAGCTACATGGTAATGCATGTGTATGGCCTAATTTTCATTTGCTAAAGTTTCGTTTGAATCAGTTTCCCACAAACGTGGCATTCCCCTTCGTGAGCAGTAGGACAAAAAGCAATTTAATCGCTGCCATCATAGAAAACTATACATTTTTAAGTATGTAAATACTTCCATTGTCCAAAAAAATTAGATTCAAATCTATGGTCAGTTAAATTAATGAAAGATGGAAGAGTAAATAATAGAATTTACGGGGAAAGAACAGAGATGGCAACTTATCTACAAGCTCATTATCTCTCTAGAGTTCCATGAGAAATCAGGGCTTTTGCAATGTGAAATACACAATTGCCATTTCTTTCTTTAGCACTACATAAGTAAAAATTAATTTACATTTTTCCATCAACCTCCAATCAAAACCTAAAAATTGTATTCAGGCTATTCAGAAATGGGTTGATATTGTTATAATGGGAAAAGTATTGCAGGTGAAAACACAGATTTGAGAGGAATTGATGTCTCTTCAGGGTAATAATGAGCATCCCCAAGCTTGTAGGTACGTTGATTTATTCATCACTTCTACTCTGTTTTCCCAACAAAAAAGAACTTTTTCTAACTACCTGAAAAATAATTTCACAGACAATAGTTTTACCAAACAGCTTGACTTCTTGTAAGCACACAAATCGTGTTCAATGATACAAGAGAGCAAGGCAATTTACCTGCAGAGTGATTCTGTTTTGAACCAAAAGTCCAATTTTGATATCCATGCTGTCCAGCTGCTGGGAGAGGAGCTGACTGTGACGAATATTCTGCACAACATGCCCTTTGAGTGTCTGCAAAAGAAAGATATCCAACACTGGAGACTTACTCTTTAGCAGTACATTATGATAGACAAGCACTTAAGCTAGTAACATCAGAAAGAAGAAAGACTTGGACCAAGATGCGATGATTACACTGTCATCCTTCCATAAAAGAACAACATGGTTGAAAATAAATAACCAAATCTAACTCATTGAGGCCAAAGAAACATATAAAAGAATAGAGAACACTACTGCTATTGTTTATGCATCAGTCTGCAAGAAAGTGGGTTGAAACCACTCCAGCGATTAAGAAACTGCCAACATTTTCCAAGGTTATATTTTCATTTTTCCAGATTTGCACAGGAGTATTATTTTAGCCTAATATTAGTCATGTAGTGATAATTAGATCATTACATTACACACTCAGGGTGGTAAACACCATTTTAACCCAGCTGAGAGGAATTAATTTGTTATATTTAAATTATACCAGCCTTGGTGGCTGAGTGGATAGCATGCCATCTAAGCTATCACTCCTGCCCCGGGTTCGAATCCCGGCTGAGTCAGATTTTTCCATTCAGGGAATGGTGTGCATTCGTAAGTTACTGTTGCCTCTGTGTAGCTCCTCCTGACAAGTTCATTAGAGCTTAGGAGGACATCGCCAATAAGAGGCAACGGTAGCTTTAAAAAAAAAAAAAATAAATCAGCTACACTTCCCTGTTTCACTGAAATCAGACATATAAATCCATTTTGAGTAAATCTGAGTCACATTTACTTAAAGAAAATAATGTTGTTAATATATCTTTGGGAATATACTCTTCCAGAAAAGGCGTTTAACTAAATTTAAATTTATATCACTTTTACTTAAATGGTTACCCCCTCCACCAGTGGAGTTGCAATGAGATTAACAAGGCAATATTTTTATTTATTTCATAAACCCCACAAACATCCATATTCTGGACTCTTACAATGGTAGGTATTAACAACAACAATCACACAAGACCATTACCTAATCGGAAAAATCCGACTAGCCGGGATTCGAACCTGGGACTATGGGGCACGAGCGATACCGTGTGAGCATGCTAACCACTCGGCCACCACAACCAGTGAATATCAAGTGGGTAACCCTTCCTGTCTTCACTGAGCCAAAATTCTACAATTGGAAACAGACCATGTAATGACAGCATCAAACAAAGTCAAAACATTCCAAAACATATAAAAATATTTTAGTTAAAGATTTAAAACTCTACATAGGGGTACCCTCTTAATAATGCGCTTCAACAGCTGAGTTGATGCATGTTGACCACATGTGCATGCATTTCACCTAAAGCCATAAGGAGTTCCAAAGTAACAAATATATCCATCAAATATATAATTGCCATTGAAATGCAAAGAACTGTCTGCCATATCAAGAGTCTAAAAGGGTCATTCAAGAAGTAATGCACCTTTTGTCTTTGGTCTCTGAAGGCTACTAAACTTTATTTTGCAATGCATTCGTCAACAATCCATCTTATCATCATTTTCTGGCTCCAATGAGCTTTGAACATTGGTGAGAGAATGGACAGAGAGGAGTGAATTTATGAAGCCTCTCCTTTTCTGGCAGGTTGAAAATTAATCGAATATTTTGCAGCAAAATGATTCATGCAGCATCTCCCTATACTTAATTCTTAGAGGAACTGCTAAATCTCTATATGCTCAAATCTATTTATCTTCTTCCCTGGAAGTAGATAAGCAGGTATTATCTGGAAGTGGACAAGCAGATCCTATCTATTTCCATTACTGCAACATAATCACGATCACCATGAGGATCCATCAGAACAAAACAGTCCATGAATGCCGTTCCTCCAATATCAGTAGTGCCCTCTAACTGTCCTTCAAAATGTGCATCAAAGGAAGATGAAAAACGAGTGGACAAGTTACAATTCAAACTGCAATCACATAAAAAGGATCTAAGATTTTAAATAAGAGAATGAGTTCCCAAAAGAAGTTTGCAAGATCATAAATTTTTTCATAAGCATTTGTAAAAATTAACTTGTGGACCAGAAGGGTCAAAAAACATAGCTTTAATATAATGATAAAAACTTGTGTATTTTTTGTCAGCCATTATAGATAATATTTTGTCTTTTAAAATCTGAATACTGTTATCAAGGTCATAGCTGTTATCTTCAGTATGAAGATTTTTTTTCTTTGCAATTGCATAGAATTTATTTTCTGAGGCAAATGAGAAAGATATAATTATTCATAGTATTCCAAACCTCAAAACTTACATCAGGCAGCCCTTCCTACATTATCCTGAATTTTTGTTGTAAATAAAAGGAAAGTCCATTATAATAGCAAACCGTGGTGCTCTGAATTAAACTCCTGAAGGAATTCATAGGCTATCAACAGACGCATTTAATTTCTAAATGAACAAAACTAAATACCTGAAGTTCAATCTCCTTTCGATAATCCTCTCTGTTCCACGAAAGGAGTGGAGCAAAGTAACGTACAACATTTAAACGTGGATTTGGTTGATGCACCAAGGAGCGGAATGCCTGTCTTGCTTGGTGACCCCTCCATGCTGCCTGGATCTTTACTGCCATCTGATCCTGCCGATCATACATTTAATCTCCAGAACAGTGATTTCATTTATAGAGTAGAATGCGAGAATATTAAGCAGTTCATACCTTGTCCTGCAAACTCAGCTTCTCTTTTTTCTTTAAAGGCTTATCAAGTTTTCTTTGATGAGTTTTCCTCCACCATGTCTGAGTATAAAATTTAAGTAATTAGTACAATTTTTTAAAAGTGTTCCATGAAAATAGTGGTGGGTTGAGGGGATTGTATTGGGTCGCTATTATTAGTATTATATATTATGATATTAGTAATTAATAATTAATTTTTATCATGTAGAATATGGAAAAACGCAGAATGCAAAAATGCTAAATAAGGAAAATTTTTACATTGTTTTAATAGGTAATGAATTGGGACCTCAAAAAATAAACGTTAAATGCGGAAAAACATTAATTGCGAAGACTTTAAATCAGATCCAACTAAATACACTAATTTTAAATTTTAAAACAAAGAGAAATAAAAAAGATTACTCTCTTATTTGAGCACACACTCATGAACCGACTGTGTGCATGCAAGTGCTGTACAACTACTAAATAATTGATGCCACTGCTTTGCAACTTAAAAATGAAGACAAGGGTAGTTTTAAATGAACTCAATTCACATAATATTGAAGAAGTGATGTTGAATGACGGACTAACCTGAATTTTCTGGGCAGCCATGTTCTTCTTCAGTACCTTTAACTGATCCATTTTGAGTTTTTGCCTAAACAAGAAACCTCTTGCATGAGCTTGAAAGCGAATTAAGACTGTAATGTGGCTTTCATCTTCTTCACTGGATATGTACTTTTTGTTTACATATGAAATCACATGCTGAAAAAAAGTCACTATTATTTCACAGGCATTTCATGACAGAGTAATCAAACATAAATATGCATGAGATTTCAACTGCACCATGTATGTACAGGAGGGGCAAAAAAACAAGTTACCACCTATTACGCAACATGTATAACTGACAAGGATCTTGACAAGAGCAAGTCCGTGAGCTCCTCTGTTTTGCACTTTTTGTCTTCCTTCTTACCCCTGGCATGTTTTGAAGGCTTTCATGAAGTTATTATTTTTATACATACTTGCTATAAGTCATTGTTTTTGATGCTGTAGAAGCAGTATATATATATATATATATATATACGAGTAAAATGTTGCTTGCATACTGCAAGCAGATCGACAACACTATTTACACGTCGGCATCATATCGGGAAGGCCCTCAAAAGAAAAAATGGATTGAAATTTTTCTTAAAATTCACTGAAATTCCATCGTCTGGCATCGAGCCCGGGTCTTTACTGTTGAACTTACTATGCAGCACAATAGAACATCGCCATCTCTAACTATGTGTGAAAATTAAAGCAGAAATATGGGCTACAACTGCCTCAAAAGACGTTCTCATTTTCACGAATTTAAATGGCTCTCTGGATTCGAACCAAGGACGATCTTGGAAATCTAAAAAATGTTTCTGAAAGTAATTTATGATCTCTATCTACATGCCGAATTTCAAGTTTCTATATAGTTGGGAAAGGTTTCCAAATAATTATTGAAAATCGGATCAGTTACTGATATTAGAGACGCCTGGTGTCGAACCCAGGATACATTGAAAGCTGGGAATGCACAGTTTGATTTTTATACACTTAATTTTTCTTACTGCAAAGTTTGAAGTCTTTATCGTGCAGGGAAGTACCTATAATTTGTTTCCGTTATCTCCGTAAGAAACGCATTGAGGAATTTAAATGGCCCTCTGGGATCGAACCAAGGACCATCAGCGAATATATAAAAATTGATCCTGAAATTTATTATTGATCTTCAACTCCATGCCGAATTTCAAGTTTCCATGCCATCGCGAAAGGGTCCAAAAAAAATCTTAAAAATCGCCACAATGCAATTTAAACGGCCGATTTTTGCCCCGACCTAGCATCGAACCCAGGATATTTTCCGTAAAACTCATTTATGTTTTCGATAGATCATGACCATATATATCGGCTCCTTGAGTTTTAAGTCCCTACCTATCCGGCAAGTATTTTTAAAAAATTCCCGAAAATCAACGCAATGCATTTAAACGGGAAAAATCGGAACTTTGGGGCCCTCTGGAATCGAACCCATGACACTGAGGTTCAAAATCGCAATTTTTCTGGCGGCTATACGTTATGGCCAATATGTCGTAAAAATTTCAAGTCAATGACGCTTGTGGTTTGGCCTGTGAGTTTGTATCCTCTCTCTATATATATCTATTATATATAGATGCTTCTCCGGATTCATTCATATATATAGCCATATAGCTATATAGCTATATAGCCATATAGCTATATAGCTATATAGATAGGATACAAATTCACAGGCTAAACTACAAGCGTCATTGCCTTGAAATTTTTATGACGTATTGGCCATAACGTGAAACCCCCAGGAAAAAAGCAACTTTGATCCTCAGTCTCATAGGTTCGATTCCAGAGTGCCCCAAAGTCCCGATTTTTCCTGTTTAAATGCATTGCCGTGATTTTCGGGAATTTTTAAAAAATACTTTCCGGATAGGTAGAGAAATAAAACTCAAGGTTCCTATAGTTATGGTCTTGGTCTTTCGAAAACATCAATGACTTTTACAAAAAATATCCTGGGTTCGATGCTAGGACGATGCAAAGATCTGCCCTTTAAAATACATAGGAGCTGTTTTTCATTATTTTTTTTGATGCACTTCTCGAAATAATAGGAAGTTCGTGCTTAGCCGGAAAGTGTAAGGTAAGAATTGGTTTAAGAAAAAAATTTTCATAAGACCGTACTATTCCTGGGTTCGATGCCAGAGCACATTAACATTACTCTCATAAGGAATATAAGGGAAAATAAGACTTTGATTGAGGCAGTTGCAGCCAATACATCTGCTTGAATTTTCGCACAAAGTTAAAGATTAATATCTTCTATTATGTTGCATAGGAAGTTTTACCAGAAAGACCCGGGTTCGATGCTGGGCGGTAAATATGTCTCCCGTTTAAAATACATAGGGTTAGTATTTCATTATTTTTTTGATGCACTTATTGAAATGATAGGAAGTTCGTGCTTGGCTGGAAAATGTATGGTTAAAACTGGTTTAAGAAAACAGTTTTCTGAAGACCGAACCATTCCTGGGTTCGATGCCAGAGCACATTAACATTTCTCTCATAAGAAATATAAAGGAAAAGTAGGACGTCGTTTGAGGAGGTTGCAGATAATATTTCTGCTTGAATTTTCACAGATAGTTAGAGATGGTGATCTTCTATTGTGCTGCATAGTAAGTATCACTAGGAAGACCCGTGTTCGATGCCGGACGAATAAATTGCAGCGAATAATCAGAATATTTTCAATCCATTTTTCCTTCTTTTGACGGCCTTCCCGATATGATGCCGACATGAAATTAGTGTTGTCGATCTGCTTGCAGTATGCAAGCTACATTTTACTCGTATATATATATATATACGAGTAAAATGTTGCTTGCATACTGCAAGCAGATCGACATCACTATTTTCATGTCAGCATCATATCGGGACGGCCATCAAAAGAAAAAAATGGATTGAAATTTTTCTTAAAATTCGCTGAAATTCCATCGTCTGGCATCGAACCCGGTTCTTTACTGTGTACTTACTATGCAGCACAATAGAACATCACCATCTCTAACTATGTGTGAAAATAAGGGCAGAAATATGGGCTAAAACTTCCTCAAAAGACGTTCTAATTTACACGAATGTAAATGGCTCTCTGGATTCGAACCAAGGACGATCTTGCAAATCTAAAAAATGTTTCTGAAAATTATTTAGGATTTCTATCTATATGCTAAATTTGAAGTTTCTATATTATTGGCAATGGTTTCAAAATAATTCCTAAAAATCGGATCAACTTCTGATTGCAGAGACACCTGGTGTCGAACCCACGACACATTGATAGCTGTGAATGCGCTGTTTGATTTGTATTGACTTGATCTTTATAAATACAAAGTTTGAAGTGGATATCGGGCCGGGAAGTACCTAAAATTTGTTTCCGTTATCTCCGTAAGAAATGCATTGAGGAATTTAAATGTCCCTCTGGGATCGAACCAAGGACCATCAGCGAATATGTAAAATTTGATTACGAAATACTTTTATGGTATCTAACCTCATACGGAATTTCAAGTTTCTATGCCATCGGAAAAGGGTCCAAAAAAAATCTTAAAAATCGCCACAATGTATTTTAAACGGCCGCTTTTTGCCTTGACCTAGCATCGAACCCAGGATATTTTCCGTAAAACTCATTTATGTTTTCGATAGATCATGACCATATATATTGGCTCCTTGAGTTTTAAGTCCCTACCTATCCGGCAAGTATTTTTTAAAAATTCCCAAAAATAAACGCAATGCATTTAAATGGGAAAAATCGGGACTTTGGGGCCCTCTGGAATCGAACCCATGACACTGAGGTTCAAAATCACAATTTTTCTGGTGGTTACACGATATGGCCAATACGTCGTAAAAATTTCAAGCCGATGACGCTTGTGGTTTAGGCTGTGAATTAGTATCCTATCTATATACCTATCTATATATATATATGAATGAATCCGGAGAAGCATCTATATATAATAGATATATATTCAATGTGTTCTAGCTTTACTTGGTGGAAAGCCATAAGGAAATAAAATGAAGACTTTGTAATTTCCACATGAAAGTTTTTACTGCACAACCGATTTCAAATCTTGAGAGTTATCCTCTGGTCAGACCTGAATATGAGGTTCCAGAATTACTAAAGACTTAAATTATATTTCCTTAAAGTGACTCGAATTTCAATTGTAATTCACTCTTCTTCAAAACTATTGGACAAGAATTACTTTTGTTGTTCATATTTTTTCCAAACATAAAAATTTCTATTAATACAGATTTATAATGAGCTTGGTTATTTTGGTAAACGCTCTACATGCCCGTAGGATGCACTTTTAACGATAGCGCTTAATTATGATATGATATAATCAATCTATGATATGATAATTAAAAGAATATTAATGACTGTAAATTAGGTCAAAGAAGAAGGAAAGAAAGAAAGGAAAATTAGAGAAAACATAATAAGAATAAAAATGGAATAACAATGAAACAATGTTAAATTTGGATGTGGACATCTAATAATGAAGGGCATCATTAATCCCTTAATAATATAATTAATCTACATTAATCTGACAAAAAGCCATGAAAGTTCATGGTTCCATAATGTACACCTAAATATATATCTTGTTAGCTGAAAGTAACTTCTTGGACCATTTGCCATAGGAAAACCACTGAAAATTCAAAAAACTCTTTTCTCTAGGAAATGAGATTCATATTGAATGCACATTCAAGAAATATGGACAACTTAGCAAAGGAGCACTAACTCACCTCAACTTCTTTCAAATTGAGAAACGAAGAACCATATTTAAAGTCTTTTGGTGGCTCCCAAGCAGTGTCACATCTCTCCAAATTGATGAATGCCAGACTTCCTTCACTTGTGCTATGTGTTATCCATGGATTTTGGTATTGATTTTCCTGAAAATAATCTTATTTAGTGTCAACATTTTAAATAAATCGGAATACTCTATTTGCAGTGAAAATAAAAGTTCTTATTACAGAAATATGATTTTTATAAACCCATATCAACACAGCAACAACATTATATGTTATTATGTGAATGATTGTGAGAGACAATCCTAATTCTCAAATTATTAAAGTGGTATTTAATTTCTTTGGATATAGCTATAACAGATATAATCAAATTAATAAAAATATGATATGATCAACTACAGCACTACCCCGCATTCATGTACCCCATCTCTAATGTTTTCCTGCAGTTAACAACACTTTTTGCTGGACCCTCTGATTTCATATGTTCTCAATGTATAAGAATCCTCAAGTTTACGTTTATGAAATTTTACACTTCCCCCGTTCACACCACACGTCCAGGTGCAAGAAGGGGTTTTTCACAGCGATAGTGATGGATCTCGTCCGCCACAGAGGACGGGATACGTCTAGGGGCACTAGGATTCACTCTTTATCTGTCTATTGCACTTGTATCTTTTGTTTGAGTAATTTCCTAATTTTGTTATCTGAGCCTTCAATCTCCATTCTTGTTAGGAATGAAAAAAAAAAAGAAGAAAGACCTTCACTATTGATGAGAAGTTTTGGATTTTGGAGAGATATGTTCCGCAGAAAATGAGTTGCGCTTACACATGAAATACAGCTTTCTGTATCCATGCTGAATTCTACGATGAAAACAAGGACAAGTATTGTTTCCAGTGTATCAGAATGCAGACTAAACTCCAAGAAATGAAAATACGCTACTTACTAAAAGTCTCAAGAATTAAAGGAGCTGGTAAGATGCTGGTTAGATACTTAAAGTACTTAAGGAGGTTCTTGGAATAAAAAATTTCAGTGCATCAAATGGATGGATCTACCGATTCGGAAAGAGGTGATAACATTGGTGATACTAAACTTGGGGTTCCTGGTGCTAAGGAGGCACCCCAGTTTTTGCAATCAAAAGCCTTGAAAAAATTGGTAACATCAGTATCAGGAATCTATCTTTTTCTACTCATTTTACCGCATTTAAAAGATGCGATTTCAGTGGTGGCAGTGGCGGCAGAAAGATGTGGTTATATTCATTTATTCATTGTGTTGATTCATAATGTTACAGAAATATTATCAAGTTCGCCATTTTAATTATCGAATTTCCTGTAATTACCAGATATAGTGCGTGTTATGTTTACCAGAAGTATCAAAATCTGGCAGTAGCAAAAAGTGTAATGTGGATAACATCCATACAGACAAATAATATACTATTAGTATTAACTTAAGAAAAACTTCCACGTCCCAGATACACTGCAAATTTGAGAGACTTATTTTGGGAAAAAAAACCACGATGTATGACATTCATACTCGCTTGGATCAGAGCTGCCAATTTTCCCCGGTAAATTGCACATAAGTTTTAAATTCAAACTTCAAACATGCAGAAATTTTGCTATATTTTGCAGTTCTAAAACTGTGAAGTAACACAAACCTTGATCCTCCTCCCCTCACGTACCACGCCTGGCAAGACCCTGCCCTCAAATTGCGTCATTCAATTTGTGTACAGCCCCTTATTTATTTGAGGGAAGTGTGTGAATGAATAAGAATGAAATACTCCATAATATTAACAATGCACATTTGTGAACTGTTTACTTCTTTTTCCTGAGTATTTTTCTCTATGTAAGTTACTTCCCATGATTCTCACTTTTCCCCTGTTTACACCACTAATCCTGTGGTCCCTTGAAAAATGTAAAAGAGGTGTAATACTGCATGATAATCAAAGCAGAGCATATAACAATCTTTGTCAGTAATTTTGATCTGGAAGTGTAATTCAATACCTTACATCAGAAAATATGTTCACTACAAAAACTTCTAGTTATTATATTTAAAAAACATATTTAAGAAAAATTTAACAAACTTCTCATTTCTAAATTTGTAGTAGAGAAATACGATTTATATTTTCTATAGAGGCAGCAAAAAGAAGATTAGAGGAATGCTGTCTCCAAACATTAAGAAAGCTCTTCATACTGTTGTAGAAAAATAAACGGTTTCTTTGGTTATAGAAAATTTCTTCTCCCCTAATTCACCCCATCGTATCCTTGCTACAAATTTAATTTATTATTCCTCAAATTACTACTTGACAAAATATTGAAAGAATAATTATTATGTGAAGCATTAATACTTGTATCTCAAGAACTAAAACAGAAAAGAATCACATAGTTTAATTAAAAGAGAGAACACTAAGAAAAGGCAGGAGAATTGAAGCAATCTTGAGATAACAAAGAGAGAAATTAAGAACAAGAAAAGGAGTGAAGAATTAGAAGAAACACAAGCCAATAGGTCACAATTAATTCATCTAAAAAGCAAGAATATAATAAATATGGAAGTTGGATAATAAAGGAGGGTCAAAGACTTGAGAAATTAACTTTTAAAAAGATATAATAAATAAGGTAGTTAAATAGATCGCAATTGCACACTGATTAAAAACAAAAACAATTACCCGTTTGTGCTTGTATTCTTGTAGTCTTCGGAAGTAGATAGGCTTTAGGTTATTATAAATCTTTTCTTTGAAATGATAAGAGGTAATTTCACTAAAACATTTGTCCCAATTACCTCCCATTAGATTGAAGTTGATAGTCTTCAATGCATCACAAACTGGAAAAGATTTCATTGATTAAAATAGTACAATATAAAACACTATACATGATATAAACATAATGCTTGGTTACTTACGCAAATAGAAACTTGCAAATAGGCCACACATCAGGTGACACAGATAAATATTCTAAATTAATGAAAGCGACTGCATCAATGCAAATGGTAAATTGATGTTGGAGTGACAATAGAAGATTCAGTGATTTATTAATTAAATATCTTGTAGAATGATATATGTGTTAAACTCGATATTTTTTACCAAAGAACATGCAAATGAACAAAATAAACACTTCAAATTGTTAGCAAAGCGGAAACTCAAACAGTCATCACCTGAGATTTTCTAATGGAATGTTATGTTGCTTATCTAACGAGCGGAACACTAGATTTGTTGGAAATGGATTAGCACAAAACTTTCAGGTTCATTGATTAAAAATAGTGGACACATGTCCGACCATCCACCTCAATGGCCTTTGTTTACAAACATTAGCAACTGAATATCGGGCCATGCTATACACATGCATTACCATATCGATATTGAAATTTTCCATTTAGGAAATTACTTTATTCCATTATTTTACTGATAACTTATCTTTTTGCAATTACTGTATATGCCAGCATATAAGTCAAGCCCTAAAATTTTGAGGTGAATTTCAAGTTTTAGCCTGCGTTCAGCGTACAAGTTGACCCAAGAAATAATGCAACACCACTTCCCCAGCTCTAATTTATGGGAAGAAAAACTACGGTATCCATAAATGTATGATGGCTTAAGGAATATTTAATGCATAAGATTAAGATGCTAGAAGTGCTTCTTTCAGCTGTGTGTCAACTTCTCGCCTCCACTTAACTATTACGCAAGTTTCTATCCTTGGTATCACTCAGGCTCAACAAATTAAAATGTGTTACGAAACAGAAACACAATGGTATTAAAAATTTATTATAGAAATAATGGTAATATATTATGGTATTATCAAATCAGAACACTGCTAAAAGAACTTCCATTTACTCCAAACGTAGAGTTGAATAATAATGCTATATAAACAAAAACCGACCATGATGGGCTTATTGATCTTCATTTGTAAAACTTTGAAACATATATTAAATTTTTGTAAAATAAAAATACATGTGAAGAAATGAATATAATTTGCAAAGAATAAATATGCGTCAAATTTATTTTAAAGAAATTAAAATGATTTATTAATTTAGTTTTTTCATTTAAAAACATTTCATAACATGACATAATTTCAGCCACAATTGTATTTCGTAATGAAATTTGTTTTATGTGATATCCATGTTAATTAGACTTGCCAAAAATTAGTTTCAGTAAGAAATAATTGTGGTGAGTTGCGAGAGTTTGTGTACAGTAAGTGTTAAGCAGTCAGTTACACCTATTTACCCCTCAATGGTAAAGGGTTAAATTTTATGTTTGGCATATAAGTCGACCCCTGGTTTTTGAGAGATTTTTTTTATAACTTATACGCTAAATATGTTAAATATCATCTTCTTACCTTACAAGAATTATTTTCCTTTTAATTAACATTAATTATAATAACAATAAACTCCTATAATGCCAGAAAGCTAGCGTCTAAAGCTAGACAACGATACAAAAGTGGTTTTTTGAGTGCAGACTGAAACTTTGCATGGTTATTGCTGAATAAATTTTGCAAATTCACAAGCAAGTAATTTATGTTGATTCCTGCTTCTGTTATAGATTCTTTTGCGAAATTCTTCAAATTCAAACCAATGCTTAAGACATTATGCTAGTTTTTCATAAACCAAGGCCCATTGAAGTGAAGAAATGTCCACTACATTTAAGCAAAGAACGTGCTCTGAAAGTGCAAATGCATTTCCCACAAACCTAGTGTTCCCTTGTCAGCATGAACTTCATTTCAAAAAATTAACTACTTCAAATACTATATATTGAGAATAGACTAGACAAACATCATCTTACTATTTTTCAGAAATATTTTTAAATAATTTATGATAACTCTACCCCACTGAAAGAGGCTTCTTAAAACAAATCATACCTTTAATTCACAGCATATAATCTTGGCGACTTTAATTTATTGCTACAAAACCTATTAATTAACTAACTTAGCATCTATTTATTCTAGAGGGTTTAGCCATAAATCAAATCTCATACTGTTAAAGTTGAAAGCTTTGACTAAAGAGTTTAACCTGTATTTTGGTAGTAAATATAGCATAAATTCCATATTATTTTTTCCTCTGCATAATTCCAATATATTTAATATAGGAACTGATTTAGAATATGTAATTTAACTTCAGCTGGTTTAATTATAGCTTGAAATCTGTAAGCTCTGGAACTACGATAAAATTCTTGATTGAAATATGCAAGAAGTTTTGTGGATTATTTTGTTCAATTTGTGAATAATATTAGACGGTTCCACAAAGTGAAGGCAGAAACAATCCATTACTATAAAATTCTACCAAATTTCGTGGGTTGGTGCCAAATGCCAAATGTAGGTCACTCGACTCCCAAATATATTACCTTTTTTTGCTTCCATGGATTCAGAATGTGCAATCTTAATGATTCTAAAAACATCATCCAGCCATAACTCTCTGCCTTCATTCAAATTGTTGACTTCTTCCTAGATAAAGAATTCAAACTATTTTATAATTTATAAGGTATAACAAGGTTTTTATTGGCATATTTCATTCATGATACCTTCAAAAGTTTCAGATAAAGGGGTGCTAGAGTATCTTCAATTTCCTCAGCATCCATCGATGGACATCTAAGCGCAATTAGCAGCCCAGCCTGATCATTTGATGTAATGGCTGCATTTATTTGGTTCAAGATATCAATCTCTGAAATTATAACCATTATATTTTATTAAATAATTAATGATAAATCCTTTATAGATATTTAAATAAAATTTGGAGTATAATCTCAAGGAAATGAGCCACATAAAACTGAAACATTCAGACTAAAGGGCACCTCAAATCTGATACCATTAAACCTGATATCAAGAGGGAGGTTGGAAAGTGCTATCCACAGGGACAAAATACTACGAGCAGAAGAAGTTCAAATCAATACAGCATAATTTTCTCATAAATAACACTTCTCATACAATTCAACAAAGATGAATGGCATTAAATAGCATGCCTCACACTGAATGATGAGGGGAGACCAGAGTTGCTCCGGCATTTGAATTATGTATATATTTTTAAGGTAGGCTACTAATATCAGTTATATTTTGGTGCATGACAGTTGTTGCAGCCAAAAATCCTATAAAATCAGAATACTCAGTCGGGTGAAAAGCACCAATGGGTGTTCATGCCGCAGTTCATATGCAAAGTATTACATTGCTTCCTAAAGATAAATAAGAGTATGGAATGCAATTGTTGGTATCATGAGGTTTGTAGGTCCAAAAGGACTTGAAAAATTAACTAGTGGAAAATGAGCTCCATGAAACCTTTCTTATTTAGAAACAAAATGTTGGCCGCTCAATGATTGCAGGACTTAGTGTACTACGACCTCGGGTTTAACAGAAATGGTAAAATGTGGAAATTGAATGGATTTCCAATTGCCTGAATCTATGTTAGACAAAAAAGTAGATACCTAAGTAAATGAGAAGAAAATGAATCAGAAGGATAATGAAGTGGATAGACCCAAGGAGAGAGATTTTTATTTTTTACGTAAGAAGTGGTTTTCCATGTAGCAGTAGTTGATGATTATGAAAAGTTGAATAGACCAGCAGAAGCCATTCAGGTAACACAAAGATGCAGCTGTGAAAACATCTAACCTGAAGCACCTATTTGTACAGAGATGCATAATTTATGGCACACATCTAATCGTACAGTAGGACTAGACCACAGTATATTTCAGATCTTACTTTTGTCACATACAACGGATTCAAAGAGTTGCCATTAACCAATTTAGAAAGGGATATCATTGAGGCAACTACAATTAAGATTTAAATGGTGCAGGTCTGTGAAGCAATGAAGGAGGAAATCAAGGAAGATTTTGAAAATGGTACATTTTGAGAAACATCCCAAACAAAAGTAAAAAGCAACGCATAGGTACAAAAATTCTTAAATCCTTATTGCCTATTTTTCAGGTCTCACCTTATGTTCCAAAAGAAAAGATACTTCCTCTGAGGAGGATGAATTAAATAAATTAGTTAGGTAGTGTCGTTCATACAAGATCTAGGAATATTCCTTTACTGTTGCTATGGATTCCTCAAATACAGTGTCAATTAAGATATTGGTGGTAGATGCCACGAATTGGATAAGTCTGGCTATGAAGGAAAAGGCCTTACAGTAATATGTGATACTGTATTTTCGCTACTAACATAAGTAATTTAAGTAAAATATCTCACAGATCTGACTGGTTGATGGGCAGTCATAATTTTCCCTTTCTATCACTAACTGCAAACCCTGCATTAAGGAGAACACTATCTTATTGAGAAAAAAATCATTGGCCCAATGTATTCAATTTAAAACAGGTTTCACTGTATATCAAGAATGCACTTGGTATAGAAAAAACACCAACTTTTTAAGCCAAAAGAACTTACTGAGTCTATTTTCCTCATAGGGTAGGTTAACCATGTCCACACTGTCCTGCACATCCATGTACGTCAGAAGGGGACAGGAATCAGAACTTTTGAGTTGACTGCATTCGTAGAGAGCTTTCCAGTACTGGTTCCTCATTGATGGCTCCAAATCCTGAATTGATGAACTAGCATGTTTTAAACAGCCAATTGGATGCAATAGAGAAGCAATAAATAAAATAATTGACAACAATATCAAAGAGCTTACCTTGATATGCAAGTCGGGATGGCTGAGAGCTATCCATGTATCATTCACATTCAGAGCATTTACCATTTTTGTGATGTTTGCAACCAATGATAACACTCTGACACAGGCCTGTATCTCCGACAGTCCAATATTTGCCTGATTACATTAAGAAAAGATGCTAACTTTTAACTATGACTAACTAATAAAGCTATCATAGCAGAGAAAAAGAGAGATTAGCACAATTGTTAATTTGTACACCTTGTAATCCATCATGAGGCACTCAAAAATGGTGCACCTAGTACAAGAAAGTTACCACCTAAGCTGCAACCCTATCAAACAAACAACAAGTTTCAGGCAGACGAGCCTTTCTCAAGAAGAGAAAAGAAATAAAGATGGAGGACATGGTCACTGGCCTGGCTTTTCCATTTTGTTGTTTTTTTTCTACAATTGTATGCTACTATTCATTGTTTAGAGGCGGAGTACTATTATAGCAATACAGAGATGAAAATCCACACATTTGGTGGTTTAAAAACGGTTTATCCAAAATCGTGAATCTTCTGGCACTCCCACCGCGCTGCTGCGTAGAAGGCAGCCTCATCATTAATTCCGTTGAGTCTAGTAGAATGACCTTCTCCACAAGTGTCCTTACGAATATAAAGGCTTCCATTATGACACCATTGCTCCTTCACCTTTACCATGGAATTACAATCAACTTCTTCAACTACATTGATATTACATTAGAATATATGAGAATAATTCAGTGGATGACTAGTGGTGGTTTTCAGTGGTAATTTCATTGTTTAACTCCCACCAATGAAAAGCATTCCATTATCAGGAGAAATAAATAAAGGAATATTGTTTCAAAATATCTAGATCCTCTTTACTCTCATGACTCCTATATATTTTACAAGTAAAATGTAGCTTGCATACTGCAAGCAGATTGACAGCACTACTTTCTTGTCGGTATCATATTGGGACGGTCCTCAAAAGAAAAAAGAAAGGATTGAAAATATTCTTAAAATTCGCTGTAATTTAATCGTCTGGCATCGAACCCGGATCTTCCTGGTAAACTTACTATGCAGCACAACAGAAGATCACCATCTCTAACTATGTGTGAAAATTCAGGCAGAGATATTGGCTGCAACTGCCTCAAACGACGTCCTACTTTTCCCATATATTCCTAATGAGAGAAATTTTATGTGCCCAGGCATTAAACCCAGGAACAGTACAATCTTATCGATTTTTTTTTCAAAATCCTAGTCTTAATATACATCTTCCATGTAAGCAAGAACTTCCTATCATTTCAATAAGTGCATCAAAAAAAATAATGTAAAACTACCTCAATGTATTTTAAAGGGCAGATTTTTGCATCGTCCTAGCATCGAACCCAGGATTTTTTTCCATAAAAGTCATTTATGTTTTCAATAGATCATGCCCATACATATAAGCTCATTGAGTTTCGATTCCTTACCTATCCAGGAAGTATTTTTATATAATTCCCGAAAATCAAATCAATACATTTAAAGGGGAAAAATCGGGACTTTGGGGCCCTCTGGAATCGAACCCATGACACTGAGGTTCAAAATCTCAATTTTCTGGGGGTTGCATGTTATGGCCAATACGTCGTAAAAATTTCAAGTCAATGACGCTAGTGGTTTAGCCTGTGAATTAGCATCCTATCTATATAGCTATATATATATATTCATTCATATATAGCTATATATATGAATGAATCCGGAGAAGCATCTATATATAATAGATATTCCAGTATGTAGTTTAATTAGTATTATAACAACAACAATTTGTATAATATTACTATACAAAAATTCACACAACTAGTTTTGGCACATCATCTTCAATGTAGAAAGAGCATTCGGGTCTCCAACCGGGTTGCCATTGGGTCAACGTTTCAGGAGCGTACTCTGCCCCCATCTTCAGGAACTACTGCAAGAGCAGTTCCTGAAGATGGAGGATAGTTTCTGAGACTGTAACTGCAGGGATTCTGACCCTTTTATGGACTGTTTGCAGTAAGGGGCTTTCAGCAACTAAATATTATTGCAGTTGTTTTGTTGATTAATTATTAGTTGCAAATATTGCCAATATTACCTTGCAAATGAAAGCCTTGTTTTATGCTGATAATGTACAACTTTTAAAGGAAACTCTGGTGCTAATATTGACGCATTTAGTATACTGCCATTACAAAAATGAGAAATTGGGATTATCTTGGATATATTGGAAACACTTCCCATTGTTATTTATTCTTTGCATATTCAAGAATATTTGAATTTTATTAGATTATTTTTGTAATTTATTTTCCTTTTTCTGCTGCCCTCGTGGGCTTCTTGGAACTATGAGGGTAATAAAGTATGAGGAGTCAGTTTGGCTTCGTTTTTCCAATGGTAAATGTGTGTTTTATTCGTTCCTCTAATCTTTGAATATAGAGTAACTGCACAATTATCCAGGGAGTTGGGATAATAGAAGGAAAAATTCAACAAGTCTTTCACTGCCTACGAGAAGTGAAAGAAGAACCTCAGCTCCTCACAGATCAGAAGTGGGATTTTTGCAGCTGCAATTGGGGAAGTCTGCAACAAAAGCGACAGTGCCCAAGTTACGGGTATTCTGAGGATGTGGATTGTTATCGGTGATCGTCGTGACTGCCATTGGGATTGTAAGCACACATAGCAGCAGAAAATCTAGTAGAAACAAGGTCAGTTTGGAACTGTGTGGTGTTAAAGAAGAGCAAGCAGGAGGATTCCTGTTTTGGGGATGTGCCATAACTAGCGTCAGTTGACGTCACGTAGTGTGATCTTGAGATGGCTTCGGGGAATACCAGCGAGACTGCGGTGACCAGGGGTATGAAAATGGAGGATGACTGGTGTTCGGGGATGGAGTTAGGAAAAGTAAAAATTGAATAAAACGGCTGGTTAGAGGTTGGAAGTGATTTGGGGGCATTTGCAGGCAATAGTGCACACATTTCGTGAGGATAGGCCAAGCATCAAAGAGATTGGAGAAAATTCTAGAGAAAGAGTATTATTGAGAAAGGAATGGGAACGCGAGGGAACCATAGAGAACGCGAACTTACGGATCGGGAGAGAAAACTGCTTTGAGTAGGAAGGGTAGAAAATGAGGCATCTACAATGTCGCGTAGAGATTCGGCAGTAAAGTTGTTGCCTTGTTTCAACTCATCAGAGAGAAATGAGCTTACAGCTACGCAGTGGATTAAGAGGGTTGAAGAGATTGCTGACGCATATTCTTGGGGTCAAGCGGTTTTACGCAATTGGTGGGAAAATTAGGTGGTGCTGCTGAATTTTGGTTTGACAGCGTAGTGGAAGATGTAAAAACGTGCACAGACTTTAAAGGAAAACTAGTGTGCGGGTTCCTGACATCAGTAGATGATGCCGATGTACATTAGGAACTTGTGGGAAGGTGGAATAGAAAGACGAAGAATATGAAATGTATGTGTACACCATGAAAGCCATCGCCAAAAAGGGGAATATAGACAACAATTCGCTGATAAAATATGTACCACACAGCATCGAGGACAGGAAGATGACTAGAGTCTTGGCAGTAGCAGAGTTCGATTCGGTGAAGGACCTCCTCCGAAACAGTAAATGGTACAAAAATGTCTGCAATAGAAGTAAGCCTTATGACAGGCAGGCTATCACAAATGAAGAGCAAGCACTACATCGACTGCTGAAGAGAGAAGTGAATGCGGTTTCGGCACCTCAAGGAAATAGACAAGTGTTGGGGATGTTAGCGGCTAGAGTGACGTGCTACAACTGCAGTGAAGCAGGTCATTTGACTAGGGAACGCCAGAAGAGTCCAAAATTTAAATGTTTTTCTTGTAGGATGGAGGGCCTTATGGCCAGACTATGTCCGAGGTTGACCCAACGAGAAGAGAGCTGCAATGTTCAACGAATTCATCAGGATAGTCCCGAATTAAAAGACGAATATCATAAAATAATACAATTGGATGGAAATTTGATGGTGGCATTTGTTGATCTGGGAAGTGATTGCATCACTCAAATTCAGTCAGCAGCAGAACGATTTGGCATCAAATACTTCTGTAACAGAATCCTAAGAGTCCTGAAAGGATTCGGAGGAGGAGAATGTCGGACATTGGGGACAAAGTTGATGAACCTGAAGGTTGATGGAATTGGGATCGAAGTTGAAGTTTTTGTCATCCCTGATGAGGCACAAGAAGAAGAATTACCCAATAACACTGGGGTCAATATATGTATAATGCTTATAAGACGAATATTGGTTGGGAATAATTCAATATGGATTACTTCATGATGACTACCCCCTATAATTATGCAACCCCTCAACACAATTGAATCTCTAAATTTTCACTCAAGTTCAGTGAGCGATTCCTACTGGTGAATTGGTTTTCCCATTGCTAGTGAAGAGTCGTCAAGGCTTTCTTCTATTACCATTGAACATTTCTATTTAGAAAGAGTAATCATTCACTGATTTCAAAGAAACCTTCTAGAATATCCTCCATAATTTGGATGTAAAAATTCAGAAATCCTGATGCACTAAAAACTACAAAAAGGCCTGTTAAACCTCCAGAGCCAAAAAAATTGTAGTTGTCATAACTTGACCACCACAATTTCCATGATATCAAGACTGCCTGTGCAGGAGCATGGCAACAAAGGTGCTGGTGAAGCCATGCTCCAGGAGTTTTTTTGCATAGTTGGAAGAAGAATTCCCTAACTATTGGTTTGTCCATGCAGATACGAAAAGCATTAACCAAAATAACCAAGTTCATCCTAAATCTGTATTGATTGAAATTTTTATGTTAGGAAAAAATATGGGCAACATAGTAATTCTTGTCCAATATTTTCGAAGAAGAGTGAATGTGTGAGATTTGAGCCAATTTAAGAAAATACGAATAAAATTCTTTCATAATACCATACAGCTTCTACAGCATCAAAAGCAATGACTTATAGTAAGTATTTATGCAATTAATAAAAAGAAAAGCCTTCAAAACAAGCCTAAGAAGGAATACAAAACATGCGCTCAAAACAGAGAAGCAAACACGTCTGTGATGTGGATTGCCGCTTGGGTGGTAACTTTATTTTTGTCCTAGCTGTACTAATATATGATAAAAACGAAATGATTTTGAAGAGAACAATGAAAACCAATTTGTAAATCCGATAAGGTAATCAATCAATATGTAAATCTGAGAAACTAGAACTAAATTCTGAAGATTTTTTTACAGATTATACAAATTGTAAGTTAACAACTTCTATACAGCAAGAAAAATTGATTAGTTTTGCTTCAATCACTGCTGAAGCTGAAACTTAAATGATCTCATTACTCAGTAAAATCTGATTGTAGATATTTCTTTCTTCTTTCAGGATATAATTAAAATTCATTTCACAATTAAATTTCATTATAATCCATATTTATTTGAAAAGAAAACTAAGAGGTTAGGCAAAAATACAACTATTTCCCTGTTTGCATCCTACTTATAGACACCTTTCAATTGAATCACCGTGTGTAATGGCTCATACAGCACTTACATGCACAGCAAATTTTATGGTTTAGAATTTACAAAAAAAATACTTATACATTTATTTTAACAGTTTTTGTAGTTACGGTAAAAATCTGATATTAAGAATTCAATCTTTTAGGAAAAGGTAAATTGATTCAAGATTCACAAAACAACTCCTAAGTGATAAGTGAAGATGGAACTAAATGCACTGTTTGCATACATTTATGATTGATTTAGGAATTTATTTTACTAACATAAGTGTTGTAGATGAAATATTAAAACTCTTCCTCTGGCTATGAGATCTACACATTGTTATTATTTCATTTACATTACAGCTGACCATCCACTTTGTAGCTAAAAGAACAGAAAAATTTCTATTTATTACATTTCTCGCAAATGAGGTTGTGCTTGGATCTTGAGCCTGTCTAGGCCTATAAGACTGATTTTAGAGCAGAAGGAAGTATTCTCGGGTTTCCAACCGGGCAGCGTCTCTCCATTCTGTCAACGTTTCGGCTACGCACACTGCAGCCATCTTCAGGACTGAAGCATTCGAAAATTTGTCGTCTTATATAGGGGTCCGGAGAGTCCCTTTCACTTTTTCAATTGGGCTGTCCAAGGGGAAGTCTCCTTTCACAGGTGTCCGGGCCAATGAGCGGGAGGCGTGAGTCCTATCCATCCTTCCATTGGCGATGGGTTTCGGCGTCAGTTCCTTTCACTTTCTCCATTCGCGATTCTGTCCTTGTTGGTTATTGGTTCCTTATTCAGTCTGCGGATGGCAGCGTCCCAAGCGCTACTGAGGAGCAGTCCTCCGTCGCGGTTTATATTTTGGGGGTTCAGCCGGATCTCGATGGCTTCTTTTGCTATTCTATCCCAATATCCTTTCCCCCTGCAAAGGATTTGGGTGTCTTCAATCCTGGGAGAGTGGTTTTCTTGGAGGCAGTGCTCTGCTATTGCCGACTTGGTGGGATGGTTGAGGCGTATGCACCGTGAGTGCTCCTTTAGGCGGGTCTCAATCGTTCTGCCAGTCTCCCCGATGTAACTGAGTCCGCATTCACAGGGCACTCTGTAGACTCCCGAAGATCTGAGGCCGAGGTTATCCTTCGCTTTTGAGAGCACGGACCCCACTTTGGTATTGGGGATGTGGACTGTCCGAACATTGTGTTTTGCTAGGATTCTGCTTATTTTTCCTGAAACACCCCTAACAAAGGGAAGGCAGGCTGTTGCAGCTGGTTTTTCTTTTTCTACTAAGTTTTTTGTTTGGTGGGTTGTCTTTCGAATAGCCTCGTTAATGTCTCGTAGCCGGTGACCATTCTGCGTCAGAGAAGGATCCCACAGAATCCATCCACAGGAAAACCTCAGCACTAATAAAGAAATCCAGCATTCCAACGGAACTGCATAGGACCCTCCTCCCACAGGCTCCCGTTCCACCAAGGCTATATGGCCTACCGAAGGTTCACAAACCGAACTTTCCCCTGAGGCCCATCATAAGTGGAATAGACTCCCCCACGTATCACCTTGCCAGATATCTCAGCAAACTTCTAGCACCGCATATAGGCAAGTCTCCACATCATGTGATGAACTCCAGGGATTTTGTTGAAAAGATACGACCATACCGCCTGAGCCCCAACGACCTCCTAGTGAGTTTCGATGTGGTCTCACTCTTCACCAGAGTTCCGGTTGATGACACCCTCCAGCTCCTAACCCCATGGTTTGACCACGGCACGCTGAACCTCTTCCATCTCACATTGAAGTCAACCTACTTCCTGTACCAAGGGAAGTATTTCGAACAACGCGATGGTGTTCCAATGGGCTCACCCATCTCTCCGGCAGTGGCTGACCTCTTCATGGAGGACTTCGAACGGAAGGCACTTCGATTGCACACTCATTGGCCCGGACACCTGTGAAAGGAGACTTCCCCTTGGACAGCCCAATTGAAAAAGTGAAAGGGACTCTCCGGACCCCTATATAAGACGACAAATTTTCGAATGCTTCAGTCCTGAAGATGGCTGCAGTGTGCGTAGCCGAAACGTTGACAGAATGGAGAGACGCTGCCCGGTTGGAAACCCGAGAATACTTCCTTCAAGCAACTCACCGGGAAAAAACTACTTCTTACTGATTTTAGAGCAGTTTAATCTCATGAGTAAGTACTTATGATTAGAAAAGTAATAATTCAATATCTTAAGCATGCTTGCAATTTTTTATAAACTGTTTAAGGGATACTTAGTCATTTTTTATGATAATTAACACATTTTATTTTACTATACTATCAAGCATTAAAATAATTGGAATAGTATGACACAACATTGATACAAACAATAGTTATCTCCAGAAATACAGTTTGCACCCTATGAAATTCGAAAGCTTCTTACCCCACAATCAGCTCGATCATTCCTCATCTCTTCGTAATACAATGGAGCAGCAAAGTCATCAATTCCTTCAAGTTGGAGATCACTGTTTTTCAAAGCTTTCAGCGTGTCCCAACAATTGCCACAATCTAAAGACTTGTTTACTGCGGCAACAGCATGCTCCTCTAAAAATGAATCCAGGCACCCATAAAGATAATGCCAATGGAGCTTTCAATAAGATATCAAAATATTTCACAAAACTTACTTGCTTCCTTTAATGCATGGGCTTTATTGCAATCATCAACAACTTCTTGAAGAAGAAATCGACCTTCTGACATGAAAATGTTATTGTTTGTATTTACGGAGTTCATCTTCTTACAAAAATCCTCACAATATTGTGGTATACAAGCATCTCGTATTCCCTAGCAGAAAATAAAACATTTGAATGAAAATTCAAAAACAGCAGGTGAACACCAAATAACAAAATTTAATAACATAATATGATTAACCTAATACTTGTCCTAGACCCTTCTCCAGTGGCCATAAATAAAACTGATTAAGAACATCTGAAATTATTGTTTATATAAGGAAAACAGTGCCTACCCTATACCCTGAGCAACTTTAAATACGAATACTCAAATTTAAATAGTTAAAGAATTACCAATTAATGCCTGAAATTCGTACTGCGAGTTAAGCACAAATATTATATTATTGAAATCATTCCTTGTTATAAAAAGATCTTGAGATTTTTATCTTTACTAATCTTTATAAATCTTGGTTTCATCCATATATGATCTCGTGAGTCTTTTTTATGTTCTGATTTTGATATTTTAAAACTTTTATAAGTTTGTGAGTAGATTCATAATAGCAGACTATTTCATTTTTTTACTTTCTCCATATACAGAAGTATAGAGAAAGTATTGTTTTCATGAAAAATATCGACTTCGAGATAGCAACGGAAATACATGTTCTGGGGTCCCTAGAATAGGTTTTGACCATTTTCGGAATGATGTCTGTGTGTATGTGTGTGAGTGTGTGTGTGTCTATATGTGTGTGAGTGCTTGTGGGCGCTCTAACGTAAACACTATTAGTCGTATCAATACCAAACTTCATATATTGAACTGTGGTGGGTGTTGTCAGAGTTTATTTGTTTTTGGAGTAAATCGGTTAACCGGAAGTCGAGCTTTATTCTTTGAAGCAAATTTCTGTTTTTGCAAAATATCTCCATAAATATGAAATTTAGGTATATTCTATTATTTATAGAAGTTTTAGAAAATGTAATTTACTATACCTATTGTGTGAAACATATTTTTGAATCACTGATTGTTTAGGAGTTATGTGTGAAATACTGATAAACCGGAAGTTGCTAATTATGTACTTTGTGGGCGCTCTAACATGAAAACTATTTGTCGTATTAACACCAAATTTCATATTTAACACTTTGGTTGCTGCCATTAGAATTGATTAGTTTTTGGAGTAAATCGGTTAACTTGAAGTCGAGCTTTATTATTCGGAGCTCATTTCCGTTTTTGTGAAATTCCTCCATTAATCTGATGTTTAGGTATATACAGTTATCTACAAAAAATCTGATGTGGCCAGCACATGACTTTCTCCATGTATAAGATGTAAATATTTATCCACGGCAGTATTTTCGAACTCTATATTCAATCCAAACTTGGAAGATAAGAGATTAATTTATATCATATTATCTTTTACGTCAAAAACATTATAAATAATGTTTTTCTGGACATGTTCGATGAAAAACGATGAAATGGCCTTCCGCCCCATCGCCCAGAGCGCCCACAACGTATATAATCAGCAACTTCCGGTTTATCAGTATTTCACAAATAACTCCTACACAATCAGTGATAAAAAAATATGTTTCATACATAAGTTATAGTAAATTATATTTTCTAAAACCTTTATAAATAATAGTATATACCTAAATATCATATTTATGGAGATATTTTGAAAACCGGAAATGAGCTTTGAAGAATGAAGCTCAACTTCCGGTTAACTGATTTACTCCAAAAACTAATCAACTCTAACGACACCAACCAAAATACTATATATAAAATTTGGTGTTGATCCAACTAATTATTTTCATGTTAGAGCGCCCACAAAGTACATAATCAGCTACTTCCGGTTTATCAGTATTTCACGAATAACTCCTAATCAACCGGTGATACAAAAATATATTAAATACAAAAGTTATAGTAAAACACATTATCTAAAACTTTTATAAAGTATACAATATACCTATATATCATATTTATGGAGATATTATGAAAACCGGAAATGAGCTTTGATGAATGAAGCTCGACTTCCGGTTAACCGATTTACTTGAAAAACTAATCAACTCTGACAGCACACACCACAGTACTATACATGAATTTTAGTATTGATACAACTAATAGTTTTTACGTTAGAGCGCCCACTGTCACACACACACACACACACACACACACACACACACACACACACACACATACACACATACATCATTCCGAAAATGGTCAAAACGTGTTCTAGGGACCCCAAAACATGTATTTCCGTTGAAATCTCGAAGTCGAATTTTTTCATGAAAACAATACTTTCTCTATACTTCGTATATGGAGAAAGTAAAAATGTATTTGTATGAATCTTCCAAGTTTAGATTGAATCTAGAGTTTGAAAATACTGTCGTAGATAAATATTTATATCTTATCTATGGAGAAAGTCATGTGCTGGCCACATCAGATTTTTACTTCCACCCTATACATAGTATAAAGAAAGTATTGTATTCGCAAAAAATTCAACCTCCAGATTTCGAAGGAAATAGATGTTTTGGGGCCGAAAGAGTTCATTCTCGCTATTTTCCCGAACATGTCTGTCTGTGTGTGGTAAAAAAAGTTTGTGGGCACTCTATCTTAAAAAGTAATTATCAGATCATTTAAAAAATTCATATTTAGTATTTTCCTCACAATGCCAAGAGTTAATTAGTTTTTGGTGAATATCGCTTAACCGGAAGTTGCGGTTTATCCGGAACAAAATTTCATTTCTTAAATATCTCTGTAAGAATGCAATGAAGGTATATACAATTACATACAAAAGTTGTAGATAATGTACTTTACTACAACTTTTGTATGAATTATTTTTTCGTAACACTGATTGTTTAGGAGTTATTCTTCAATAATGGTTAACAGGAAGTTGTTGTTTACCCAGAAATTGAAGTTTTTCATAAATATCTGTCAGAATGCAATGTAGGTATATACAGTTATGTACAAAAGTTATAGATAATGTATTATACTGCAACTTTTGTATGAAACATTTTTATGTTACACTCATTGTTTTGGAGTTATTTATATATTACCGGCATAGGCATCTATTTTCAATAAATATGGAGAAAGTCATGTGTTGGCCACATATGATTTTTTAATTTGTTACCATTGTCTATAATGCAGTATATTGTCTAATTTCTTGTATTTTATGAATAGTATTGTGCTAAATAAAACTCGTTATTATTAGGGGAATGTGGGGAATTTCAAATCATTAGTCTTATCTGACATTCGATCTATAGGAAACCTCTGCCATCGTATTATTTCAGCTTCATCTCATTTTTCCATTAGCAGTCGAACTGATGAGACGTATTTTGTGCTCTCTGCGATAATGAAGTGATTTTTGAGATTCCAAGAGTGTTTTTGTGTTTTAAAAACTACATTGGTATTTCAACATGTTTGCGTAAAACCAAGCAGATAAATTTTAAATCATTGTGTGTGAATATTATTTACACTCAAAAAACATTTTTTGAATGAAATTTGGTTCTGTGACTCATGGGCGGCTATTTTGTAGAACAAAGCTTGTGGGGAATATCGAACTACTTAGTTTTTGACATTTTTCAAGTGGATAATGTATTTTTTATGCTCCTTAATGGTTTTCATGCAAAATCACAATAAATTATCGACCAAATACTAGTTATAGGCAGTTTTTCGAACTATTTTTTGAATTGAAGAACTTGGATGGGTCTGTGTAAAGCATTTCAACTGATAATTTGCAAATAAGACAAGTGAGCTTGAAGTTTGTTCCCAAACTTTTTACTAACAGAAGGAAAATCGTGTACCATTTTGCATGGAATTGAAGGCTAATCATGATTTGGACGTCCAAGATTATAACTGGAGATGAAGATGGCTATGATTGATGAAAATTCAGATTTTCCAATGGAAAGCGAGTTGCTCTCTTCACCCTGAGGTTATCAAAGTGAAACATCAGGCTTATGCTCATTCAGAATGAAGGAGATATTTTTTATTGTTATGCTCATTGTTTTTTGGACGGCAAGATGCGATCAGAGTTCATTCGTAAAAGATTAACAGTGAACTTTGGCTTTCTCCTTCTTCACGACAATGCACTGTTCCACACCTCGCTTCTGATCCGCGAGTTTTTTGCAAAAATAAGATTTTTGTTTGTTTACAACCACCTTAATTTACAGGTAACTTCTAGCTCTTCTCAAACACAAAATCAAATAAAAAACATGGAAAAAAGAAAACTTTTTGATATAATTCCCAACATAAGTGTATTGCTAGCCAAGGGAAGACTTGATCAACCCTTGTACATTCTGATGACAGTACAATCTGATTCTATGCAGTTAATGGAATATTGAACACAGAATTATACTTTTTCACGAAGGTTTTTATTAAGGAACTACCGGTTTCGGTATATTACCATCGTCAGGTTCAAACAAAACTGAATCCTTAAACTGCTTGAGACTTGCATTGTAATTTGGGTGATGGTAGTTTCTCTAGTGAAGGTATGTCTCAGCCAAAACTTTTTTCTATACGATGGGTGTTTTTACGAACAAAAAGACGGTTTGGCGATGGGGTCGGCAACTCTATCCTCATTACTGACAAACATCTTCAAGGACTCCTTAGAAGAAAAGCTGTTTAAATGGAACTCGGTTTTACTTAATAATGTAATCTGTTGGTTTGCTATGTTGATGACATTTTTACTTTCTCCCTATACATAGTATAGAGAAAGTATTGTATTTGCAAAAAAATTTGACCTCCAGATTTCAACAGAAATAGATGTTTTGGGGCCCATAGAGTTTGTTTTCGCTATTTTCCCAAATCCCATGTCTGTCTGTGGTAAAAAAGTTTGCGGGCACTCTACCTTCATAAGTAATTATCCGATCCTTTCCAAAATTCATATTAAGTATTTTCCTAACAATGTAAAGAGTTGATCAGTTTTTGATGAATATTGCCTAACCGGAAGTTGCGGTTTATCCAGAACAAAATTTCATTTCTTAAATATCTCTGTAAGAATGCAATGAAGGTATATACAATTACATACAAAAGTTGTAGATAATGTACTTTACTACAACTTTTGTATGAATTATTTTTTCGTAACACTGATTGTTTAGGAGTTATTCTTGAGTAATGGTTAACCAGAAGTTGTTGTTTATCCAAAAATGGAGGTTTTTCATACATATCTTTTTTAGAATGCAATGTAGGTATATAAAATTATATACAAAAGTTATAGATAATGTATTTTAATACAACTTTTGTTCGAAACATTTTTCTGTAACACTCACTGTTTTGGAGTTATTTATATATTACTGGCATAGGCTTCTGTTTTCAATAAATATGGAGAAAGTCATGTGTTAGCCACATCAGATTTTTTGTGAATGGAATGGCACCCATAGACAACTTGCTGCTTTCCTTGCACTTTTGAACTCCCTCCACCCTAATGTTTCCTTCTCCCATGAGACCGAAAGTAATCATATCTTGAACTTCCTTCACCTAACTTTAACTCTTAAAAATAATAAGATTGAATTTAGCATCTATCGTAAACCCACTTACACAAATAGTGTCATTCCTGCCTTTTCTAACCATCATTACTCTCATAAATTAGCCTCTTTCCATAGCCTTATCGATAGATAATTACAGATACCCCTTTCCCCCATTAACTATTCCCGTGAACTAAATACTATTAAAGCTATAGCCAGTGCCAATGTATATCCTACCATTTTAATTGACAAATTGTTTCCACAGAAAGAGAAGAACCTCATTACCAGACGAATTTTTCCCCTTGCCTCTTTTACTGATATAGAAACCCCTTGATGTGTGGCCCTCTCCACTCCATTTAAAGGCTCCATATCTTATAATCTGCAAAAACTTTTAAAAAAATATAACGTGATTCCAGGATATAAAAATAATACATAACCAGCTAATGCAATTACTAGCCAATTCGAAAGATAAATTCAAAGCTTTAGACAGACCGGGAGTGTATAAATTAAATTGTAAGGATTGTGATGGTGTTTATATTGGGATGACAACCCTCAATTTTAATATCAGAACACCATAGAGCTTTCCTCCATAAATCTCCCTCCTCCCACTTTGCTAAACACCTCTTCAAAAACGGTCATTCTAGTCATTTTTCCCCAGATATCCTTCACTTTCAAAGTAAAAGTCCTCGAGTCCTAGAACAGCTTGAAATTAAACGTCACCTCTCCTACTCCCATTGTTCCCTTATTAACGAGTATCTTTTTCATTCTCCCTCCCCCATCTTGGATTCCGCCCTCTCCCCCATCCTTTAGTCACCTGTAAACTTCCCCTTCCTACCTCCTGATTGGTTGTCATTGTATGTATGTCTATTTCCAACTCTTCTAGATTGTATTTTATCTGTCATCACCCAAATTGCAATGTAAACCTCGGCAGTTCGAGGATTTAGTTTTGTTTGAGTCAGACGATGGTAATATACCGAAACCAGTAGTTCCTTAATAAAATCTTTGTGGAAAAGTATAAATATGTGTCCAGTTATGTCTTTCCACAACATCTCGGCAAAATCGATATATTATAAGTTAATGGAATATAATGACAGAGCAAAATTTTTCTTTCACTTGTTATCATGGAAAAAAATGATATCGGTAGATTGTGAACTTACTTTAATTTGGAAAAATGGTGACTGCAAAAGATGTTTAAAGAGTTTAAATTGCCTCTTCTCTGCAGATTCAATCATTTTGTTCCAATTAGAAGCAACTGAAATGAAATATATAACACATCAGAGAAACAAATCTATCTTTCAACAAATATTATATGAATGTAAACTCACAATTAACGGATGAAATATGTCCCTGAATCTCTCCAAAGGTGAGCAATTCATCGTAGGCATCACTTATGTAACTTTCACTCAATGACTGCAAGAAAAAGAATCCTATGTATTTTTTAAATTCCAAGTCAAAAAGAGAGCTAACACCTTAATATGCAAAGGGTTAAAATATATATCAGTGCATAATAGTACTTTCAAAATATTATAACTAATACTTTATAAGAATATTTATCTCTACTTTGATCTTGGGATTAAAGGTTAATAAAAGAATTTCACTGCAGGAAACTAAGCAGAAAAATCAATTTTCATGTATCTTCTCATGAAGAATTGAAAATTATGAATGAACACAGATCCATTAGATACAGAGAAATCAACACCTTATCACTTAACTTGACTTTTAACAATAAGCAAAGTTTGAAAGTGTTGTAACATCCGATTCTCAAGTTAAACATAAACATTTACTCGTTGAATAAACAGAATGATGTAAAATGAGCTTTTCATTACACAACTGAAATTCAGAAAATATGACATAATTTACTTTCTTATCTCCAAATTTTATTCTATACATAAATAAAATAACAATACCTTATTATGAGCAGCAGTAGTCTTATTTTTCTTGGCCTCATATAAGACATTCTGATACTTTATAGACAAATTTGTGTCGATGTATTTCAAACCCACTACTGGGTTGAGCAATGTTTTTACCATTTCACTGCAATCCTGGATCAAAACAAAGTGAAAATCAATTCAATGTACTTGTTTAGTTTTACTGCTTTTTCATTCCCATTTTCTATGTGAGTACATACACACTTTTCCAATCATATATTGTTTAATATAAATCGATATGAGAAGGGGTGACTTCGTGGAAAGCCATTTGCAGAATGAAAACACTTCGTACTTTTACACAGAAAATTTATTTTGCGACCGGTTTCATATGATGTAAGCTTGCTTATACAGTACGGAGTGTTTTCATTCTGCATATATTGTTTAATTGATGTTTCACTGGAAGACAGAATATTTGCCTTGATATTCATATCTTATATATAAATATATTTTCATTGAAAAATGGATATTAATTATATAATTATAATTATATATACACATATTATGTCTGTATTATCATCATCAGGCATTTTCTATCCAACATTGGATGTAGGCCCCCCCAATTACCTTTCCCCTCCCTCCTGTTATTGCTGAATTCTTAACAGACATTACACTAATGCAGTTTCAACAAGTGATGGCTTCCTCAGTGAATTGTTGATACTTTTTAATAAACTTAATAGTTTTATTATAAATTTAAGTTATTATATACAATTTACTTCCTTGGACTGTTGTAAATATCATTAACAGGAATATTGTGCTAAACAGAACCTTGGTTTAAATAGTAAAATGGATGCAGAAATAGCTGAAAATGAATGAGACATGAAACTGATTTATAATTGTGAGGCAGTGCTTAAATGCTGTTAGGATTTACGATACCTATGCAAACTTTGCCATTAATACAAGATTTCATGTCAACCAAAACAAGGAAAAACTGAATAGCAATACAGGTTTTGGGTACGCTGCAGTGCGCTGTCCCCAAATTTATCATGTGTACGTCTCCTTGTCAGGAGACTGCTGCTTGTTGTTAATAAATGCCAATAGGTAGCAGGTGCCTAGCAGCTTGCTCATAAGGGGTTCGCTAGGTATAGGAGTTGAATACAGTCCCTTAGTGATTTCTTTGAGAGGACTCTCACAATGTCGGTTTGGTTTTCGAAAGGGCAAATCAACTGAAAATGCTCTAATTTATGCCATTAATTTTGTCATCAAAGAACTCAATAAAAAAATGAATACTATAGGAATCTTTCTGGATCCGAGCAAAGCTTTCGATCTAGTTGACCGTCAAACCCTACTTGTCACAGAGAGTGCATGTGCAAAAGTGATGGGCATAATTATATACAATAAACTACCATTCACAAGTATTTAATTGAAAGATGTTTTTATTCTGTACAGGAATACTAATAATTAAGAATATGATTTTTACCTTGACTTGTTCTATACATATTTGTATTGTCTTTGGATTAATAAAATTATAACTATTTTATTAATGACATCAGTTATCATACCATTAATTCTAAACATAAAGATAGCAATATAAATTATTAAATGCAAAATAAAAAGACATAAAAAATAAATAACGTGAAAAGTGTCTTACAAGGAGAGGTCGCCAGAATGAAGTTCGGGATTTCGATGAGACCTATTTCATATTGAAGTAGACATAGCGAAAGTAAAAAGTGAGAGAGGTTTCGTCCACATAGGCCTTGGTTCCTGAGAAAATTGACAAAAAAAATATCGTTTTTTGTTGATTATCCTAGGTATGTATGCTTCCCTGCATAACAGCAGATGCTCCCAATGTCGGCAGTGAATCACATGGACCTGCTATCGAATTCGTTGTTGGATGTGTTTTTTCTTACTTTTCTAACTTTCATTTTCAATAACTTAATTTTAGGAATAATAACAATTACTATGCTTATTATTCGGCACCTTCATTAACCCTTTCGAGACTGTTGTTATCTGTAAACGACAGTGATTTTCCTACACTAAAGAACTGTTGTAGCAGAGACTAGTTAAACCAGCAGAGAGCTGACGCAAACCAAGTCTTACGCACTGAGTGTTTAAAGGAAACAAAAGTTTTCCATCTATTGAAATTTTGAAGGGGCATTGCATGACCACATGGTTGACAGGGTAACTCATGAGATTCATGGGATTCTATCGCCAGTGAAACAAGTGGCTGCATCGAGCAAGCTGGAGAATTTATGTCACGGTTTTAACAGTTTGTCAAATTTATTTCACGTCATCAAGTCACAGTTCCGATAAATCTGTGCGTACCATATGCACACAATACCTTTCAGCTGACTGATTTGCTTCCAAAATGGTATATTATAAATAAAATCATTTTTAGTGATATCTTGCATTGCTCCAATACTTCTTCAAATGTCTACGGAAATTCGGTTATCGAATTATTTTTGTAACTATACAGCAAATTAACGGGTAATCATAAAATAAGGGTCAGTATATTTGATATCATCCCGAGTAATTAAGAGTCTACTGTACAGACTTTTAATCGTTCAGAATGCTTAATAAAGGAACCTTTGGAATTGTCGCAGAACTCATCTTGAGATGTGGCCTCCGATAACAGCCCTAAAATAGGAAAACCTTAATTTATGCAACTAATAATGGTAATTTTACATAAAAACACATAGACATTAACTTACGTTTTTCCGATAGAGGCCTCGAGCTATTAGCGGACTGTGAAAAAAAATTTCGGATCTGTACCTTATGAAATCCAAACTAAACTCTCCTTCGAGCACTGTGTTCACTGTGAAATTCTCAAAAGCACTTTTCACGAGCCTAACTATGCGTTCACACCCTCAAAACAGTCACCTGCAGAAGATCTAACTGAGCGTTTTATAATCTGTTTGTCTCTTAAACGTAATCTTAATCTCTGTTTTCAGGGTGTAAGTTTCGAATTGCCTCTCCAATGCTCCTTTGTGTTTTTGCGAGGAGTTAACGAATCAGCACCTTCGAATTATTCTCATGGGAATCTTATCCTATGGTTTGAGTCATCTAACAAAATGATATGGTTAAGAAGTGCATGCTTTGTGCATTGTGTGCGAAACACTCGTAGCGTCCCATTGATATCGGCTGTTGGATGTCGGCTCTAGGCCTGCTCTGCTACCGAAAACATCAACTTATCTGTAATCGGACCCATATTTTCGGGAATGCAAAACTATTGCTGAGTTTATCAAGCAAATAATATGGGTTTTGTACTCTTCAGCAGAAAAACAGGGGGGTTTGAACCCCTAAAACAGAACCCCCTAGCAGACTTTCTCTAGGCTTTTGTGTTAGTTGGAGACCAACCTTTGAGGCGACCACTGCGAAAAAGAAACGTTTTTTAAAAGCATTCGGACTTGTGAAGTGCGTACACCAGGAATTTATTTTCGTAGATATCGTGCAATGATGGATGCTGAGGTAGTTCCTGGTCCATCAAGTGGAGTTGGTTCAGCAGACAGTTTTTCGGAGTCGAAACCAAATTTTAGCAAAGATGATGTAACGGGTGCTGTCTGTTATTTTGAAGATAAGTTTATTAAATATATTTATCTGTTAACGTCGTGAACATAAAATTTTATGACAATTTACTCATAGATGTATATGTATATTTATATATATATTTTTTTTCATAACACAGAAACCTTACGCGAGATGAAGGTTATCGATGATCCCAAATACGCTGTTGTCTCCCTTTGTTCGAAATTAATCGGAGAAGAAATGTTTCGACGATTTCTGGAAGTATTGGATAATTTTAAGTTCGAAGAAGAGGACGAACTTTTTGTAGAGATGGAAATGATAGAGGATTGTGCCAGTCTCCTGGACGAGGATACGCAAGCCGTGGAAGCAGAGAGTTCTACTTCATCGCCAACAGAGGAGAGTGAATCCTCCGACGAACCTAGTCCGAAGGAGTCCAGCTATCATCACATTTCACTGGAGACTAAAATTAAGCTGGTAAATTTTGCAAAAGAGCACCCAAAATGGAGCCTTTCAACCCTACGTAATCAAGGTTCAGTGCTCTTATAGAACAAAGGATTGCTTCCAGTGTGGGAAAAGGATATTAGAAGTGGAGGAACAAAATATGATAAACTGGAAATGATAGACAGATGGGTACATGATCGGTTTGTTGAAGCAAGGCAAAGAAATGAACCTGTGTTTACAAGAACCTTGCAGGAGTGGTCCATTGCGGCGGCGTTTCAGCACACCTCGCCGGATTTTGAATTCTCTGCGAGTGCGACTTGGATAAAATCTTTCAAGAAGAGGCACCGAATAGTGCAACGGAAAGTTACCCGATATATCTCAACCAGCGAGCGAATGTCATTAGAGTAGATAGTGAAATCCGCCGAGCTTTTTCAAAATGAGGCAAGAATGCTAATTCCAGAGTATAATCTTGATTTGGTCATTAATACAGACCAAACTGGGTGTGCATATACGGGGGAAATAAAGAGAACACTTACAGAAAAAGGAGAGAAGACTGTGCAAGTGGCTCTTGGGAGTTTGAAAAAAATTACACATTCCTATACAGCGCAGTATGCATTCACTGCTTCAGGAAAGCTACTTCCAAAAGTTTTTTGTGTATGCAGGAATCTGGAGGTGAATTTGGTCCGCGTGTTTGTGAAAATGTAAAAAAACTAGAGAGAGAATTTTCGAACGTTTCTGCTGTTTCATCTAAATCAGGTAAACTCACAACTGACTTATTTATTACATTCCTTAAAACTGTGATGAGGCTCTATTCAGGTAATAGGAAGTTTTTGTTAATAATAGACTCTTGGGGAGGGCAAACAAATAATGCAATTTATGAACTATCCACTGACGATGATGGTGCACCGACGTGTTGTGTGAAAATTATTCCACCTAAGTGTACATCCGTATGCCAACCTTGTGAAGTTGACTTCTACAGACAGGTCAATCAATTTATTGCGCGCCTCCAGAATTGTACATTTTTGCTTCAGGAGAAGAGGGAAATTTCCTACCGTGAGGATAACATTAGAATCCACTCTTTAATCCACAATAAGTTATCCTCTCCAGCATTCAAAGACATGTTAGAATATTCATGGTATGCATCAAAACTGGTAGATAACAGAAGTGTTTTTCGGAATTTACGAGAGGTTTGTTTTCCTAAAGATGTCCAAAAACATAAGCGGAAGTGCTCAAAAATTAGCTTTATAAGATGTTCATGGTGCTTCTCCTTTCTGTGCTTCCCTTGTTTTTTTGATTTTTATCATCCTAATACATGTTCAGAAAAAATCTAATGAATAAAATGCTCGAAATAATATTTTTTATTTACTTTGCGGTCAATTACTGCTATATTTACAACTGTATGAAAAACCAAGTTATTTAACACTAGAATTCATTATCTCAATTATTTCATAATGAACATTCTAGTAAATTTCGTTTTGATCATAGGAATTGATTAAGAATATATCAAATCAGTGATTCATCGTATCAATCAAAAGGTCGTGCATGAAATTAGCTTTAATGAAAAAACCTAGCAATAAGATAGTTCATTCTATTAGAATTAATTCATGACAGCCCATATCCAGGGTCAGTTAAACATAATTTTACGAATGTGTCGACGAATCCCTGCCCAACTAAATACATAAAAGGGATCAATTATAGTAATTTCCATAATAACAAAAACATTCATTTTTTTAATCTGCTATAAGCATATTAAACAGCTAGGTATCAAGAATCAGTGCACTCTGTATATGATTGTTGAAGTTATGAAGGTTTTGTTTATATTCCTAAATGGTATGGTACGTACTTAATTCGATCATTTTCAAAGTAAAATAAGTATAATTGTAAATTAGTCAATAAAACCATATTCTCGATGAAAAAAATTGGTGGCAGTACCACATATGAGATCACAAGCAGATTATCTTAGGAACGTATTTAGCGATTCTCGCTTCGTCAAAATGTTAAAAGGAGGAAATAATCAATTGTAGTGATTGCTATTATTTCAAAAATTTAGTTATAGATAAAGAAATTTAGAAAAGTAAGAAAAAACACATCCAACAACGAATTCGATAGCAGGTCTATGTGATTCACTGCCGACATCGGGAGCATCTGCTGCTATGCAGGGAAGCATACATACCTAGGATAATCAACAAAAAACGATATTTTTATTGTCAATTTTATCAGGAACCAAGGCCTATGTGGACGAAACCTCTCTCACTTTTTACTTTCGCTATGTCTACTTCAATATGAAATAGGTCTCATCGAAATCCCGAACTTCATTCTGGCGACCTCTCCTTGTTAGTACCAACTTTATCATAATTATTTTTTTGATGTATGAATTTTTTAATTAACTTCAGATTTGCAGGGATAAGAAAGCACCAATATTTAAAAAAATTAACATAAATTGGTATAACTTCAGCTTATATAAGATAAAGCTTAAATTGGTTTCATAAATTTAATACTGTGACCTTTAAATGATAAATATTAACCATCAACAAAACTCACGCAAAAATCTGCATCCAGACAATAGATGACAATATAATTTACCTGTCTTTCAATAGCTTCATTGATTGCTATAACGGCAGCGTGTAGTTGAGCCTTGTCTCCATCCAAATCATTAGTCAGTATACCACCGATCTTCTGGAAAGGAGGCATTTGGATTCCGTACTTATCAAGTTCTTTTCGGACAGCATTGATCTCATCATCTGAAAAAGGGCACATTATAAAAATCAGGAAGAGAAGATAAAATTTTTGGAGGATAAATTAATACATAATAAATCAAAAAAAATACAGAAATATAATTCAAATAAGGTAAAAAAAACTGCGTTTAAAAATGTTTGCACGTGAAGAACAATGTAAGAGAATAATAGCACACAAAAAGTTCTTAGAAAAGCTTTCCAAACCTTCATCTCCCAAGAAAAACACTTTTAGAGGTGTCTGATAAGGCTGACCAACATTTAATCAAATAAATGCGCGGTGGAAATGAAGGAGAAAAAGTCTGCCGTAGCCGGGGATCGAACCCGGGTCTCCCAATTGCCGGTTGGTTGCTCTAACCACTAAGCTACCACAGCAGCACAATCTCCCCTTCACTTCCAAGGGCTATGATGGAGGAGGAGGGTCCATCAAAGATGGCTGGTGCATCTTCGATGTCCGTTGGAGGGCAATGCCATCTTTGATGGACCCTCCTCCTCCATCATAGCCCTTGGAAGTGAAGGGGAGATTGTGCTGCCGTGGTAGCTTAGTGGTTAGAGCAACCAACCGGCAATTGGGAGACCCGGGTTTGATCCCCGGCTACGGCAGACTTTTTCTCCTTCACTTCTACCGTGCATTTACAATAAAACATGTGAATCATGTGAAACTTTTGTTTCAATGATGTTTTGTTTGTTTTGAATCAAATATTTTGGGTAATGTAAAGATAAAATCAAATAGTAATAAAATATTATGCCTGTGAAAGAGACCTTGACAAAGTTTTCCCTATCCATTGCACAAGAAATGTATTACATGATAAACACGAATCTCATTCCATATAGGGTTTTTGGTACCTCCACAAACTCAATCAACTGATTTGTTCTCTGGCTAAAGGATTAAGACTGTGCAGAAGTTAGCCTGCCAGTTAAATTGTCATTTCAAGCATTACTTAAATTTCCTCCACGTTTTGCCTCCATGCAGCCAATGACTTCAATTTTGGAATTTTTCTCCCAGGTGCAGACAGATTCATGTTCTGTTCCCCAACTCAACGAAGCTGGTCAGCTCTCTTTTATTAAGAAAAATCCTTTATATTTCCTATGAACAGGAATAAGGTCCGGTACATAATTTTTATTCCGGTACACAATTCTGAGACAAAAATCTTTTTTAACAAACTCTCACACTCACTCGCACGCCAGGCATATATGGTGAAGCATGCGAGTGCGGCCTCACTTACATTGGAGAGACTGCCCGAACAATTGAAAGCAGACTAAAAGAGCATTCACGCTGAATTCGCCGACAGGAGCCCTCTAAATTGGCGATTGCAGAACACGCGGTCAAGGAAGGACTCAAATAATAGTTTGACGATGCAGAGGTTGCATGCAGAGGAATGGGGTATTGGGACCGTATTGCAGTGGAGGCAATTGAGATCCTCTTCCATAAAGAGAACATGAACCGCGACGAAGGCTTCAACCTTAGCAAATGCTGGAATGTTACCATTAAGAAAATTTCCCAACAGCGAAAAAATGGACCAATCAGAACGCGCCGTGACCCCAAGAAGTTAAAGGCGCCCGTGGCCAAGGTATATAAGGATAACCAAAACCAAACTTGGACACCGTGAGGATGGCTGCTGAGTCTGTGGCCAAAACGTCTATGGTAAACACCAATTGTCTGAGAACCAGAGAGGAATTTATTCGTCATATTCGCCGGGAAATAACCAAGTCTTTCTATTGTTTAAACAGGTCTTAATCACTGTTCAGCTGTATTACATAGATGCTTAATAGAGTAATTATGATACCTGTTACATGAAGTTGTTTCCAGAGTGTTTGTACAAAATGCATTTTGGCCAAATGTTTGCCTGCTGCAAATTTAATTTAAAATAGGTAATAGCATAAACATATTTCACCCTAATATAATATTTTACTGACCTAACAGGTAACAGTTTTGCCTTTACCTAACAGGTCAAAACATTTTGGTAAGTGAAGGAAAAATACTTAATGCCAGTTGCCAACTTCATTCTATGAAAATTACTTATAAAATGCAACAGGAAGTGGTAGCAAGACAACAGGCATTCCAAGGATACATTGAGTGTTATTCATGGTAAGTACTGGAAGTTCTATTCAATGCATAGTTAAAATTTTTTGTATCTTTCGTATCTTTGTATATTTGTTTGCATATCTTTGGAGGGAAGAGTGCAGAGATAAGTTAAAGGTTTGCAATAAGGTAGAGCGGTAGCAACATTGAATTGGGTGGTGAGGAGGACTGGATGGGATTGGAAAACGTGTTCGTTGGTTAAGAGTCGGGATTTTTCTGGTGGAGAAATATTTCCATTTGCTAAAGTAAATTTAATTTAAGGCTCTTATATATTTGATGTGGAGTATGTTGGGGGTAAAGTCGGAAGAATTTTCAGCAAGATTAAGATTTTTGGCAAAGTGAGATTAGATGGAACCCGAATTAAAAGATGCCTTGTGTTCCTTCATACAGATTTTGTAATTTCTCCCTGTTTGTCCGATATAGATTGCTGGGCAATCAGAGCAATGTAATTTATAAATACCTGATGTTTTTAGGGAAGGAACAATATCTTTTTGATTGCAGAGAAAAAGCTTAAGGGTAGAAGTGCAACCTTTATGTTACATTTAAGTCATAATCTGAATATTTGAAAGCTTAAATTGCCAATGAAAGGAATACGTCTAAAATGAATTATTTCTAATTCCTTTTGGATAAAATGGAGCAATATGGACGATGTTCCTCTACCAAAAAACCCATCCCAACATTCCTCTGTACAAAATCCGCCCTTCAGTAATTAAATCCCTCCTTCTTCCATCCTATTCTGAACCCATCCTCCGTTACCCCCATAGTCTGTCCTCCAGGTCTCTTGGATTATCGAGGCATTTTCAGCAGAAGTATGACTCCTAAGAAAAACGAAAATGTGTGCCCCAAAAATTATGTATACAACACCAACCATTCATTGGGGGTTCAGGAAAGATACTACAGTGGAGGATCGTTTATCCCAAAATCTAAACAACGAACATTTCACGATTGATATTCAGTAATTTTGAACGCCACCGCTATGTGTGTTTTGCACCGATCTTATGCAGGAGTGAACGAGTAAGTATTTATACTATATTAATTAACCTTCTAAATGGATAAAAATAAGAGGAAAACGTGTCCAGCAGCTAGTTGAAGCGGTGGGAACGTCAAGAGAAAAAGATAGTTGATGATGTTACAGCAGAAAGTGGACTTAATAAATGAACTAGACCGTGGTGTCATTTCATCCAATCTTCAGCAGGAATACAATACATATTGGCAGGACAACTATACATGATATAAAATCACAGAAGGTCCGAATTCTACAATTTGTTGCAGAATCTGACTCAACGGTAGTCGTTTTGAAAAGAAAAACCTTGCGGGGATGATCATGTATAGTTTTCTTTGAATAAAAGTTTTCAATAATATTTATGTGCATTATCATCTCTTATTTCGTATTGTAACCCGTCAAAGCCTTTTTTTCAGTTCCTTTTTCTCATTCAGGTTAAAATACCCATCATCCGAACATATCCTTTATGCGAACCAACCTCAGTCCCAAATAGTTCGGATAAACGATCCTCTACTGAATGTTCTTTTGCCCCGTCTGCGACGGATTGCCCCCCCACTGCTTATTCCCATGTTTTGTGGAGTTTCATTGTAATATAACATTTTAATTTAGAGTAATTATTTAGTTATTGTTTAGTTTGGATATTTAGTTGTAAATACTTATAAATAATGAACAGATCACTTAGTTTTTATTCTGATTTGTATATATATAGTGTTAAATAAATTATGTTACTTGGAAAAGCAGCAGCCTGCTATCATTTCAAACATTCTTAAGTGAACAAAATAAAGGATCCTGTACTATAGATAATAGCTAATAATTGTCTAATATTCTTTAGCTTTTGAAATGATTGAATTGAAGCTTTAAGTTTTTGTAAATACATTTTATGATCCCAGTGTTGTGGTATAAATGTGTAAAACAGCTAAGAGGGATAAGGAGATCTAATACAGGTGTCAACTCGAATATAATTCATTTAGTGCCGATAAACTAGATAACTGTGTGTTTTTAACTCTATGGAAAATTTACTTAAAGAAGTAATCAACTTTCAATATTAAAAACAATTCTTCAGCGTGAAATATAGAAGCTCAAAAAATTACGTTTTTTCAATCAAGTTTGGAGAAAAATTCGAAAAGAGCAGAACAGTTTGAATTAATAAGTAAATACATATAGAATGAAGGTAAATTATAATAAAATTTTAATTTTGTGGTAGAATTCGTTAGGAAACATTCAGGCATATTTGACCAGAGATATTGGGAGGTTATGCAATCACGCATTACAACAATAAGGTGCCTAGGGACAACAATCGTCGCCAAATTATAAATTAGAAAAATCGAAGCGATCGAATCGATTTTTAAATAATTTTTCTCCGTCAATTCATTATCCTACATTTAAACTATAACTAGCAAAAAAATAATTCATTCACCGGCAAAAATTCAAAATTTTCCATTCAAAGTGTTAAGGAGAGAATGGAAAGAGGAGAATTTTTGGGTGATTTTGCATTTCTACAAACTGCACATCAAAGCATTATCTACTTAGAAAGCTTAGAGGCGATGTTTGAAAGCTGAAGAAATATTTAATATTTTTAAGATGCTCTTAAACTGTGTCGTGCATTTATAATGGAAAGGGAATATAAAATTAATGGATAGGAAACAAGATAAAATTAAACAGAGGTTGAAATTAATGAACATAAATTAGGGAATCCAAATTAAATAAATGGATCTAAAGGTGAAGCAAGACAGAAAGATAATAATCAAACAAATGAGTTAGGAAAAATATATTTTAGTGATGAAAGTAGGATGAGTTACTGTAAAATAAATATTTAAATATAGAATGGTAAGATATTTAGGTTGTGCTAGGATGTCCAAGAGAGTTAAATGTTGAAAAGTAGTAAAACATATTTCTAAAAAAATCTTAGAGGTAAAACTATCACAACCCTAATTTAAAGGTTTGTCAAATACCTGTGAAATCCACCTGTCCATACAGATCCTGCATGAGTGGAGCTCTACCAAGTTTGAAGAGGTGAGTACTTAATGCATGGAGGCAGTAGATCACTCGAGGCATATTCTTTTTATCATATACATCCGTCGTTTCAGGATGAAATGTCTGAGGAAGAAAGGCATTAGTAACAAGTATCACAAAAGAAAATAAATATGAGAGGAATAAATTCGTACTTGGGGAAGACCAACGTCAACCAAACTTTTCAACCAATGGCTAATGTTATCTGTGTGTCTGAACTGAAGGCCTGAAATCCTGTATCGCTTTTGCTCCAAGTCATAAATTTTGCTCAAACAAACAGTTTCCGGTGATATAAAATGCCCGATTTTAGCCAGGTACACTCCGTTTCTCAGGTACTCCTCCAATTCAGTAGTCGGGGGCAACTCTTCCTTCAAACAAGTCTCTAACCACCTGTAAAAGAATTTAACGACAGATTTAATTAAAAGGGTAATGCTTCAATCTTAGGAAAAGTCAATTACATGATATACTGAGATATTTCCATTAGATGTTTTTTAGAAAATATATTAATGAATATACATCGCAGTGAAGTAAGGCTTTCTTTCGATTGTGCACTATTTTCAAGAGTTCATATTTTATATATGAAGTTAATTGTAACTGAAAACCATATCACTTATTTCATAAAAACGTTCAGATACCTTATCTCACATGCCATCTAACATTTCATTCTTCCATCAATTACTATCCCTCTACTATCAATTTCTGATCCTCCTGTTGATCCTCCAGAGTAAAACACCAAGGATTTAACCAATATTCTCCTTCATCCAGTTTACTTTATGGAGCATTGCAAAGATGAGGTTAACGGCTTTGCTATTGTTTTTTATCTTTGCCTATTCCATTCCAAGAATTTTGGAAGATTTTTTAACCACTTTCCAATAACATAGAAACTTAAAACTCTACATTTAGATAGAAATAATGAATATATTTTATGTATGCTATTTAACGTTTCTGATTGTCCATGATTCAATCCCAGAGAGCTATTTACATTCCTCAATGCATTTCTAATGAGGAAAATAGAATCCTTTTCAAAGTCCTTCCCATTATGATGGCGACTTCAAACTTAGCATTAAATAAGATTAGGTCCTAACAAGTCATAAAGTGAATTCACATCCTGGTCCTGGATTCGATACCAGGCATCTCTAAAATTAGAAATTGCTACAATTTTTAAGATTTTTTTGAACCCCTTCCCAATAGTAGAGAAACTTAAAACTCGGCATGTGAATACAGATCATAAACACACTTTGTTTTACATTTCCCTAATGGTCCTTGGCTCGATACCAGAGACAATTACACAACTCAATGCATTTCAACTAGGGATAACAAAGTCTTATTTTAGGACCTTCCAGGTATGATAGCACAATCAAAATTAAATAAGTTTTATTTCTACTATTATATGTATTCACATTCTGCAAATGGTACTGCGTTTGACAACAGGCAGCCCTACTGTTTAAAACTTATGGTGAGATTTTCAAATTATTTACAATTCAGTGTTGAAGATGTTTTAACTACAACCTGGTAGGACAGAATTTAAAGTCACAGGGTCCCAAAAACAAATTCTTCTTTATTTATATCAATAAAACTGTCACCAAATGTACGTGAATTTGACTTCAGGTGGGTTTCTCCTATTCAAAATAAATTGTGTCAATTTTTAAGAATTTTTCCATTTTCCAATTACATGCCAACCTAAACTGTTAATAAACTTTATAACTAATAAACTGTCCTTAAAAACAGTTTATCAGTTACCTTATGATCATTGGTTCAATGCTGGGGCACCATTTGTATTCTACCATATATTTCAAAGGGGGAATTAGGTTTAAGGACCTCCTCGTAATGATATCGAATTACATTTGTATCATCAATATGCTTGCAGAATGCAAGCAACGTGTACTTGTATGAATTAAAATTGATTGCAATAAAGGACAGCCATGCCTTACACTCCTCCCTAACTCTGCCTATCCAAACTCATGCAGTTTAACAGCAAGTTATGGAGATGTCTCCGATCTAATCAGGGAAACCCAATTTCACCATCAACTTTCCTCACATGGTTTTATCAAAAGCCTTTTCAAAATCAACAAAACTGAGATCCTTCTTAAATGCTTTCCTCTGCATGTACACTCATCATCCCAATTGCAACTCTCTGAAAACCACATTGGGCTTTCCAATTTTCCCCTCCATCTGTCTATCCAGTGCCTTTAGAATTACCTCTGCTGCGAGAGATATTTAACAAAATGTACAATAATTGTGACATTCAGTAGCATTGTTCTTTTCTAGATATAGAACCAAGATAGTTCAGGTAAAATCCTCTGGTCATTTCCCTTCATCATAAATTTTCCAAAACTGAAACATTTCTTATCCCCTCAAGAACTCAACCAGGATCCCATAACCCAACGTTGCTTTCATAACAACCACTTTAAATTGTATTGTCTAATATCTCAGATTCAACACCTATTCTTGCTCCTTCTCTATGTGGTATGCTTCACATCGTTCCCACAGTTCCTCAACACATTTTTTCCAATGTTCCCTTATGCTGCCTGGATCCCATAACATATTCCCCAACTACTATTAAATTGATTGGTCTCAGTGAATATTAAAACTCTCTGCAGAATAAATAAATAATATCTTATTATTTTCTCTACGATTGTTTCATCTTTCTTTACAGTCCTGCATCCATCCAGTCTGAACTTAATCAACACTTCCCTTCCATTTCCTTAGGTGTTTCCCTTTTCAGCTCATTGTTCAGTGGTCTGAGTATTCTATGACAATGTTCAGTATTGACCCTTTTCCATCTTTCCTCCGTTCTATTCAATTTGGAAATCAGCACCCAGGGTTACCAAATTCTGTTAAGCTTGACAGTCTCAATAGTTCTTACACTATCCCTGACACTACTTATTTCCCAATACTTGTTAATTTCCCTTTCTTTACTTGATAGAGCCTTACTAACTTACTCTTGAAACTCTCCCAACTATGAGGGCTCCTAAATTCCATTTAGGTGCAGTTTTTATCTGAAAGATCTTATACATTTATACTACATTTTCATCATTATCAGGTTATGATCTAAGCCTACATCAGTACCAGGATAACTTTTCGAGTATAAAACAAACATTCTAAATCTCTTACCAAAATGTAATTGATGTGGTTTCTTCCTACATCTTTCTGCTTATTCAATTTATATCTCTTATGGTGCTGTAAAAATGTCTCTATGATAATTCCTCTAACAAGTCTGTTTGGCCTCAGTCATTTCTTTTTTCAAGTCTGAACCCTCCCATCTCTTCCCCATCTTTACCTTGCTCAACTACCGCAGTCTCTCATAACAGTAAGATTCCTATTGCCCTTCCCATCACCTCTTCTATTTGTACGTACATCTAAAACATCTTCACTGTAATCACAGAACTATAACCATGTTTACTGGTTTAGACTTCACTTCTCCCGACAAAACCTGATCGCTTATTAGCTTGGTGGCTATCACTGATTTTCCCACTCTTGTCAAACACTACAGCAACTCCACTTTGGCAAGTACTTCCCCCTCGAACATCATCCCCTTATAAATCTCCGTCTTTCCACCGTCTTCCACTGTCCTACCAACACAACAAATCCATAGTCCAGAGAAGGGGAATTAGTATATAGGTATTCCAAATATAAAGAAATGTCTGAACATATCATTCATAGAGTATTCGATACATCTCTGATAATATACAATTACTACATCAAAAATATCTCTGGAAGTTGAATTGAGGATAAGATCATAATATATTACGAATCCTGTGGTTTCCACATTTAGAATTCCGATTTTTCCGACTATCTAATGCAAAAAATAAAACCATCCATTGTAATTTACAGCGGGGCCAAAGCTGATGGGTAGTTCTTGGCAAAAAGCGTAAGCTAAAGTAGTAAAGCATAGCTATAGCATAGTTATTTAGTATTGAACGTACACTTATCTGAAAAAGGACAGCGAATTAAAAAAAGGTAAATTTCTAGTTTCACACAGTCAGCCTTTTTTTTTTTCTCAAGTGGTTTCGGCCCGATTTCGACGATATTTCGGTGGGAGACACTGTGTGAAACTAGAAATTTCCCAAAAAAAATTATCAAAATTCTAGGGATTTTTATATTACCAACTCCATTGTTTACTTACTTTTTGGCTTCTTCCAAATGGCATAAATACTGATATGCAATATTATTTTGACGTATTTCATCCATTTCTTCAGCAGAATGACGAGGATCCGAATCTGAAGGGCAAAATGCATCGTGATTATGAAAATTAGATATACTTACCGTTGCTTAAACACTTTATGATTAAATGAAATTTGCCGGAAAATAAAAAAACCGAGTTACTTCAGTCAGTCATCTGAATTTTAAAATTAAAATTATGATTTAAAATAACCTTTCATTGGAAGTTAAAAGTACATATTTATGTATATTCCATCACAGTAGGACTAAAATACACTAAAGAACCAAAAAATGACGAAAGAAGTTACAGATTACGATCATGATGGCAAAACACGAGTCATAATACAAGGAAGTGTTACTATACAAGCATATGTAATTCCTGGGTATATTTTACAATATTTTCTAAAATAAGGATGTTGCAAACGAAAAATTATGATACGACTGATAGTCTCCAAATCCGTTTAACCTCACATTCCGCAGCAAATCAACAGGTTATTCTGGCAGAAACCCTAATTTAATCATAAGATGACTGAATGCCTACCTCTTTCTCCATTAACTGTCCGCATCTCTAAATTGCTGCTCATTTTGAACGTCAACAAATCATCGGGGACTTAATTCAACTGCAATTGACGAAAGCTTTCGAAGTCGATGCCTTTTTGAAAGTATCGTTATGTCAACCTCACAACCGCCAATTTGTCAGAATGGCCAACAAAAGCAATTTATTTCATAAATTCCGTAGGATGTATTTATTAAGTCTTAAAAAGTAAGATATCTATCTTACCTTTTTAATACAAATTCAGTTATATATCTCAGCATAATATCATAATTCATATAGAAATCTTACGAAGGCCTTTCAAGGAAACTACCTTATTGTCATAAATCGGGACGAGACCTTAAATAAATTTCATTCAATTTCTTTTATTCATCATCTTCGGTATCAAAATAAAAAGGCCACCGGTAAATGAAACTAGAAATTTACCAGGCCACCTTCTTATTGTGGAACAACAATCCTTTTTCCATGGCCAAAATTAGCAGTAAATTTACTCATGCTCTACAGTTGTTTGTACCGTAAAGGTAAACATTTTGTTTTTGAGCGGCATATGTTTTGATTTTGCCTAAGGATCCAAAGTATATGTTAATATGTGGGGGTGATATTTGGTAAGTGGTATTTAGTGTGCGATGGTATAAGTGGCAGTATGAATGATAAGAAACAGTAATGATTCATTTCTCACCCGATTTCAGCATTTTATGAATTAGTGCTTATATATACGGTGAAAATGGTAAAACCTTGGAAGCATATCGCCATCACAGTATGGGCCTACTTTGTATTAGTGATATCTGTATCTCTTTTCTGTCGTGGATTTCTTTTGAAAAGAGACGTTGTTTTAGAAAAATCTCGATGTTATACTAACCAGAGCAATTATTTTAAGGATTTGATACATAAAGATTCTGAGTCTAAGGATGTAAAACGAAACGCAACAAGTATTGAAGATACAAAATCATTGCAGTATATTGATTATCTTCTTTTGAATTCATCCCTATGCGTTCCATCGTCAACTAAAGTGGTGTTAATTATAGTAGACGCCCTCCGGTATGACTTCATGAAATTTGAAGAAAATTTGAATCATATTCAGTCATTTCAAAATAAAATTCCGATCGTGCACGAGCTCATTAAACTCAAACCACAGAACGCACGGCTCTTTAAATTTGTTGCCGATCCACCTACTACTACTATGCAAAGATTGAAAGGAATGACGACAGGAAGTTTGCCTACTTTCATAGATGCAGGTTCTAACTTCGCAACTGCAGAAATTAACGAAGATAATTTTATCGATCAGACTTTGGCCCGAAATGAGAGAATCGTGTTCATGGGTGACGATACGTGGTCTGGTTTGTATCCTAAGCGGTTCATTAGAGAATATTCATATCCATCCTTCAATGTGTGGGACTTAGATAGTGTCGACAACGGTATTCTTCACCATTTAATACCTGAAATTCGGAAAGATGATTGGAAACTTCTCATTGCTCATTTTTTGGGAGTTGATCACTGTGGTCACAAATATGGTCCAAGGCACCCTGAAATGAAACGGAAGCTGGAAGAAGTGAATTCAATGATAAGGTGGAGTTTATTTTATTCTTTTCAAGTTTCAATTTCTCAGCATCCATTCACAAGCTTTTTATTTTCAGGCGGTTGGTAGATGCCATTGATAAAGATACAGTTGTTTTTGTTTTGGGAGACCATGGTATGACCTCTTCAGGTTCGGCCCATGAAATCGAGGTTTGATTTTTATTGTATGTTAATTCTGGTAAATTAATGTACTGAATCCCTGAAAATTATTTTCAGGCGATCATGGAGGTGAAAGTGAAGATGAAATTACGGCTGCACTATTTGTTTACTCACCATTGCCTCTATTTGCTCGAGAAGAAGTGGAATATGCCGAGACAGTCAGCCAAGTGGACTTAGTTCCTACGCTTTCTTTTCTTCTAGGTATACCAATACCATTCTCGAATTTAGGAAAAGTTATCCTGGGATCTTTACCATACTTTGATAATGGAACTTCTTTTCTGGACAGAAAATATGCAAAAATGGCCCTTTGGAGGAATGTGCTTCAAGTAAAGGATTATCTATATTATTATTGTGAACATTTGGGAAGATTTCCTCCTGATAAGCTCGGAAAACTTGATGATCTGTTCGAAAAAATACGAGCAATGCTTCCTGCAATTTGTACTTCAGAAGAATTTAAAAAGTTTTCAAATTTTTCGTCGGAGTTCTTGACCCTCGCCAGACAAATGTGTGCTGAAATATGGGTTCAGTTTGATTTAATTTTGATGAGTGCGGGACTTTTCTTCACTTTAGTTTTCATTATTTCATTCCTATTGATACTTGAAGGGCTGAATCATGATAGGATGCAGCAATCAACAAACAGCAGTAAAATGTTTTGTTTCATTGCTTGCAAAATTGGGTTATCTTTGGGTTTCTGTGCACTTCTTTTTAAAACTCAGTTCATAGAAAATGTCGATGTTTTATTCTATTCATTAAATTGTTCTCTAGCAGTGATATTTATGCTGGTTGTTGTGCCTAAAAATTTGAGTCATTCCATGATTCAGGTTGTCACTAAATTGAAGTTGCATGATATAGTGTCAGTATTTGCTCGGGTAATTTTGCTTGCATCTTTATTTGGATCTTTTTCAAACAGTTACATTGTTGAAGAATCGTCAGTAACATCCTACTTCCTCATTTCGCTAGCGTTTATTGTTTTGTATGGTAGTGGTCAGAGGGATAAACCAAAACACGATAAGAGTCGATGGAAGTTGAGGTTCAAGACTCTTGCAACAGTAATATCATTTGCTGTCATCATTAGGATCTCGCATAATTATTGGAGGTGTCGAGAAGAACAGAAGTGGTGCACCACATCAGAGTGGATGAAAGTTTCCCCGTCAGCTGTTTTCAGCAATATCAGTATTCGTTACTTGTACTCTTTGGTGTGCTTGGCTCTACTTGTGACAGTATTCCGCATGTGGCTTCGAAGCTGTGGCAATTTGGTCGGCTTCTCTTTAATAGTGACAGTAGTGAGGTATATGCCAACTGTCATTGCTATCTGTATCTCAGCATTCTGGATTTTACAAGGGTTTCCCAAAAGCGGCAAATATGGAATGAAACCGTGGCAGATTCAGGTGTGGCCTTTAATGGTATTTTTTTTTCTGGGGTTCAGCATTGTGACGTTGTTTGTCTATCCACTTAGCATTTTCAAACTACCAAAGACAAAAGTGACCATGGAGGGTGTTTATGGGCAGGACAACATTATCCCTCATCTTTTCAACCAGATCAAAGGATCTTTAGACAAGAGAAACAAGTGCGGAAAGTTGAATAATCAGAAGGACTTCCCAGTGGTGTATGGCTTGGCCACAGTGTACAGTGCTTCTATAATCATTATCAGCTTGTTTGTGTTACTCCTGATTAGTTTACTGTTGGGAGATGTCCTGGCACCATCTGCGTTTCTCATGTTCTTGGCCACTGCTCTCTCCCTGGCAGTGCACACACTCTCACGCCATGACAGAATCACCATGTCAAGTAAGTGTAAATAATCATGTGTACAAAAGATTGTATGAATGCACATATATTTTCAATTAAAGCAATCTGCCTTGTACAAAAGAAGTAAAACTCTTGGTCATTTCCACAGAATGTTGCCAAGTGTTTTACTTCTTTAGTATGGCTACCTTCCGCAAAGTTGAGCTTTGAATTATCAGATTTAATCTGTCTTTCAATAAAGTGCGTAGTTTTGCATTCCTAGCAGCGCAGCATCCAATTTAAGACTTTTCCTTCCTTTTGCACTTTTGTTTTAGTCTAATCTGACTTTATAATGTATTTGGATGAATTTGCATTTCTTCCATTTAAAGAAAGATATTTTTGAACCCATCTTTTGAAATCCAACTCTTTAGAAAGTAGAGACCTAATGTAGGAATGTAGAAATTGCAGAAAGAGCACTTTTCAGAGCTCTAAAAAAAGGATTATAAATTATGTGTGAGGAACCCTTTTCTGAGGTTGCAGAAATGAACAAACAAACAAACACTTTTATTTCACCAAAGTAACACCCAGTTGAGCCGCCATGCTCCTCTCCCTTTGACTGTCTTTTTTTAAACTCTTGGCTGCAGCATCCCCTTGAGCCTTCTTCGTTTCCACAGTCGGCCCTTCCTGACATCTGGGTCATCCTCAGCCCTGGGCTGATCTTTGTATGGCCCAACACCTCCACTCTGCTCCTCTCTCGAAGTCACACCAATCCCGTCCTCAGTCAGGTCAATGTCCTCCTGGTTTGCTGCATCTGCTTCCCCAAGGTCACTTCTTCAGCATCAGTGTCCTCTTGGTTTGTGGCATCCGATTCCTCATCTTCTGGAGCCTTACACCAATTTATTGGTTTCATTTGGTCTGCACTAAACGAATGACTAAAATTAAATGATCTTTGAGTCCGTCTAAATGTACCTAAATGTTTTTGTAAATGATGCCTAAATGACATCTCTTGGAACAACCCTATTACTAATACTCTTCGGCATATTCAGTTGTCCATAATAGTTTAATCAACGTGTATTTGATGTTCCTCATTTGTCATCGCCGGCAATTGCAGCACCCTTAGTAGATTCTCCAGCACTGTATCTTGCAGTTGCATGGTTAACAGCCAATCCTTCCACCCAAATGATTAATCCTCAGTGAGAATACTCTTAAATCAGTTGTCTCTGGTTCCATGGGCTCTTCCACTGGATTTCGGCTGAGGGCGTCGACATGCTTCATCCTTTGCCCTGGTCGATAGTCCACCTGAAAATTGTACTCTTGCAATCTTAGCCACCATCTTGCAATTCGCGGCAACAACTCCTTCTTGCTCATCTCTGTTCTCAATGCATTGCAATCGGTTACCACAGTGAACTTTTGGTTCAGAAGGTACATTTTGAACCTGTCTATTGACTCAACAACTGCTAACGCTTCTAGCTCATAGCTGTGGTAGGGCTTCTCAGTTTTTGCCATGTGTCGACTAAAATGCACAACTGGTCTCCATGCCTCTCCCTCACGATGCTGTAGTAAGATTCCTGACAATCCCTGTCTACTAGCATCGGTATGAACTTCAGGTACAGCATTGATAACGCTAACACTGGGTGTTCTATCAACTTTTCCTTCAAGTTCTGGAATGCCTTTTCTTGACTTTCTGTCCACTCGAACTCAATATCATTCTTTGTCAACGGTTTGCTTATTGTGGCAAATCCTGGTACAAATCTTCTAAAGAAACTGGTCAATCCAACGAATCGCCTTACTTCATGTACGTTCTCCACTCTCTGAAAATCCTTCACTGCCAAAATCTTCCTTTTTCCCGGTCTGATTCCATTTCTAGTAATTTCAAATCCAAAATACCCAACTTTGTCCATAAAGAACTCGCTCTTTGAAAGTGAGTGAGTGAGAGATCAAAGATTGTGAGACAATTTATTTAATTGGCAATGTATCTAAAACATGCCAACTGACGAAACCCTGCAACTCTCGATGAAAGATTAAAAAATTATTTATGGCCATTCCCATTGCCTCAAAAATCACTAAATCTAGAAAAAATATTTTCCAAATTCATTGTTACCACAGCAGAAGTCTACAAAAATAAACTTGGCAATCGTTCACCCAAAGGACTGAATTCCCTGTACTTATACGATAGAGAGAAATATATCAGATGAAATAGACAGAGGAAATTGGTGGCTCAAATAATAATAATAAAGCAGTCTTTTTTCATGGGCAAATGTTTACCTTTGAAGGACATTCCTCCAATTAATCCCCATTTTTATTTTATTACTTTATTTGCATTTTTACTTTTTATTAATAAACACAACATACACCAAGAACCATTCTCTAACTGGAAAAATCCGATCAGCCGGGATTCAAACACGGGACGGTGAGGTTGGAGTGTTAATGCGCTAACCACACCATGGCCAGTGGCATTAAGGGTGGAAGAATTGTTAAATAAAGTAAGTAATGACAGGATTAAAGAGTAAGGAAGGTGAAGGCAAAATAAGATGATGCAATGGATGGTGAAAGTTATCTAGAGTCAAAGGAATGGACATTAAGTTAGGCATTTTTCAAAACAATTAATTACCAAATGATAGAACAATGGACATGAATTATTTCTATGTATTGCTTTTAGTAATGAATAGGTTTAATGTTCAAGCAGATATCTGAGGGATGTCAGATAAAAATTAAGATTCCTCTGCATTTTCGACGAGTCTCCTTTAGATAAGTATCTAATTTGTCCTAATAAGTAAATTTCCTGCTATTATAAAATCCTGTTACTATAGCTCTTTACTTAATCCAATACTCCCGAATGAAAAAGAGCTTTAAATTTAGAACTAGTGTTCTAATTATAAATTTTAATAATCATAACTTTGTAGTCTCATCAGAACTGTATTGGTATCACAAAAACTTAGCAAGTTAATGGTCTTTTTATGCTTGAGTATTATTCTGCTTCCAATCTTTGAAAACCCTCTATGTTTGAGAAATATCCATCCTTTTGTACTAACAACTTGGATTCCTTTGAAACAGCACAGCTTTTCCACATCCCATGGTCTACAATTGTATGGTGGTCCTTGTTGAGCACATACTTTTTTTATGGCACTGGACATCAACCTACTTTCTCCTCAATTCAATGGGATGCCGCATTTGTCGGCACTGGAGGCAAGTTCTTAACGCATGCAGTGCCTGCCCTCTTGATTCTAGTCAACACTTTTGCATCTCAGCTGTGGTTTGGATTGACGCTCCCTCTTCTTCTCATCTCTCCGTTTACATTTGCTGTTATGTTTCCGAGACTTATTCGGAAAGAAGAGATAAAGGAGGAATTGAATCGAGGCGAGCTGATTCTGTATGAGAAGGAAGACCTCTTTCACCACGCATTGTTCTCACTCTCGTCCAAGTTTGTGCTGCTTGGTGCTCTCAGGGTGAGTATTTTCTTTGGTAGCATTTAGATCAAGTGTGTGATCAACTATTTTATTTAAGTTACTGCAGTCCCTTGACTTAGTACAAATTTGAGCTCCGAATGACTGTCCCCAATTTGAAAGTTCTTTTCAAGCAAAAATAAGTTAGAATTTTTTTATATAATGATATGTAGTTAATGAATCAAAATTGCTTTTGGTGATAACTTTTGCCTATATCCAGACAGTGTGGCCTCAAATTAACTTATAAAGTTCTATTAGGTGGACCACAGTAGAAAAAAATCTGATGTGGCCAGCACATGACTTTCTCCATATATAAGATGTAAATATTTATCTACGACAGTAATTTCGAACTCTATATTCCATCTAAACTTGGAAGATGAGTGATTAATATTTATATTATTATCTTTGATGCCAAAAACATTATAAATAATGTTTTTCGGGACATGATCAATGAAAAACGATGGAATTGGCCTTTCGCCGATAGAGCCCAGAGCACCCACAAAGTACAGCTAACAGCAAAAAAAAGTTACCACCCCTGACCCACCAAGAAATTCTAAGTCCAAAATTCGGGCCGGCGAGCCTTTCTCTCGAAAAGGGAGGGAGAGAAAAGAAAGATGGAGAACATGGTACGTTACGCTAGCTCGGCTCTCGCGTTTGGATGGTGAATTTTCGTTATTTATATAATGATCATTTACTACTATCCATTATCTGCCGCAACATTTGATGTGTTAACGCGTACTATTTAATTTGATGACGATCAACTGGAAGATAACTAAAGAAATGAATCGAATTGAATGCAGCATTCAAAGTCACTCTCACTTTAATTTTCGATAACAGATTATTAAATCATTTCCAAAACAATACAAATGAATTTAACTGAATACAACATTCGGTATCAAATTAACTCACATTTCGTTTTTCGAAAATCGATCGTATAAATCACTTCCAACGATTGATTATGCTCATCAATGTGAACGAAACCAGCAACTTTTCTCTTCTTCCTAATTTCAAATAGGCCAAAAAGCAGGATCTCGGATTCAAAAATGGCATTAGTCGTCAGGGGGACCGGCTGTTTATACTCACAAAACTTTTCGTGTATTCCGTAAAATATCTCAAAAATTCAATTCGGAAACAACAATAAACGACCAAAATAAGGTTTTCTATTCATTTACTCTGCTATTGGTTCTTGTCTCAATCTCGTATGACTATTATTTTTAATTTAATTTTGCAAAAGAAATGAAGCATGCAGAGACAAAAATGAACTTTACGTGCATTTCTCACGGAAATGCTTTGACTCGTCTGGGATCGAAGCAAGGACGAAGTGTCACCATTTTTTACAATATAAACACTTTCGTATATATATATATATATATATATTTGAATGCAATGTTCTGTAAAAAATTCAAGTCAATCGACCGAGTGGTTTTCGAGTTTTGCGGGCACAAACATACGCAGGCTGAATTTTAATATATAAGATATGTGCATGATTCGGTAGATCACTGTAATTTGATTGCTTTTAGACACCTTTCGTTTAACTTTCCCAATTGAAAATCGTTCTATTATCAAGAGAAATAAGTAAGGAATAAACACAAGGAAATAAAAGTGCCAAAACTTCCACACAGAAAGTCGTATAACTTTGACAAAATTATTTATTTCTTTGTGTTTAGTTACCTATGGAGTTCCTCAAAGTTAAAGCTCATTCGATTGATTTAAATAACGAATATTCTTTTCTAGATTACCATTTCCCCTTACTCTCGTGACTACTATAGATTGTATAATCCATTAATTTGTAAAATTAAATTATCCTGATAACAACACTGTAGAAAAATTCACAAAATTAGCTTCGACGCTTACTATCACTATCTTCAACATTTACATAAATACGCGATCCTCCATATGGCATGTGCCTGGAGAAAAGAAGGGAACAAAAATGTTACCTGCCCTTGAAAGGGTAGAATACCGGGAAAACTGTTAAACAGGACAAAACGAAATAGGTGGGGGAGAAGGGCAAGATAATCCTTTTGTTGCCAAACGGGAATGGAAAGGAAAAACTTTCTCGTTGGGAGAAGAGTATTTGGGTTGCAATTTGCTTGATTCATTTTAATGTTATCTAAAATAATGTGTTCGCTAGCCTTCTCTGATATATGTATAATTTTTAGCTCGCAATTAGAAGAATGACTCGAAGAAATAAATATCTCATAAAGTGGGACTGCAGAGCAACAGATTAGAAATATTGTATGTTCTTCGGCCTAAAACTTACGAGATCTCACTGTTTATCTGATGTGGATTAAATGAAAATAATAATAAATAGCTTGATGAAACCACTGTCCTAAAAATTGGATCCATGGATTCCATATCGTTTCAAAGTAATGGCTTCCAGTAAATACAGTAGTAAATGGCCAGCGGTAGACGTCCTTTTGGTAAAATTCTCGAAATTTTATTTCTCAAAAGTTACTCCTCTCGTATTTTTAGCTATTTATTGATCAACGAATCACCTCCGAAGAGTATTACAATTTGTTTATTTCAAAGTTCTCAGTATTTTAAGAAAACCATCTTTTAATTATCAGTTATGGAAAATGATAAGACCGCTATCCGTAGATCTGTTACTTTTGCATGACAATGGGTTAATCGAGGTCTAACCAAACCTAAGACTTGGCTAGAGGTATGAGTTTTTAGTACTCGACACAGAATGGGCAAGTTATTGCGTGTGTGTTACAGTAATGACGATTATAATTGAGTTTAAATACGTATTTAAATGACATCCTTATTTTTTATTTTATAAACCAGGTGAGATATACTAGCAAATTTTATAAGTGAATCAAGATGAGTTTAACGTTTTGGCTATCATCAACACTGAGAGAAAAAATATATTCACTTGCTTTTGGTGTTTTTTATATTAATTTTAAAGGTTCTTAAAATCTACGAAACTAATAACTGTGTCTATCTTTTAATGGAATAAAAGAATTGAAAACCCTATACATCCAATGATAGTAATAAAAAAGAACCAAAGGAACGCTAGTTTACGCAAATAGCTATCTCTTAAATTTTCCCGTTTTGTTGTTGATTGATTTGTAAGGATGTCCCAAAGGTTTATGAAAAACATTGGTTAGAAGAAATAGCGAAAAAGGCCTGAAAAGTTGAATGTAAATATTGAGAACGTAATATTGGAATTGGCATTTTACGAAGCTTAAGTTTCTACGGGAGTGATCTTTCTATGGTTAATATATGTTTAATTCTACTGCTGAAAGCAGAGACGGTCCGAGACATGGGCAGTCTGGGAGACCGTTCCCAGTGTTTGTGTGCTCTTCTCAGATCCCTTGAAGATTCTCAATGATAAAATTATACGCGTAGCTTACGGAATTTTAACGATTACACCCGGTCACAATATTTAGTTAAACTTTCTTTTATCCATTAAGGGGAACTAGTTCTAAACGTCTGCCTGCCCAGAATATCAATAATCTTCAGATTACCCCTTCCCGATGATTGTAATCAATTTCCTTCGCAATGGATGCAACTTTCTTTGGTTCAAGTTCTCTGAATAATTTCCTTATAGTCAAATTGATTGAAGAAGCCGTTACTTTGTGAAATAGCGTTATATAAGAAATTTTGAATCTTTGTCCTTAGTTATTTCCGCCATTTCTTATGGTCGTTGAGCAATGACTATATTTTTACGGAAATTACATTTAGTAAAACTACTAAATCAGGCGTAATCAATTTGAGTTGCCCTTACATCGGTAACAGCCGTTTAATAATTAGAATTTAGGCTTCGTATTTTCCCTTTCCTTTTTTTTAATGAGAGGCCAGTTAAGTCCATCAGCCATTATCAGATACAGCACTAGAAATACTGACATCTCATACTTATTACCCATAATTACTCTTAAATAAGATGGATAAAGCTTCCCTTCTGGGGAAATATTTCTAATTGTCAGGAGAATCTATTACTGCTGAATATTAATGCTGGTTTCATGGGCCTCGCCTATTCTTCCTTAAAACTTTTTGGTTTAAAGATAAGGAAGACATTTACGATATCTTGAAGGTGCAGAAATTTAAATGTGTGAATTCCTCGGCATTTATGATTAACTGGCGGAAGCTCTAATTATATGCATAAATGTATGCAAATTGTATGCATATTTTTATATGCCTACGTGATTATATCCTACTGATTTTCGAAGCAAAATAAATTTACAGTGATAATAAATAATTTCGACTATGATAGGTCTATTGTTAATGGTTTATGAATTTTGGATGTAAATGAACGATTTAGAAGTAAGTTCACATAACACCAAATGCAGTAGGTAAGGAAAATGAAACTTGAACACTGCCACAAAAATCGGAACTTTTTCGAATGGTTGATCTCATTTACATTCTCTCTGGCTGAAACATTGAAAAAATATTTTTCCGGTCACCTTCTAACCTGCATTATTTTCTCTTAAAATAGCTTACATCGTTTTCTCAATCATGTAATTGAACCATTTTCTCAATCTTATAAACAGCCTACATCCCAGGATCTGTGCACATCACTTCTGAGGCTGTTTACCAAATTATCTTTACATTTTTAGATGTATTGCCTTAGTGTTGAAGAGAATCAGCATTCTCTTCTTAGTAAGCATAAAATTTTCCATATCCCCATTGTTTATTTTCCTATCATCGTCTCCATGCTTTATGTAAAAAATATATAAGTAATTAACTGTAACACCATTCATATTCCTTCATTGACGAACTTTTCATTATATTTCCGTCCACATCTAAGAATGGCATTTTCAAGCAATTTTCTATCTCACACAAATACCCTAAGAGATGCGTCGAATTTTAGTCGGACTGAAAACGTATCCTGTCACCACTGCATGGAAGACCCTTTTTCTTTCCTCTCTCACCCCCACGGAGAAGCTACCTTTGTTTCGTCGAGAAGGCCGGTATGAATGGCACTCATATACCGTTATGTAGACGAAAACAAGGAGAGCAGAAATAGCACCAAAGGGGACTGACCGCTGAAATCCGTAGTAGCAGATTTAAATTTATTATTCATGCATGAGTGCATTACGTGTATATTTTAAAAATGGAGTTGTTATGTCTAAAATTGTTGGCTCATACCTTTTTCCAATGTTGAAATTATTAATCGTTTTAGCATTCAAACATTTATTACGGAGAAGGTGTAAATGAAAGGAATTAAATAATTAGAAGTATATTATTCAATTCTTTTGGTGCTTGACTCGACTCTGCGCGACTAGTCCTTCTGATTTAATTATTCAAAAGAAATGTTCGCACATACAATATAAAGCGGTTTGTTAAAAGACTACAGGTTCGATAGTAGTAAGTCCTAAACGACCGGAGCCCTCGGCTGAGTATCCTTCAAGAATATAACTCTGTATAGACAATAATTATTTGATATATTCCTTAGCTGTGATTTACATGACGAAATACGCGACAACATGACCCTATTCTAAACGATAATGATTTTCGCAGCCCGATGGCGAAAAGATTATTGCGAGATTATAGCGAGGACAGATGGCCTATACTGATATCATCTCACATAAAGTATAAAGTGTGCTACTATTTAAATTATTTAAATCAAAATTCCCAGCAAATGTAAATGGCGTCCAAACAACGTGGCGACTTTCACAAATTCGTTTTCAATGAAAACTAGCAACTTATTTCCTATTTGAATTCCACTATCACATATCATTATTTTTAATAGCAGGTATTGTTTCATTATTACCCCATTTTTATTCTTATTACATTTTTTTAATTTCCCCTTCTTCCGTTGACCTAATTTACAGTAGTTCATATTCTCTTAATTATCGTATCATAATCTTTACGAAAACGATCATCCTGCGGGCATATGGAGCATTAACTGAAATAACCAATTTCATTCTAAATCTGCATTGATGGAATATTTTATGTTAGGAGGAGATATGAGCAGCCAAAGTAATTCATGTCCAATATTTTATGAAGAAGAGCGAATTACGCTTGAGATTCAAGCCGATTTAACGAAATACGAATTTAATACTTTCATAATACAATACTGCTTCTACCGCAGCAAAAGCAATGACTTTCAGCAATTATTTATAAAATATATATCGTCACAAAAGCCTTCAAAACGTGCCAGGCATAAAGAGGAAGACGAAAAGCGCGCTCAAAACAGAGAATCTGAAAGACTCGCCCTTCTCGAGTTATGCTGGTTGCATCGAAGGTGGTAACTTTTTTATGCTGCTAGCTGTACATAATCAGCAACTTCCGGTTTATCAGTATTTCATGAATGCCTCCTAAACAATCAGTGATACAAAAATATGTTAAATACAAAAGTTATAGTAAATTACATTATCTAAAACTTTTATAAGTAATACAATACACGTATATATCATATTTAGGGAGATATTTTGAAAACCGGAAATGAGCTTTGTTGAATGAAGCTCAACTTCCGGTTAACTGATTTACTCCAAAAACTAATCAACTCTGACAGCACACAAAACAGTACTATATATGAAGTTTGGTATTGATACGACCACTAGTTTTCACGTTTGAGCGCCCACTACCACACACACACATACAGACACACACACACACACACACATAGACATCATTCCGAAAATGGTCAAAACGTGTTCTAGGGACCCCAAAACGTGTATTTCCGTTGAAATCTCGAAGTCGAATTTTTTCATGAAAACAATACTTTCTCTATACTTCGTATATGGAGAAAGTAAAAAGGAATGTATCTGAGAAGTCATTCTATATGTAATCGGCCCAACTTTGGGGTCTTGCTAATAGACCATTGAGAAAATTGGCAGAAAGTATCAGGTTAACCTAAAACCAACTTCAAAATTAATCAAGAAGCCTTCCTATTAGCCAATCTTCTTCTCATCGAATGGCTTTGAAAGTTTCATATCTTGCTAAAGGCTCTCAGAAGACTTAATAACAAATTCAAAGAGCTATGAAGACTTATGTTGGTCCCTAGGGCATATAATAAAAGTCCACTGGAATCCCTCATTCCCCATTTCAATGTGAGGATATTTATACAGTATTGGAATAAAGGCCTTGGTTATTTTTTATTCTGTTCAAGGCCTGTATTTAACGAAACCATTTCCTTTACCATCTAAATAGATGACAACTATCCTTAATTTCAGAAAGTGCTTAGAAAAATTCTCAACTCTTTTGTATGTTTTTCTTATGGTAAAATTTTGAACCTCTGCTGCCAATTCCAGAATCATTTCTGTAGATGTCTTTTGCAAAATCAAACCTATCAATCAATTTGGAAAGTGCTGTAGAAATTTTGAAGATGGCTCCAATGTATTCCTTTTGTGAGAGAAAATTCCCAAGATGATTTGGATGTGTCAATACAGTTTACGATAGAGAAACTCATTTTATAACAATTTTTTTTGATTTCATATCTCTATCCTCCTGGGAACTGCCTTCAAAATTTATGAAAACTTACATTATGCATTCTTATGGGAAATTGGGACTGTGGGGAATTCTTTGATCAAACCCATGCTTGACTAGAATTTTCTTTTTTGCTAGGGGTCTCTTGTTAGAGCAGTAAAATTGCTTGTCGACTCATGCAATGTGGAAAAATGCAAGTCCATGATGCTTGTGGACGCCTATCATATGTGCTTGCAAACTACAAGCTAAATGGGAATTTGTCTCCCATTAAAAAATTGTTAAATTAATTTTACATCTCTCCACCATCCGAACATTCTTCCTCATTATTTCTCAATTTATTAATTTAAATATATTAATAATTATAATAGTGACCTAGAATCAAACCAACAGTTGCTTTTGAATGAGTCCATTGCATATACTTACAGATAAAACATCCTCAATCATCATTCTGGGTTACAATTTCCTATGAGGGTAGAATTTTGATTGACTGTGGGAAAACCAGTGGTCATTTTGAGTGATATCTTAAAAAAAACCAAAGTGTAAACAGGATATGAACACATAACTCGAATTTCAGGTCGATATTCATTCAGAATCTTCCTTAAATGCATTTTGTGTTTCCTTTCTTATGGGGGGCAATATTTGTAGTCCCATGGCAACAAACCCAGGAAAAACATGGAAAAGAGCATTTTATTGAGGTATCTTTGTGGTTCATCCACATACTGCCATCCATCTCATTGGAATTTGCTTCAAAAACTGTGCTAACTGTGCATTGTGGCGATTTTTAAGATTTTTTTGGGATACCTTCGCGAATGCATGGAAACTTGAAATTCGGCATGGGGTAAGATATTATAAATATATTTCATAATCCAATTTTTTGTATCCGCTGATGGTCCTTGGTTCGATCCCAGAGGGTCATTAACATTCTTCAATGCATTTCTTATGGGGATAACGGAAACAAATTTTAATTACTTCTCGGCAAGATATCGACTTCAAACTTTGCACATAGAAAGATCAAGTCCATACAAATCAAACACTGCATTCACAGCTATCAATGTGTCCTAAGTTCGACACCAGGTGTCTCTGCAATCAGAAGTTGATCCGATTTTTAGGAATTATTTTGAAACCTTTGCCAATAATATAGAAACTTGAAATTCGGCATATAGATATAAATCATAAATAACTTTCAGAAACATTTTTTAGATTTTCCAAGATCGTCCTTGGTTCGAATCCAGAGAGCCATTTAAATTCGTGAAAATTAGAACGTCTTTTGGGGCAGTTGTAGCCCATATTTCTGCTTGAATTTTCACACATAGTTAAAGATGGTGATGTTCTATTGTGCTGCATAGTAAGTTCACAGTAAAGACCCGGGTTCGATGCCAGACGATGGAATTTCAGCGAATTTTAGGAAAAATTTCAATCCATTTTTTTCTTTTGATGGCCGTCCCGATATGATGCCGACATGAAAATAGTGTTGTCGATCTGCTTGCAGTATGCAAGCAACATTTTACTCGTATATATATACGAGTAAAATGTAGCTTGCATACTGCAAGCAGATCGACAACACTAATTTCATATCGGCATTATATCGGGACGGTCCTCAAAAGAAAAAAAAAGGATTTAATTTTTTCTTAAAATTCGCTGAAATGTCATCGTCTGGCATCGAACCCGGGTCTTACTGAAAACCTACTATGAAAAACAATAGAAAATCACCATCTCTAACTATGTGTGAAAATTCAAGCAGAAATATTGGCTACAACTGCCTCAAAAGACGCTCAAATGTTCACGATTGTAAATGGCCCTCGGGACTCGAACCAAGGACGATCTTGGAAATTTAAAAAATGTTTCTGATAGTTATTATTGATCTCAATCTATATGCCAAATTTCAAGTTTCTATATTATTGGGAAAGGTTTCAAAATAATTCCTAAAATTCGGATCAACTTCTTATTGCAGAGACACCTGGTGTCGAACCCAGGACACATTGATAGCTATGAATGCATAGTTTGATTTGTTTAGACTGGTTCTTCCATCATGCTAAGTTTTAAGTCGATAGCATGCAGGGAAGTACCTAAAACTTGTTTCCGTTATCTCCATAAGAAATGCATTGAGGAATGTAAATGGCCCTCTGGGATCGAACCAAGGAACATCAGGGGAAACATAAAAATTGATTATGAAATATATTTATGATATCTAACCCCATACCGAATTTCAAGTTTCCATGCCATCGGGAAAGGGTCCAAAAAAAATCTTAAAAATCGCCACAATACATTTTAAACGGCAGATTTTTGCATCGACCTAGCATCGAACCCAGGTTATTTTCCGTAAAACTCATTTATGTTTTCGATAGATCATGACCATATATAAAGGCTCCCTGAGTTTTGATTCTCTACCTATCCGGGAAGTATTTTTTTTTAATTCCCGAAAATCAAAGCAATGCATTTAAACGGGAAAAATCGGGACTTTGGAGCCCCCTGGAATCGAACCAATGACACTGAGGATCAAAATCGCAATTTTTCTGCAGGTTATACGTTATGGCCAATATGTCGTAAACATTTCAGCTCAATCACTCTTGTGGTTTAGGCTGTGAGTTTGTATCCTCTCTATATATCTATTATATATAGACTATATATATATATATGGATACATGAATGAATCCGGAGAAGCATCTATATATAATAGATAGGTATATCCGGAGAAGCGTCTATATATAATAGATAAGTTATGTATAGGGGATCAAAATTCTAACCATGTTCCACAAGTGCCACCGACTTGAAATTTTTACCACGTTATGGCCATGACGTGTAACCTCCAGGAAAAAGCTGACATTGAACCTTGGTGTCATGGGTTCGATTCCAGAAGGCCTCAAAGTCCCGATTTTCTCCATAAGGATACATGGTGGCGATTTTCAAAATTTTTTAAATAATACTTCCCGGACAGGTAGAGAATTGAAATATAAGGAGCTTACAGATATGGTCAAGAACTATTAAAAACATTAATGACTACCAATAGGAACGTCCTGGGTTCGATTCTAGGACGATGCAAAAATCCCGCATCTAAAATGCATGGGGATAGTTTTTCATTAATTTTTTTGATGCACTTATCGGAATGTAAGGAACTTTTCGCTCAGCTAGAAGATATATATTTAGAATTGGTTCAAGAAAAAAAATTTCATAAGCCCGTACTATTCCTGGGTTCAATGCCAGAGCACATTAACGTTTCTCTCATAAGGAATATAAGGGAAAAGTAAGTCGTCGTTTGAGGCAGTTGTAGCAAATATTTCTGCTTGAATTTTCACACATAGTTAGAGACAGTGATCTTCTATTATGTTGCATAGGAAGTATTACCAGAAAGATCCGAGTTCAATGCCGGGAGGCAAATATGTCTCCCGTTTAAAATACATTGGGTTAGTATTTCATTATTTTTTTGATGCACTTATTGAAATGATAGGTAGTTCGTAATTGGCTGGAAGATATATGAAAAGAATTGATTTTAGAAAAAAATTTTCATAAGTCCGTACTATTCCTGGGTTCGATGCCAGAGCACATTAGCATTTCTCTTATAAGGAATATAAGGGAAAAGTAGGACGTCGTTTGAGGCATTTGCAGTTAATATTTCTACTTGAATTTTCACACATAGTTACAGATGGTGATCTTCTATGGTGCTGCATAGTATGTATGACCGGGAAGACCTTGGTTCGATGCCAAACGAATAAATTGCAGCGGAAATTAAGAATATTTTCCATCCATTTTTTTTTCTTTTGAGGACTCACTCTATGTGATGCCGACAAAAAATTTGTGTTATCGATGTCCTTGCAGTATGCAAGCAACATTTTACTCGTACCTATATATATCTACACTCATTCATTCATTCATTCATTAGGGATCAAAATTCTAACCATGTTCCACAAGTGCCACCGACTTGAAATTTTTACCACGTTATGGCCATGACGTGTAACCTCCAGAATAAATCCGGCTTTGAACCTCGGTGTCGTGGGTTCGATTCCAGAAGGCCCCAAAGTCGCGATTTTCCCAATAAGAGTACATGGCAGGGATTTTCAAAAATTTTTTTGAGGCACTTCCCGGAAAAGGAGAGAGTTGAAATTCAAGGGACCACTAGATGCCATGCATATCTAAAGGAATCCATAAAGACATCTACGAATATTATCCTTGGTTCGATGCTAGGTCAGGGCAAAAATCGGCCGTTTAAAATGCATTGTGGCGATTTTTAAGATTTTTTTTGGACCCTTTTCCGATGGCATAGAAACTTGAAATTCCGTATGAGGTTGGATACCATAAAAGTATTTCATAATCGAATTTTATATATTCGCTGATGGTCCTTGGTTCAATCCCAGAGGGACATTTAAATTCCTCAATGCATTTCTTACGGAGATAACAGAAACAAATTTTAGGTACTTCCCGGCCCGATATCCACTTCAAACTTTGTATATATAAAGATCAAGTCAATACAAATCAAAATGCGCATTCACAGCTATCAATGTGTCGTGGGTTCGACACCAGGTGTCTCTGCAATCAGAAGTTGATCCGATTTTTAGGAATTATTTTGAAACCATTGCCAATAATATAGAAACTTCAAATTTAGCATATAGATAGAGATCCTAAATAATTTTCAGAAACATTTTTTTTATTTCCAAGATCGTCCTTGGTTCAAATCCAGAGAGCCATTTAAATTCGTGAAAATTAGAACGTCTTTTGAGGAAGTTTTAGCCCATATTTCTGCTTGAATTTTCACACATAGTTAGAGATGGTGATCTTCTATTGTGCTGCACAGTAAGTTCACAGTTAAGGCCCGAGTTCGATGCCAGACATGGAATGTCTGCAAATTTTAAGGAAAATTTCTATCCTTTTTTTTTCTTTTGAGGACCGTCCCGATATAATACCGATATGAAATTAGTATTGCTGATTTGCTTGCAGTATGCAAGCTACATTTTACTCGTATATATATACGAGTAAAATGTAGCTTGCATACTGCAAGCAGATCGGCAATACTTATTTTATATCGGCATCATATCGGGACGGTCCTTAAAAGAAAAACAAAAAGGATTGAAGAATTTTCTTAAAATTCGCTAAATTTTCATCATCTGGCATCGAACCCGGGCTGGTGAAAAAAGTATTCAGCACAATAGAAGATCACCATCTCTAACTATGTGTGAAAATTCAAGCAGAAATATTGGCTATAACTGCCTCAAAAGAAGTTCTAATTTTCATGAATGTAAATGGCTCTCTGGATTCGAACCAAAGACGATATTATAAATCTAAAACATGTTTCTGAAATTCATTTATGATCTCTATCTACATGCCGAATTTCAAATTTCTAAATTATTGGGAAAGGTTTCAAAATAATTCCTAAAAATCGGATCAACTTCTGATTGCAGAGACACCTGGTGTCGAACCCAGGACATATTGTAAGCTGTGAATGCAAAGATTGATTTCTAAAGACTTGTACTTGTATCTTGCAAAGTTTGAAGTCGATAGCATGCCGGGAAGTACCTAAATTTTGTTTCCGTTATCTCCATAAGAAATGCATTGTAGGATGTAAATGGCAGTCAAAAGAAAAAAAAATAGATTGAAATTATTCTGATTATTCGCTGCAATTTATTCGTCCGGCATCGAACCTGGGTCTTCCTAGTGATACTTACTATGCAGCACAATAGAAAATCACCATCTCTAACTATCTGTGAAAATTCAAGCAGAAATATTATCTGAAACTGCATCAAACGACGTCCTACTTTTCCCTTATATTTCTTATGAGAGAAATGTTAATGTGGTCTAGCATCGAACCCAGGAATATTACGGTCTTCTGAAAACGGTTTTCTTAAACCAGTTTTAACCATACATCTTCCAGCCAAGCACGAACTTCCTATCATTTCGATAAGTGCATCAAAAAATAATGAAATACAAAACCTATGTATTTTAAACGGGAGACATATTTACCGCCTGGCATCGAAGCCGGGACTTTCTGGTGAAACTTCCTATGCAACATAATAGATGATATTATTCTTTAACTATGTGCGAAAATTCAAGCAGAAATATAGGCTGTAACTGCCTCAATTGAAGTCTTACTTTTCCCTTATATTCCTTATGAGAGAAATGTTAATGTGCTCTGGCATCGAACCCAGGAATAGTACAGTCTTATGAAAATTTTTTTCTTAAACTAATTCTTACCTTACACTTTCCGGCTAAGCACGAACTTCCTATTATTTCGAGCAGTGCATCAAAAAAAATAATGAAAAACAGCTCCCATGTATTTTAAAGGGCCAGATCTTTGCATCGTCCTAGCATCGAACCCAGGATATTTTTTGTGAAAGTCATTGGTGTTTTCGAAAGTCCAAGACCATAAATATAGGCACCATGAGTTTTATTTCTCTACCTTTCCGGAAACTATTTTTTTTAAATTCCCGAAAATCACGGCAATGCATTTAAACGGGAAAAATCGGGACTTTGGGGCCCTCTGGAATCAAACCTATGACACCTAGGATCAAAGTCGCTTTTTTCCTGGGGGTTATACGTTATGGCCAATATGTCATAAAAATTTCAAGTCAATGACGCATGTGGTTTAGCCTGTGAATTTGTATCCTATCTATATAGCTATATAGCTATATATATGAATGAATCCGGAGAAGCATCTATATATAATAGATATATATATATACACTGGGGATCAAAAGTCTAAGCATGTTCCACAAGTGCCACCGACTTGAAATTTTTACGACATATTGGCCATAACGTGTAACCTCCAGGAAAAAGCCGACCTTGATCCTCAGTGTCATGGGTTCGATTCCAGAAGGCCCCAAAGTCGCGATTTTGTCCATAAGGATACATGGCGGGGATTTTCGAAATTTTTTTTGAGGTACTTCCCGGAAAAGGAGAGATATGAAATTCAAGGGATCGCTAGATGCCGTGCATATCTAAAGGAAACCATTAAGACATCTACGAATATTATCCTTGGTTCGATGCTAGGTCGGGGCAAAAATCGGCCGTTTAAAATGCATTGTGGCGATTTTTAAGATTTTTTTTGGACCCTTTTCCGATGGCATAGAAACTTGAAATTCGGTAAGAGGTTAGATACGATAAAAATGTATCATAATCGAATTTTATATATTCGCTGATGGTCCTTGGTTCGATCCCAGAGGGACATTTAAATTCCTCAATGCATTTCTTACGGAGATAACGGAAACAAGTTTTAGGTACTTCCCGGCACGATATCGACTTCAAACGTTGCAGATAGAAAGATAAAGTCCATACAAATCAAACAGTGCATTCACTGCTATCAATGTGTCCTGGGTTCGACACCAGGTGTCCCGCAATCAGAAGTTGATCCGATTTTTAGGAATTATTTTGAAACCTTTTCCAATAATATAGAAACTTCAAATTCGGCATATAGAAAGAGATCATAAAAAACTTTCTGAAAATTTTTTTAGATTTCTAAGATCGTCCTTGGTTCGAATCCAGAGAGCCATTTAAATTCGTGGAAATTAAAACGTCTTTTGAGGCAGTTGTAGCCCATATTTCTGCTTGAATTTTCACACATAGTTAGAGATGGTGATGTTCTATTGTGCTGCATAGTAAGTACACTGTAAAGACCTGGGTTTAATGCCAGACGATGGAATTTTAGCGAATTATAAGAAAAATTTCAATCCATTTTTTTCTTTTGATGGCCGTCCCGATATGATGCCGACATGAAAATAGTGTTGTCGATCTGCTTGCAGTATGCAAGCAACATTTTACTCGTAACTTATATATAGGTACGAGTAAAATGTTGCTTGCATTCTGCAAGCAGATCGACAACACTAATTTCATATCGGCATTATATCGGGACGGTCCTCAAAAGAAAAAAAAAGAATTGAAAATATTCTTAGAATTCGCTGCAATTTCTCCGTCTGGCATTGAACCTGGGTCTTCCTGGTGAACTTAATATGCAGCATAACAGAAGATCAACATCTCTAAGTATGTGTGAAAATTCAAGGAGAAATATTGACTGCAACTGCCTCAAACGACTTTCTACTTTTCACAAATGTATATGGCTCTCTTGATTCGAACCAAAGACGATTTGGAAATCTGAAACCTTTTTTTTGAAATAAATCTATAATCTCTATCCATATGCAAAATTTCAAGTTTCTATATTATTGTGATAGGGTTCAAAATAATTCTTAAAAATCGGATCAGTTACTGATTGTAGAGACGCTTGGTGTCGAACCCAGTACCTACTGGCAGCTGTGAAAACACATTATGACTTGATTTGACCTGATCTTATTAAATGCAAAGTTTGAAGACAACATCTTGCCAGGAAGTACCTAAAATTTGCTTCCGTTATCTCCATAAGAAATGCATTGTAGGATGTAAATGGCCCTCTGGAATCGAACCAAGGACCATCAGCGAGTTGCTAAAATTTTATTATAAAATATATTTATGATATATATCCACGTGCCAAGTTTCAAGTTTCCAAGTCATCTGTAAGTAATTTAAAAAAATCTTTAAAATCGCAATGTAAATTAAACAGGAGAATATTTCCCCTGACCTAGCATCGAACCAAGGATAATCTTCGTAGATGTCTTTATGGTTTCCTTTAGATATGCACAGCATCTAACGATCTCTTGAATTTCAACTCTCAACTTTTCCGGGAAGTGCCTCAAAAAAAATTTCGAAAATCCCCGCCATGTATCTTTATGGAGAAAATCGCGACTTTGATGCCTTCTGGAATCGAACCCATGACACTGTTTTTCAAAGTTGGCTTTTTTTCTGGAGGTTACACGTTATGGCCAATACGTTGTAAAAATTTCAAGTCAGTGGCACTTGTAGAACATGGTTAGAATTTTGATCCCCTATGAATGTATATATATATATAGGTATATCCGGAGAAGCATCTATATATAATAGATATATATATATCTATATCTATTTTTTCTCTTCTTTCTATTTAACATTTATAAAAAAATTCTCATAAAATCTTTATAGAATCGCAACATCATATCTCATTCATTTTAATATTATGGCAAATTCAATTTACTGCCTCTCTACCAATATTTTGTTGATGAAATTAGCATAACCGTTTATATTACATGTATTATTTATGATTAATTCATAACTACTGTATTTGACGGCATATAAGACGCACCTTTTTTCCTAAATTTCCCTGCGTCTTATATGTGAAGGTTCAACCTCCACAGGTTAACTTTCAATACTGAATGCTATTTTTAGCCCAGATGGTCTATACTACCTATTTCATTATTGCATTCAATGATTGTGTTAATATTTGGCTTTTACGAAATGTGACAACTAAAAGAAACTACATTTTAAGTTATTGTGGTACTGCGCTTTCGCACGAACTATTAAAACCTTTTTTCCTTGTGAGTGACCAACTTAATGAGGGTGCGTCTTATATGCCGTCAAATACGGTATATCTTTAGATATTTCACCCAATTTTTTTCGAATTTAATTCATATTTAATCAATGGTACAAGCCGTGACTTGGTGGAATTCCATATCAATGGAAAAATGAAAAACTCACTTAGTTATATTTTGTGGAATTTTTACTAAGTGAGTTTTTCATTTTTCCATTGATTCATATAATTTTAAATATATTTGCCCATTAGTATGTGTATCAGTAGACGTAATTCATAAAAGTGCAAACATAGTAATATTTAACAATACATAAAATTATTTTAAATGCTTAAAGTAGATTCATTTTGTGCCTTGCTGGTTGCATATGCTTATTTAGATTAAGATTACTTCGAGCCATCAAAATGAAAAGGATTGACTTCCAATCTGCCATCAGTAGTTGGGGAATAAAAGGTCAACTATGGTGCACAGCGGCTACGAGAGAATACGCCCACAATGACAGTTGAGCATGTACCAGATCTGGTACACATCCTCGCGAATGTGTTAAGTCAAACATTTTTTGGATAAGTGGTTCTCATTTGTGATGAAAACAGATATTCAAGCCTATGCAAGTTATATGCCTGTGGAGGGATGCTTCATAGTTAGAAATGGTGCAAATCCAGTAAAATTAAGCTGTTTTGTAGCTCTGTCTTGTGGTGGTTACAGAGCATTGTTTTGGTAATCATTAATTATATTTTATTCATCTATAAATATTATTTTTATATTTTTGAGTACATCATTACCCAACTCAAAGCTGATATTATAGATTTTTTTTTTTAATGTTGTAACTTAGAGGCAAAAATTCTTGCAGAATATATTATTTGATTAGGAAAAATTTTAATCTGTAATGTCCATAAGAGTGAGCCACTTTTTCCAGCTATTACATTTCGATCGGAGAAAAAAGTGGCAAATCAAGGCACCCAAGAGTACAGAAAGTTACTTTAAGGGCAATTTAAATAGGAGATGTTTTAAAAATGGATTAATTTAAAACAGCAAATGCATTTTCTTACCACAGATAAAATTAAAAAAGAGGGAAGGTTTTTTAGAACTTAGTGTCAAATTCCTCGTGAATTTAAAGCTCACACTCTGGAATAATTATTTGTTCAAAGGTACCACTGTGCTAGGAAATAGTGATGTATGGTTTTGTTAGTAATGTAGACCTTAATTCTAATTTGGCAAAATCAAAAGTAACTCTTTTTTCACCTTTCAGCTATGTTTAATTGGGCAGGTAGTGATAAGTTGTTGAAACATTGTTTAAATTAATTTGTTCTCACTTCTAGGTGTTATCCAGCATGGCAACAGCTGCTCTTCACTGCCGACACTTAATGGTTTGGAAAATATTCGCTCCAAAACTAATTTTTGAAATTTTTAGTTTATTTTTCAACATGATTGGAGTCTTAATGGGTTTCATGCTTGTCCTTCGAATTACAAAAGCATTAAAATCACTGATCCGAAGTTTGGACCGAGATAATTGATGGTGCATTCAGTTGTTTGTAAAATGTTACAGAAATAAAACGATTTGCTTTTAATATATGCTTTTATGGTGTTTATTTACCTTCTCTATGTAACACTTGTTTCATTTGCCCATGAGAAAATGTTTTCTGGAAAGTTCTTTCCAATTTAGGAAATATTCAATCTATCTAAATGGTTTGTTGTAAGCAAACAAAATAAAATAGCATATTCATGAATAGTTTCTGAAATATTAAAAAAGCATTGATAAACAAGGTGCTTGTAAATAATAAGGCACTGAATAGAGATTGTTGAATGAGTTTAGGAGTAGGAATGAAAATAAATATCAAAGCAAAGTTTACTATACTTGCCTGTCTTAAAATTGAAAATATTAGTGAAAAATCAAAACAAATTTTATTTTTATGTTAGTTTTTATGATTAATTATATTTATTTTTACATTGTTTCCCAATTTTTGGACTACTTTTAGAGATTGAGAGACCATAATAATATTCCGTTTTAACATTCCAGTAATTTTTAAAGGAATTCTTTAATGGTTTGGCGCATATTGATTTTTCTTCCTGTAATTTAGAAAGACTTTATTAATATTCATGTTTTGTTAATTGTTCTGTAATCTGTTTTATCTGAATTGCTCATTTTATTCTCGCTGTGAATGGTTCAGTGTGTGATGATATGCCCTTACTTTATTTACAATTTATGTATCTATTATATATAGACGCTTCTCCGGATATACCTATAAGTTATATATAGGGGATCAAAAGTCTAAACATGTTCCACAAGTGCCACCGACTTGAAATTTTTACCACCTTATGGCCATGACGTGTAACCTCCAGGAAAAAGCCGATTTTGAACCTCGGTGTCATGGGTTCGATTCCAGAAGGCCCCAAAGTCGCTATTTTGTCCATAAGAATACATGGGGGGGATTTTCGAAAAATTTTTTGAGGCACTTTCCGGAAAAGGAGAGAGTTGAAATTCGAGGGATCGCTATATGCCGTACAGATCTAAAGGAAACCATAAAGACATCTACGAATATTATCCTTGGTTCGATGCTAGGTCGGGGCAAAAATCGGCCGTTTAAAATGCATTGTGGCGATTTTTAAGATTTTTTTTGGACCCTTTTCCGATGGCATAGAAACTTGAAATTCGGTATGAGGTTAGATACCATAAAAATATATCATAATCGAATTTTACATATTCGCTGATGGTCTTTGGTTCGATCCCAGAGGGACATTTAAATTCCTCAATGCATTTCTTACGGAGATAACGGAAACAAATTTTAGGTACTTCCCGGCACGATATCAACTTCAAACTTTGCGTATAGAAAGATCAAGTCCATACAAATCAAACAGTGCATTCACAGCTATCAATGTGTCCTGGGTTCGACACCAGGTGTCTCTGAAATCAGAAGTTAATCCGATTTTTAGGAATTATTTTGAAACCTTTTCCAATAATATAGAAACTTCAAATTCGGCATATAGATAGAGATCATAAATAACTTTCAGAAACATTTTTTAGATTTCCAAAATCGTCCTTGGTTCGAATCCAGAGAGCCATTTAAATTCGTGAAAATTAGAACGTATTTTGAGGCAGTTGTAGCCCATATTTCTGCTTGAATTTCCACACATAGTTAGTGATGGTGATGTTCTATTGTGCTGCATAGTAAGTTCACAGTAAAGACCCGGGTTCGATGCCAGACGATGGAATTTCAGCGAATTTTAAGAAAAATTTCAATCCATTTTTTTCTTTTGATGGCCGTCCTTATATGATGCCGACATGAAAATAGTGTTGTCGATCTGCTTGCAGTATGCAAGCAACATTTTACTCGTCTATTATATATAGACGCTTCTCCGGATATATGTACCTATAAGTTATATATAGGGGATCTAAAATCTAACCATGTTCCACAAGTGCCACCGACTTGAAATTTTTACCACGTTATGGCCATGACGTGTAACCTCCAGGAAAAAGCCGACATTGAACCTCAGTGTCATGGGTTCGATTCCAGAAGGCCCCAAAGTCGCGATTTTGTCCATAAGAACACATGGCGGGGATTTACGAAAAATTTTTTGAGGCACTTCCCGGAAAAGGAGAGATTTGAAATTCAAGGGACCGCTAGATGCCGTGCATATCTATAGGAAACCATCAAGACATCTACGAATATTATCCTTGGTTCGATGCTAGGTCGGGGCAAAAATCAGCCGTTTAAAATGCATTGTGGCGATTTTTAAGATTTTTTTTGGACCCTTTTCCGATGGCATAGAAACTTGAAATTCGGCATGAGGTTAGATATCATAATCGAATTTTACATATTCACTGATGGTCCGTGGTTCGATCCCAGAGGGACATTTAAATTCCTCAATGCATTTCTTACGGAGATAACGGAAACAAATTTTAGGTACTTCCCGGCACGATATCGTCTTCAAACTTTGCATATAGAAAGATCAAGTTCATACAAATCAAACAGTGCATTCACAGCTATCAATGTGTCCTGGGTTCGACACCAGGTGTCTCTGCAATCAGAAGTTGATCCGATTTTTAGGAATTATTTTGAAACCTTTGCCAATAATACAGACACTTCAAATTCAGCATATAGATAGAAATCATAAATAACTTTCAGAAACATTTTTTAGATTTCCGAGATCGTCCTTGGTTCGAATCCAGAGAGCCATTAAATTCGTGAAAATTAGAACGTATTTTGAGGCAGTTGTAGCCCATATTTCTGCTTGAATTTCCACACATAGTTAGAGATGGTGATGTTCTATTGTGCTGCATAGTAAGTTCACAGTAAAGACCCGGGTTCGATGCCAGACGATGGAATTTCAGCGAATTTTAAGAAAAATTTCAATCCATTTTTTTCTTTTGATGGCCGTCCCGATATGATGCCGACATGAAAATAGTGTTGTCGATCTGCTTGCAGTATGCAAGCAACATTTTACTTGTAATATATACGAGTAAAATGTTGCATGCACTCTGCAAGCATGTTGATAACATAAATTTCAAGTCGACATCATATCGAGAGGGTCATCAAAAGAAAAAAATGGATTGAAAATATTCATAAAATTCGCTGCAATTTCTCCGTCCGGCATCGAACCTGGGTCTTCCTGGTGATAATTACTGTGCAGAACAACAAAGAATTACAGTCTCTAACTATGTGTGAAAACTCAAGCAGAAATATTGGCTGCAACTGCCTCAAACAACGTCTTACTTTTCCCATATATTCCTTGAAATATTGTCCCCTAAAAACCCTTGGATTAAAACAACAATTTCTCTGACAATAATGAAATACTTGTGCATTTATGGTATTTTTAGTGGGATCTGTCTTGGTGTGGAAATGGCAATGATTTTAGTCTGAGATGTTTTTCCCATCTTCCAGCACGGATTCTTATGTAGGTTCATCTTATTCTCAGCCATTCAAGTTCAAATCAAAGAGTTTCCTTTTTTGGTGAAATTTACTGCAGGAGATGAAAAATTATGATTTTCACCAAAGTTTTCTTCATTTCCATATTTTTTCTTTTTCATTTGCTTAGGAGTAGCTACAATTTTAAATATTTTCTACTCCAAATATTGCATTACCCTTAGTTACTTAACAAAAAGCAGGCCCCCTGTCCTTCTCAACCCATCCTCTTCAAAGTTTATCATTACAAAATGCGTATTTACTATTCAAGATTGGGAGATTTCTAATTTATTTGACAGAAGGGGATGGGTTGAGTTGGATAGGGGGCAGGTTTTCGTTAAATATACAAAGATAATGTCATTTTTGGAATTGAAAAATTTTTAAAAGTGTACTTCCAATGGAAATAATTACACTAGATGAAAATTGGTGGATATCAGCAATTTTGATTTCACTTTCCTGTGAAAACCACTCCGTGAAAAAACTCAGTCCAGATTTACTGCATCTCCCATACCCTCCACACACCTGCATTAATGCCCCTTGTAAGTTCTAAATCTATTGTGGGCAATTATGGAGCCACTAAGAAATACTACTTTCCAGGGAGGTATACTTGCAAATTGCCAGGAGACAGAAAATATTATCAGCTAGATTACATATTAGTTAAAAAAAGGTTCATGAATCAAGTTAAGCATTGTCATAGCTATCCAGGAGCAGATGTTGAGAGTGACCATAATTTAGTTTTAGCTAAATGCTCACTTAAATTGAGGAAACTACAGGAAAAGAGAAAAGTGGGAAATGCAGAAGTTGTAGGAAAATGACGCCCTGAAAACTTATCAAGAAATAACTAATCATCAAATAGAGGAACAAGATAGAACTGCTGGAAATATTAATGAAGAGAGGGAAATAATTAAGAATGATGTTATAAGAATGTGGCGAAAACATTTTTTTTCGCATTTAGGTTAGAGGATATAAGTTGAAATTTGAAAATTATGAAGGAGAAAAAATGTCTAATAAACTAGAAGATGAGAAGAAATATAAAAATCTAAGAAATGCCATTTACACAAAAAAGAGAAAATTTTCTGAAAGAAAAGTATTAGGAAGTGGAAGGAAACAAGGAGAGGGGATAAAATAATAAAATCATTTTTTGTGAAAAAAAGCACAGGCAGGCAGGCAGTGATGGATGGAAAGATGTTGCTTGAACAAAAACTTATAGCACAGAGATGGAAGCGTTACACAGAGAACTTATATAGAGCAGAAAACAAGGAGAACACAGTCATTGAGGAAGAATATGAGGTGAATGAAGATTCAATATTATGGGATGAGTACGAGGTGGCATTGAGGAACCTTAAAGACAGCAAGACTCCAAGGATAGATCAAATTCCAGCTGTTTTACATAAATCTGGGGGAAATTATTTAAAAGAAAGGATTTATGCATTAATAAAGAATATTTATGAAACAGGAAGAATACCACTGGACTTTAAAAAGTGTATTTAATACCTATACCCAAAAAGAACAAAGCAAATAAGATTAATATAACGATGATTTATACTTTTCCACTGATTTATTTCAGAACAACTAGTTTCAGCTACGTAGCCATCTTCTGGTTCATAGAACAGTACGCATTCAAACGCAGAAATGGAAAGACGAGAGAATACAAAGTAACCGATTGTTCTGAAATAAATCTGTGGAAAATACATCATCTTTATATTATGAATTTCCACAACATCTCCGTAGATTTTAAAGTAAATGAGTGTGAGCAGTATTGTACTTTGAGTTTATGTCTATGTAAGAACCCTGGAAACCGCCTTTGGACGTGTGACAGGGGGTTTCCACGTTGCAAAAGCACCTTGACTCTATTTACCTAAACAGTTCCTTTCGCTTATAGTTCGCGGAAAAAATTAATTTTTGAAGTGATTTGTTCTAGCATCTATTTCCCTAATCTTACTGGCAGTATCGGAACGGCCCATAGAACAGGGAGGTCGCATTATACCGGTTACATCATCTGAGAACTTAATTTCTCTGAACTTGTTTAATAAATTTATCCATTGAATTTTTCTTCTAATTTAGTGGTGCATGTGTCCAAAATTTTTCTACAATCATACGGAACAGAATAGAAAAGGTAATTGATAGGAAACTGAAAACTGATATGACTGACTGAAAAAAAATATTTAAATCCATATTGAGAAAACTTCTACTAGACCACAGAGAAGGTACACAAGCAACCATGGTTTCGCAGCATGGCTGCATCATCAGGCATTAGTGCCTGCAAAACCATGGTCGCTTTTGTACCTTCTCTGTGGTCTAGTAAAAGTTTTCTCAATATGGATTTGATATTATTAATAACTACCAGAAAGTTACGCCTGACTCCGTTTCGTTTACACTGACTGAAGATCAATTCAGATTTAGGAAAGGGAGTGTATAACAAGAAGCTATCTCAACTTTAAGAGCAATAATTGAAATATGGATAGAGAAAAATAAGCAACCAATACAGAATTTGTGGACATTGAGAAGGCATTCAACAATGTACAGTGGTATAAACTTTTTTAAATACTAGAGAAAATAGGAGTTAAATTTAGAGATCGTACAATAATATGGGAATTCTATAAATATGAAAAGGTTGTGATTATGAATGCAAATTAGTGTGTGGAAGCTGAAATAAGGAAAGGTGTATGGCAATGTTGTAACTTATCTCCCTATTTATTTAATGCATAAATACAAGATGCAATAGATCAAGTAAAGTAAAAAAAAAATCTGATGTGGCCAGCACATGACTTTCTCCATACATAAGATGTAAATATTTATCTACGACAGTAATTTCGAACTCTATATTCCATCTAAACTTGGAAGATGAGTGATTTATTTATATATTATTATCTTTGACTTTGACGACATATTATAAATAATGTTTTTCGGGACATGATCGATGAAAAACGATGAAATTGGCCTTTCGCCCATAGAGCCCAGAGCGCCCACAAAGTACATAATCAGCAACTTCCGGTTTATCAGTATTTCATGAATAACTTCTAAACAATCAGTGATACAAAAATATGTTTCAAACAAAAGTTATAGTAAATTACATTTTCTAAAATGTTTATAAATAATAGTATATACCTAAATATCATATTTATGGAGATATTTTGAGAACCGGAAATGAGCTTTGAAGAATGAAGCTTGACTTCCGGTAAACAGATTTACTCCAAAAACTAATCAACTCTAACGAAACCAATCAACTAACAATATATGAAATTTGGTATTGATACAACGAATGGTTTTTATGTTAGAGCGCCCACAAAGTACATAACAGCTACTTCCGGTTTATCGGTATTTCACGAATAACTCCTAATCAACCGGTGATACAAAAATATGTTGAATACAAAAGTTATAGTAAATAACATTATCTAAAACTTTTATAAGGTATACAATATACCTTTAAATCATATTTATGGATATATATTGAAAACCGGAAATGAGCTTTGATGAATGAAGCTCGACTTCCGGTTAACCGATTTACTCCAAAAACTAATCAACTCTGACAGCACACACCACAGTACTATATATGAAGTTTGGTATTGATATGACTAATAGTGTTTACGTTCGAGCGCCCACAAGCACATACAGACACACACACATACACACAGACATCATTCCAAAAATGGTCTAAACGTGTTCTAGGGACCCCAAAACGTGTATTTCCGTTGAAATCTCGAAGTCGAATTTTTTCATGAAAACAATACTTTCTCTATACTTTGTATATGGAGAAAGTAATAAGGGGGGAGTAAACATTCAAGGGGAAAAAATACCAATGTTGAGCTTTTCAGATGATATAGTGTTCTCACTAATATGCTGCAGAGGATGGAATGCATCATGAAGAAGGAATACAATATATGAGCATCAATAAAATTAAAACTAAAGTTATGATCTGTAGCTGTGAGGAAGATTATTGAGATTTAACCATAGATTGGGTAAATTGAAGTTAAACGCACAAGTGAAGTATTGCCATCTTTAATATCACAACTTGTGTAACGGAAACTTACAAACTTTTGTGGAAGCAATAATATTTTGAAATTTATAAAAGGGAGGGGTAGAATACAGCAATTAATGCCTTTTTTACGGAGTTAAGGAATAAGGTTAGGATTGATCACAAGTAAACTAAAAATTCAAAATAATTTTGGTAATGAGTATATGAAAGGGTAATATAAAAAGTTTTAAATTATAGTACTGTTAGATAAGACAGGGATTCAATTTATCTATCAAATTGTTATGGATTGCACTATATTTATAGTGCAATTGTATGACTATGGTTTACAATATTCTCATTTAAATTAAGAGGAAGCTAAACTGCCATTAGGCCTCTGGCCAGCAGTCTTACAATTAGCTCGTATGTTTATTACATAAATTGAATCAGTGATAAATAAAAAATAAGAAGGTATTGCACATAAATTAATCAAAGTGAGGGAAACTACATTTTTTGCCATTATCAAAATAACACAAACTAATAGAAGGACAATTCTAGAGATAAATAAAGAGAAAGTGGTGAGGATTAAATATATCAACAGCTAACAAGGAGTCAGCATAAAAGGGTGAATTAAATTCCACCATTCCATTAATACCATTGAATCAAAGTCATCTTCGCATAGAAGCATTTCCAAATCACTTTCATAACAGCCATAACTTTCTATCACATCATTTCCCAAACTGAAATCCCCATTTAGTGTAACTATTTCACACTAAAAGGTATTGCTTGACTACACCTAATGCATTGGCCAGAATGCTTATAAAACCTGATGAGTAACAAATTAAATATCAATAGACTCAAGATGTTCTGCCCTAACTTTGTGGAACACCATTTAAATTAAAAACAACAAAACTTAGTATTCTCCACAGGATTTAAATTAAATTATTAATTAGATAAAATTTAAATCCAGAGGAAAATAATAAGGTGTGCTGTTTTCTAAAATTTCATATCTTGTTCTAAACTGGAAGTTAGTTAATGATAATTGTGACTTAAAAACTTTGGTGGATGAAACATTACCATAAATAAAGGCAAATATACAAGGATTACGCAAATGAAAAATCTCTGAATGTAAACTTTGATATGGAAGAGCAAAACTCATGTGGAATCAGTCACATTTACATTCACTTTTGCCAGCAAAGTGAAACTGAAGCAATATTACAAGATATTGTGTTGCAGCTGCAAATATCTGGAAAAGAATGAGAGATCAAGTAAGTAAAATACATTTTTAATAGATTCCAGAAAAATTTTTAATATTAGTATAATATTTTTATAGACTTATAATTCCGGTTAGTATGGCGAAAAAGATTTATAGAAGCAGATATATTTGAAACTTTACCAGTTTAAGATGTCCATGCTGATTTGCATGAAAAATGGGTGTACAGTATTACCCCTCTTTTACACTATTCAAGGGACCAGAGGCAATGTGATGTAAACGGGGGGAAAGTGTAAATCGAGGGAAACCACTTATGTTGGTAAACATGCTCATAAAAAAGGCTAATATTTCACAAATGCACATTATTAACATTATGATTTGCTTCATTCTTATTTCTAATATTTACCTTAAATAAATATCCAATGTAAGTGAAATTAGGCTGATATTACCTTATCCTTGTTATTTCTACATCCACTGGCTAGGAGAAGGGTGATAAAAATATCATTGTGTATTCTTTTCACTTGGTTATCACTCTAGGTAAATGGGTTGAGAATAATCTAAGATTCAAGAAATATTGTTTCTTCAAATGAAAAATATAGATTTTATTGGCAAGCAAAGTAATCCAATATTGATTTCTGTTTGCATCTCTTATTTCTTATGTCCTCTATTTGTCTTTCAAGTTCATAAAGATGTTCAAAATTACTACCACCTATAGATCATAAATATCTACTTAAAACTTCCACTGCTGCGCTTGCCTCAACGCTGGTAGGCATCACTTCACAATTATCCACCTCTTCATCACTGATAGGGGATTCAGTGGCTAATTGTTCAGCAACAAACTCCTCATCTCTCTCCTCAACAGCATGATCCATCTTGAGGTAAAATATTTCTTTGTCAAAGATGAATATTATAAAAATCTTTTCATGCTGAATTATGTATCTTCAGAAGACAATGTAAGTGACATTTTTACCAAAGCCTTACCTTGTATTAAGTTTGAAAAATTTGCCAATGAGTTGTTACTTTTATAAGTACATTTGCAAATACTATTTGAAAGAAATGATGTTTTTTTTATTTGAAGATTTTGTTAAGTAATGTATTGATTTTCATATATGTTACAAATAATATTATTTCTTTAAGATTGTATTTATGAAACTATTTTGTACTTGTATTTTAAAACTTTATTGTCATTCACATTCACCGCCCTGCGTTTACGGGGAAGTGTTGTTATATTGAGTTTGTAAGTTGAGTTACTAAACTGGTGCGGTGCATATGGAAGAAGTTGGCACCCACTGTTATATACATGCTTTTGTTATTGTAAGACAATTGAAGAATGATATATACTTGATGTTCTCATTGAATACCTTGTGATAAGTTTAATTTACCTGTGAGAAGATAAAAGACGGTAATAACAAAAAATTAAAATGACAAATAAACATGAAATTATGAATACAAATTGCAAGAAGTTAAATAAAAACTTAGAACGAAGAATTTAAAGATGATGATATGAATAAAACTTAGGAAATTGAGACAAATTTCAATGAGAATAAATGAAAAGCAAAAGTTTTTTTACAAACAAATGACCTTGAGGACTTGTGGAATATTTTTTCAAGCTGATAAGCAAGGAATAAATAAGAAAAATTAAGTCTGGACTTAGAATAATTTTAGCAAGAGCAAATAATTACAGCAAAGGAGGTTGAATATGATATGTAAAATTATTAAGAAGTTCCAAATTTAAGCAAAAGTAGTGAATTAGTTTTAAATTTTATGAAAAACTTCAAGAAAGAAAGAAAATTAAAGATTGCCACAAGGCAATAATAAAAAACACCTTTCACTTTTACATTGAATAAAATTAAATTTTACTCTAACAAAATCATCAAATCTCTTATTCCATTAAATTCAATTGAAAACCAGCAGTTTAATTAATTCATTTAATAAATATAAACAATTGGGCCAACAAGCGAGAAACTTATCTACTTTGTTTAGTAAAATAGTTAGCAAAGGGTTCCACCACAATGTATATCAAGTGAGACAATTTCATTAATAACTTAAGTCTTATTAGTAGGGCTATAAACGCAATTATTCTAGAAAGAATAGTTTTAAAAGAGTGAGCATAGAGCTTTTAAATAAGAATCTGCCATCATACTAATCAGTAATTTGAAAAAGAGATTTTTAGCTCTGAATCCACGCAATCAAAATAAAGTTATGCCTCTTATCTTTGGTGATGTCAACAAAGTAAGAAATTATTGAAATCTAACCAAAAATTAAAATATCTATGACAGACAGAACTTTTCCCTACTCTCTTCATTACCTCAGGGCATTGTTTTTATCAGAATTGTTTCAGCAGTTTAAAATTGTGTCACTTTGCTATAAGACAGTTCTTTTGCTTCAAGTATTACACATGATGTTTAGTTCTGAAGATTTTTCAACATGTGCACCTCTTTTAATTAATGTGTATTGAAAGTTAAAACTAATCTTGTACTTTCAATTTCTAAAATTGATCCTAAGGGCCTGTAGAAATGTCCAAGGTATTGAAAACAATCCAAATAATCACATTCTCTATTTTCTACCTAACAAGAATGCAGTGAATCAATGTTTTTCACACAATCTTTCAAAAGCATCATTCAGAGGTGAAGGCAATATGATAATTGTAAGTTTTAAACTGATTCTGTAAACTTTAATGGTTGATATATAGTTGTAGTAATTAATAATTTAATCTATAATTATGATAATGAAAGGAAAACTATAGAAAATATCCAAAATGGAAAAAAAATTCCGAAATCCTAGATTAACTTCCATTAAAGAAAGGAATGATTATGTAAACTAAAACGCTATTTGAGGCTTTCACCATAGAGTAAAATCTCATTCTTTGTATCTAAAGAGAAAATCCATATTTTTTGCTTAAAATTCTTAATATACATCGCTATTTGGAACTCGGTACCACGAAAAATTAATCACTACATTGTTTCAATGATTAAATAATAATAACTTTCATATAGAGAGCAATCCTAATGAACAAGTATGCTACTAAAAAGTGAAGTCTTAAAAAATTTTAGCTTTTCTTATTTGCATGGATATAAAAGACAACAATAGTGAATATGATCCGATTAATCTAAATGATTGATCCAAAAAGCAATATAAATTTATCAGCTTAGTTAAGTTAAAAATAGTTTTGAATTTGAATAATGTTTTGAAAGAGACTATTACAATAAACTCATTTTGCAAAGGCTGGCAAGGACATGTCTAAAGTTATTGTAATGTTTTCGTTAGTAGGATTTTGCAGCAATATTAAATAAGAGAAGTTTTGTTTTTGTAATGATTTTGTTAGTAGGATTTGGTGGCAATATTAAATAAGAGAAGTTGTTTTAACTAATAATTCTTGAAAATATTTCCATCACATTATTAATTAATATCTCAATGTTCAAATAGAAATTTCAGAATATGAATCTAACTAATCAATAAAGAATGTATGAACTCTACTATGGATATGCCAACAAAGTTTCAAAATTATTGAAATCTATCATTAAAAAAAGAATTAAATATCTGGTAAATACAAAACTTTTCCTTCAACTGCTCTGTATATCTACTAAAAATAAATTAGCATGGCTGAAAAAGGGGATCTAATCAGAAACAACCAAAATTGACTGTATTATTGGAGGCCTATAAATTGAATATGAACTAAAAAAAACTGTAATTACTTTAAACAAATTATTTCATCACGCGTGTCAGAAATTCTCATTTTAAAATTAATCTCATTAAATAATCTTAAGTACAATAAGTTTAGATGAAGAATTCAATTCAACTTGATTGAAAGAGGTAAACATGATGAAAAACATCATCACAACGTGTATTGTCTAATACTTGGAGAAAAAAAATATTCATTGCAAAGTTAAACAAATTTTGCATTGAACCAGAACAAAAAAACATTGCAGATCTACACCATTGTTGATATATTCAAATGAAAGAGGTTTTGATGTATTATTAGAGAAAAAAATCAAAATGGTCACACTCTATAAGAATAAATATTAAATTAAAGATTAACATTAAATGCCATAATAACTGAATCAAGAACTACCGTGTTTCCTAAACATCACTCAAAAGATAATAGAAAATATCCAAAGCCATGAGACAAAATAACATGTAACCTACCTAACAAACTAATGATTTCAACAATTAGCCACTAATTCATTCTTAAGTTCATCATCAATAAGTCCTTAACCCATTACTGGCCACCGTACGAAATTTCGTACGCTAAACAAGGAGGTAAACAAACCGGTGCCGTGACGCGATGTGTCATTGCATCGAGTTCGCTAGCTTATTATTTTTGAGGGAAAGGTCCAACCATTCACCCGTGCCGCATGGCTTGGGGCTGCGCCACTTTCCCTCCATTTCCCACGCAGTCAGATTTCGTCTAGGTTGGCGCCCGACGCAAAATGCCACGCCGGTGAGTATTTGTTTATATTTTATTGGTAAAACTAATCTGAATTCTGTTCCTGAGTGTGTTACTGGCTTGTTTAGACCATAAACTACATGCATGAGTGGTCATTTGATGAAAGGTTATAATAATGTCAGTTCGGTATGTGGTTTTTGTTGACTGTTCGAAATTTCGTACGGTGGCCGGAAGGGGGTAAAAAATGTGGTATTGTTTCAAGGTACAATTTGAACACGGATGGCGAGGCCATTGTTAATATATTGGAGCAACTTGACGAAGAGGATGAGCTGGCCAAGGATATTTCCGAAATGGACGCGCTTGAGTTCGTTTTATTCCCACCTAATGACGGCAATGACTCTGATCAAGACGATGCACATAGTGAAGCAGGGCCAGATGACGTCACCAGTATTCGCAATATTGGGAAGGGAGTTTTAGCACAGCCTATTGAAGTTAGGGGACTGCGATCTCGAGATAACCTTCGGCCGATCATGAGAGCTATAATTGTAGACACCAGTAGTTCTGAAGACAACACACCGGATTCAGAAGAATATGAGCCCGAGCCTGGGTATGAACCTCCCGCTAAGAAAAAAAAGGACGAAGAAAACGTCTCAAAGACAGAATAAAACGTCTCAAAGACAAAAGAAAACATCCCAAAGCAAGAAATCAGTCACAAGAAAATGGACTAAAACTACCCTACCTACTACTACCGCGGATGGGCGGTGTGAATACATTCGATCAACAACGTGCCATATATCGAATCAAAATCCGAAAAAAAGTGTTGGTACTGGCCCTTGATCAGGTTCATGCTAAACGGCAGTGTTGTAAACGCTTGAATGTTGTTCCGGTACAAGGAAAAAGATATTTCTCTTCTTGAGTTTGTCCGGAGAATTGTAATTGCTTTACTATCTACCCCAACCCTGCCGAACAGACCCGCCCCAGTTATTCCTAAAAAAAACGGCTCTTGTACCTCCAGAAATTCGTTTTGACGGTATTGACCATCTGGTTCATGGTATTGAGAAACCGAGGCGTTGTGGAAATTGTCTCAAGACTGCTTCATTTTACTGTATTAAATGTAATATAGGACTTCACCCAAAGGGATGCTTTGTCGCCTTTCACAAGCGCTAAATTCGTGAAAGAAAACAAGTGATTTGAAAATGATTAACAATGTGATTTGAAAATGATAAACAATGTGATTTGAAAATTGAAAACAATATGAGTTTATTTTTCTTGATTACTTAGTAAGTATTATAGCGAAATGCGCTTGAAATCCTTAAGATATGATTATGTAAAACGCGCATAATGGACTTTTCTGCTGATTTATAAAAAGATATTCTGTTTTACTACCATGTATAGTTTTTTAAAAAAGAGATTTTTAACGTTTACTGTAATAAAAATGTTAATAAACATCATGACGTTTAATTTATATATTTTACCCCCTTACGGCCACCGTACGAAATTTCGAACACGTCCAAAAACTAAGATAACGCAAAAAATTTGGATTTTTCAGGACATCTATGTATTAAACAGTCCCATAACGTCTAAAAATTTAAATAACATCAAAATTCATCGATGGCGAATAGTTCCGGCCGATAATGGGTTAACTGTGAATATTGAAATCTATTTTCAATGTTTAAGAATCAGAATGAACAAACTTAATTACAGATTAGGATCATCAAATCTTAACTTAAAAAAACAAGAAGTTTATATGACATATTTATTAAGTGAGATAAAAATTTAAAAATATATTCACAATCATTCAGTGAGAAGTAGTTTATCTCAATTTAAGATACCCTGTATTTACAAATCTAATTCAATAGTAAGAATTTTAAGAACAATCAAGATACAAAGCTTTCCTTGGGTACTATTTTAACGAATGAGAATTTAACTTAAATTATGTAATGTTCCACCTCATTTTCATGCTTTTAGCTACAAAAACCTTTATTCTTCACTTTCCTTAGCATACAAGCACTCAAAATTTACAGATTGTAATCATTAAATTATTTAGCAAGCTATTTCAATAAAGATCCTGCAGTTATTATATTTTCGTATGTTTGCAAAGACAACATCAGAAATATCAATGAACTGCAGCAATGAATGAAGAATGAAATCATATGGTAAACTGATTTTGTTTTTGCTATAAAATTAAAAAAAACTATTGTTACGAAGAGTCCCCTTTCTTTATTCACTTAACTGTAAGTTAAAGTGATGTCCATTAGTCAATGAAAAAAGTTTAAAATAAAATCCTCCTAATGACTGAAAACTATATGAACACCTGCAATAAGTTTTTAAAATGTATAGCTCTAGAGATGAAAGCATTATCTTAATTTAGATGATACTAAACTTGTTCCTATGCCAAGTTTCTTAGCACTCGACATTGGCAACAATTTACTTTGGGTACCATGAAATAATTAAAAAAATTACTGATCATATTTAACAAGCACAAATACATTAATTTGCCTAACAGCTTTGGATATTTCCTTCCTTACTACAAAAATTCCTGAAAAATAAAATTGATTAAGCATCATGTAAGAGCACATCTCCAAGTGCTAATCAGTATGAATGTCAATTTAGAGGTAATACTGAGTTTAAAATGTTTACAGGGCCTAAGTCACGAATTGAAATTCAATACTGAATGAAAAATAGTCAGGCTGATGATATTATCTATGTTTACAGTTTGAAAAGTTACTGCAAGTTTGGAAAAATTATTAGCATTGGATAGCAGCAAAGAAACTAAGCAGAAGGGCAGTATGTAAATTAAGTAATGTAAGTATGTAATTGTAAATTGGGCAGATGACAGGATATCAAACACCAATAAACTAAAGAAATGGCCTGAAACCATGACTCAATGTATTAAAAACCAACTAGAGTTACACGAACATCAAATACTCTTATAGATGTTGTTTTACTAATAGAGAGAAAGTTAAATTTCAAGTGAAGCCTAAACCAGCGATATCAGACCATGCAATGATTGACCTAGGTCCATAGTCCAAATAAGTCTGTGAAACCAAATAAATCAATAGGGATATATAAAAAAAATGAATTTGGACAAAATATGCGAGGAAATATAAGTTGTATCACTCGCTGTAAAAAGAAGCTGCACAGTTACAGATCGGAGAAATAAGTAAGAGCCTAGACCTTGGTTCAATGTAGAAGTCAAGCAAGCTTTGAAGAATAGAGTTACTTATTATAAGGATTTCTAATTGAATAAAAAAGAAAGACTTGGTAATGAGGTGGTTACAGAGGAAGAGAAAGAAATATCAGGGCAGTAGATATGAAGCAGTATGTGTACTTAAAGTGGCATGAAAAGTTGATTCATGGTGTTAAAGTTGGTTCACAGACGATGTGCAAATCAATGGAAACACTTATTTCTAACAACAAAACAATAACATTGCAAGAAATAGAAATTGACAGAAGGAATATTACTACACAAGAGGAAACATTGCTCAAAATTATTTTGTTGATGGTGTTCAATAGTTCTATTGCAACATAATATCAGAACTATGAAAGTTGTGGAGGTAATTTTCATGGTTATCTTGATGATTTCCAAATGATGAACTTAAAAGAAGTAAAAAAGAGATTTCTTCTGGAAAGGGAACGAGTGGTAAGTATGGATGAGATTGTTTTAAATCTCATAAAAGACAATTGGGATGTTTTACGAGGAAAATTGTTAGGATTAATTAATACTCCATTCAGAGAAAGAAAAGTCCCTACGTACTAGTTCCTACAATTTTTCCTATGCCAAGAGTGAGAGGTTCCAGAATGTGTAAACAGCTGTTCAATTACATACAAGAAAAAGGAATATTGTTCCATGAACTATTGGGATATGCTTTTTATCTAATACATCAATGACATTCCTACAGCTGTTAGGAATTGTAAACTATTTTTATTTGCTGAGGAAGTGTTAATACTTATGATAGGTAAATATTATATAGATGTAGTAGAAGCATTGAATTTTCAACAATGTAGCAAATTAGATGAGTGTAAATATTTAAGATTTAATGGAGAGTAACAAAGGATTGTTTAATATCTTCAGAACTCGGAATAACTTTCTACAGAATACGTAATAAGCAATTAGAGGCATTATCAAAAAGAATAATGAGAGCTGAAATTGATAAAATTGAATAGGAACCTTCTGAAATATATAACAAAGAGCATTTCCTAAAGGATTTAAAGATGAGTTCTATAATACCAAGGTAAATATCTGTTGTACCTGGTTTACGAAAAAAGTTTATTTCTCCCACTAAGAAATGTCTGATTTCAAAGATATTTACACAGTATATAGAGACATCCTTGCGCATTAAAACGATATATTTGTTAATGGCAGTGTTTTATGTACAACAACTACCGAAAAGACCTCTGGACTCACTTTTAATTAGCCTTCAAACATATTCTAAAATATCAAAAAGGGGAAATACATACGTAAAACGTATATTTCAGGTAATAATTTGCCATGTATTTTTTTATAATCGCAAGAAAAGGAAGCAATTTTGCTCAGCAGACACCCCCACCTCAATACGTATTTCCATTGGCTGACGTAAATGTGACGTCAGCTACCACATCCGCGCGGCCCTTTAGTACCTTTAGCGGTACGGTCCATTCGTTATTTTATGTTTGTGTTTAACTACTGTGGACATCATTAATTAACCATACAAAAAAAGGAAGAATTATATTTATTGTATGAATCTTAGGCATTATAAATATTTATCAATTTATAAATAGGATCTAAATAATTAAACCTACATAACGCTACGATGACATCAAATATATGGTGCGCTTCAAAGAAGTGTACACGACTGAGCATTCACCTACCTCTCAAAAAACATGAATCGAATGTAATAATTTCGCATTTTAACTACACAAATTTAATACGTTCTTATCGACCATTTATTAACTAAGGATGCAAAATACGTCTTTAGTTAATAAAGACGTATTCAGCTATCAACAATGCAATATATACAAAACATAAATGTTTCCGCCCTCGTGCACATAAAGCAATATCTAAGAACGAATGCTAAGTTGCATTTAATGGTATTTGGCGTAGTGTAGCAAATATTGTTATATTCATCGTGTTTGCTTACGTCAAAATGATCTTCACAGACGCAAACGGATGATTTTTGCGACAGAACATCCTTCCGTCGACACTTCATCATCCACACCGATTGTCTATAATAGATACGAGTAAAATGTTGCTTGCATACTGCAAGCATATCCATAACACTAATTTCAAGTCGGCATCATATCGGGGCGGTCCTTAATAGAAAAAATAATATGAAAATATTCTTTAATTCGCTGCATTTTATCCGACCAGCATCGAACCCGGGTCTTCCTGGTGATACTTATTATGCAGTAAAACAGCAGTTCACAATCTCTAACTATGTGTGAAAACTCAAACAGAAATATTTGCTGCAACTGCCTTAAACGACGTCCTACTTTTCCCTTATATTCCTTATGTAAGAAAATTTAATGTGCTCTGGCATCGAACCAAGGAAAACCATGGTCTTATCTATTTTTTTTCTTAAATGGAGTCTTAATATACATCTTCTACCTAAGCAACAACCTCCTATCATTTCGAAAAATGCATAAAAAAGTAATGAAAAGCTACCCCTATGTATTTTATATGGAGGATATATTTACCGGCCAGCATCGAATCCGGGACTTTCAGGCTATTTTTTCTATGCAGCACAATAGAAAATCACCATCTCTAACTATGTGTGAAAATTCAAGCAGAAATATCGGTTGCAACTGCCTTAAACTACGTCCTACTTTTCCATTATATTCCTTATGTGAGAAAATTCAATGTGCTCTGGCATCGAACCCAAGAAAAACATGGTCTTATCTACATTTTTTTCTTAACGAATTCTGAATATACATCTTCTACCTAAGTAAGAACTTCCTATCATTTCGATAAATGCATAAAAAAATTATGAAAAGCTACCCCTATGTGTTTTATATGGGAGATATATTTACCGCCCGGCATCGAACTCGGGTCTTAATGGTAATACTTTCTGTGCAGCACAATAGAAGATCATCATTTCTAACTATGTATGAAAATTCAAGCAGAAATATTGGCTGCAACTGCCTCAAACGACGTCCTACTTTTCACATATATTCCTTATGAAAGAAATTTTAATGTGCTCTAGCATCGAACCTAGGAACAGTATCGCCGTATCTAATTTTTTTTCTTAAACTAAATCTTAATATACATCTTTTAGCATAGCGAGAACTTCCTATCATTTCCATAAGTGCATCAAAAAAATAATGAAAAACTACCTCAATTTATTTTAAAGGGCAAATTGTTGCATCGTCCTAGCGTCGAACCCAGGATATTTTCTGTAAAAATCATTTATATTTTCGATAGATCATAACCATATGTATAGACTTTTGATTTGAGTTTTGATTCTCTACCTATCCTGGATGTATTTTTTTGAATTCCCGAAAATCAAAGCAATGCTAATAAATGGGAAAAATCGGGACATCGGGAAAATCGGCAGTATTTTTTGGAATTGTAAAGAAATATTTATCCGGGCCACTTCTCGTGGTATTATTGAACTTTGGGCACAATGCAATACGTAATGTTATACTTTGCCATTTTGAGGTGTTCTGTTAACCACAGAATTTGCAGTTATCTATACACAAAAACTTCCTCATACACTAACGAAACATACGTACCAAAAGCATGGATGTGGTACCTGACGTCATCCAAGATGGTGGTGGTGCGAATTACGTTTTGACTGAAGTGAAATTGTGAAATTTTCAAATGCTTGTATTTTGAAAACAAAACATCTTTCGTACTAATTTCTTTGGGTGTTAGTAACGTTTTTCTCCCTAGTATTCACCAATGTCAATATCTCAATAGGTGTCCAGAGGTCTAATCTATGACCGCCATATTGAATTTTTCAGTAGTTATAGCTTCCCGTCGCTAGATGCCGAAGCGATCGAGGAGTGTCATATCTTTGCAATGTCAAAGTATGTTCTAATCGAAATAGCGTATATTTACCGATAAGCTACAATATTACGGGTCCATGGAGTAAAACAGGGGTGCTAGGGTGGGATGTTCGGAGAGAAATGCCATTTTTATGTAATTTTACTGTAAGAAAAGGCCATTATTATGTAATTTTACTGTAAGAAAAGGCCAATTTTCTTCAATTCAAGGAAGGAAACCCCCACCACCCAACTCAATCCATCGGCGCCGCGCATATTTCACGATTAGTAGCGGAGATTGGGTGGAGGAGCTGCGTAGTAATCGTTCATGTTATACAAAATATGCAATATCTAAATTTAACTAAAGGAACCCTACCTACCCTACTCAACCCATCGGCGCCGCGCATATTTCACGATTAGCAGCTGAGATTGGGTGGAGGAGCTGCGTAGTACAGAAACGATTCGTAAGATGAGAAATTCGTTTAGTGTAGCCCTAGCGGCAGTTCTCGGAAGCTCGTAAAAAGCCGAAATATCGGCATCAAAAGTAGTGAAAAAGGTAATTTTCGCAGCTTTATATCTACAGAATAAACGCAGTGACATAATAGCGTTTTATCATTATAAAATGCGCAATCTTTACTCTATATATAAAGCCAATAATTATAATTCTAGTGTCACACATAAAGGAGATATGAATTTTTTCCATAAACCAGGTACAACAGATATTTACCAATACCAATTCACAAATAAATATGAGGATGAGATAAAACTAAATTTCTATGCAAGAACATTTTCGCGGCTGAAGAAGATCCATAGAATAGATCTGCTGGTAACGAAAAGTTTAAGTGAATAGAAGGCGTCATAGAAAGAATCTTTTCAAACATTGAAAACAATGGCTTAGAGATGTGTTTTCACAAAGAAAATAAAAAGCACGATCTTCTAAAGTTTTCAATGAGGGGCCATATTCTGTATCTCATTTCCCGTCGGTACGGTAGCCAAGCAGTCGGTTGGGATCGCAAACCGACTCCGCGAGCTCTCGATACTATTCTGGAAGCTCCTGCGTCGGTACGACCGCTAGCCATCGTCGGTAGAATCCGGAGAATTCTACCGATAATAAAAAAGAGTCGGTAGCGATAGGAGTCAGTCGGTTAGCAGACGAACTGTGGCAAGTGTGAGCATATTTAACAATATCATCAAGGCAAATGCGTTAATTGAATACCCGTAATTAGCAGAATGTAAAATAAAGCCGCAATAAGACATGCGATCGCATAAAATGAATGCGATTCTCGCTTTTAGATGCAAAATGATGTACGCCATAGCACATATGGATGCACGTATGTACTACGTTTCTTGGAGCGTGCATCTGTCCAAGGACGTGGAATAAAATAAACGTTTTAATCATTTAATAATAAATGTGAATAACCATCAATAATTCATTAGGTAAAGTGTTGGGGAACGCTTGACATCCGTTACATATTTTACTGTGCGAGACTCGACTATGGAAAAATAATGACCCCGCTTGAAGAAAACTATAAATAAAAGAGAAATAGATTAAACCTAGTCATAGTATTTCATGCGATGGAATTTTCTATTTTTTAAACGTATAATGATGAACTTTTGACTGACGTGGATGGTATAATTTTTGTTCATTTTAAAACACAATTTGGTAATTCTCTAGTAGCAGACGAAAAACGTCGAAAATTTGTCGTTTTGGGATAGAATTTTCTCCGAAATAGCAACACTTAGAAGTGATTGCTTATCATATATATAAACTGCAATCCTTCCTCTATAATTATGGAGCAAGAATGGTATGTGTATCTTCAGTAGTAAAGGAGATTCAGAATTTCTCCCAAACACCGTGAAACTAGAAAATTACTCACAATTTTACCATTAGATTCCATTAAAATCATATATTTCAGCAATATATGAAAGGCCAAGATAATTGAATAACATTCGTAGAGTATAGTTAATCCAGGCGAAACTAATTACAAGTATTAATTACGCATAAGGAAGTGCTACAGTAGAAAGTTGCAGTACTTCGGTTCACAAGGAGACGAGAGGATTTTGCTTTTGTAGCAAATATTAAAAAAGAAAAGATACCTAAATACGAATCGAGGTCTTACTAGCTGACCAATAGGAAACTGATTTGAAGACAGCAACAGTTCCAACACTAACTTTATGAAGCACCTAAGGAATTCGTGGAAATCTAACCTCCAAGAAATCAGTCAGTGAGTGTATCGAAGGTACTATGTACTTACTAATTTCCTAGTTCTTTCACTGATACTAAGTTCTGAAAATCACACACCGACTTCCAGTTAATAAAATTGCGAAATTTAGGGATTCACTGTAGGGCTGATAGTATATTAGATATCGATATTTTATTACCATAAGTATCCTTGTGCTCGAATTTGGGCACTGGAAAATCTTCTGCTAGCAATTTATGTTAATTTCAAACATCAACCATTTAAGACCATACAAACTAACTAATGCAATTATAAATATCTTCCCTGTAAGATTTCTTTCAAAACTTTAGTAAGAAACCAAATAAGGACAACAACAAATCTTAGTTACCTAAAATTTCATACATATCATCGATTTTTACTTCTGCTTTTACACGCCTTGTTTCATTCTTCATTTGTCTACTCGTTTGCCCTCTCATTGGTTGAGATGAAGCACGTGACCGTCACTTTCGGAAATGCTTGGATCAACTCTGTGCAACACAGTCATCTGTCAAATCACGTAACAGTCCAGGGAATTCCGCAATGGCAGCACTAGTGAGTGAGTTGAGTTTCTGTAACTATATTATGTTGGCAGTAGTTCTATTTATTAACGGCTAGAGAATCTCGGCAATGTTTTGAAGTTGACGAGAACTATTTAAAAAATATACAATGAATTATATTGAGTTGAATGCTGTATCAGAACAGAAGCAGTGAGTTAATGCCACCTTTTCGCTCTGTGAATAAGTAGAATAGTAAGTAAATGTTGTAAGATTTGCTTTACTGTATTGTACGTTCCAAACAGGATTCCACTTTGATATGATTTGTTATTTGTATTTTGCAGGAGAATCCATGTCAGCGTCCAAGCATATTTACCAAAGATTTTGTTATTTATTCCTGAGACCGTTATTATATGTATTATCTGATGTGAAGTCTCGGTTTGATAAAATCTTGTACGCAGACTTATCCATTCTGCGAAGATGTTTAAAGTCTGGAAATTATTTGCTGTTGTTAACCTCGGGCAGGAAGGGTAAGTGAAGCTTTCTACGGTCTTTAGTAATTGTTAATTATTTAATAAGCAAACAATAAAGTTCGTTTACTAAAAACATGCATTTCTGATTAATATTCCTAACATTTGTTGATGTTTGTGTTTATTTACTTAACATAACTTCATTTCCTATATCTGAATGCCTTTTTAAACTTAAAACAACTGTCATCAAAAGTTTCATTTGTCACTCACGTTTGATTACTTGCATTTTACTTAGCATGGATTGTTTTGTAGAGAAGTAAATTTTTAATGTTTCGGATTCTGTTGCTTTCTTTAGAGCAAGACAAGAGATGTGCCAGATATATCATGGATTAATTGCAGACAGATTGCCAGAATAAAGAAGCTTTTAAGAAAGGGAAAAAGATGGGTTGTTAGGAGGATTATCCTACGATAAAGTGCTCCACACTTCCACGAGAGAAAGACCTATCTACGGCGACAAATCGAAAAACATATGGAGTTTTCCTCGATAGCCTCTTTCTGTTCGGCATTATGTTAATACTGTAAGTATTTCGATGCAATTAAATGAACGATCTTTTGATAATAGTCGATTTCAGTCTATTTCTTAAGGCAGTACTTGCTCTATAGTTTCGTTCATCGTGTTCCCTGAAATTTCCTATCCTAGCATTTGTAGTAATTTTTATTCTCAACTTTTATACAAGTAAGGATATTTTTATTTAGTTGGAATCAGATTGTAAGAACATGAAATTTGTGGTGGTTGAATCTAAGTTACTCTTTATAATTATTTTGTTTTAAATGTGATATACTTCCCTATAATTATCCTCACGACATCCTCACAACTGAAGATATAACTCCTACAATGTAATTTCGACCATTAGTTAAGGTTAAAATATTTTTTCAGCCTTTATCGGTTATAGACATAAATTTTCCCACCTTAAAAACTAATTTTTTTCATTACTCTTCATTATTCAAAACTTACTTAAAACCCTCATATGTTTTCATGTCTATTAAAATGTATAATTACTTAAGAGTTAGCTGGTACAGCAGGCATTGGTTAGTAGTTGAAGTTAAACACTATGATTATCCTTAACGTTAGCATCCCTCAGATCAATTTATAAAAATTGACTTCAAATCTATGGGATTGTTTACATATTAGGTGAGATATTTTTACTTTATTTGGATGTTGTCCGAGTGATTTTCTTTTCTTTAGATTTCTATTTCGATTTAACTGGAAGATGTTTGTTTAGATTGATTGAACTACTAACATTTGGTGCAATTGTTTATTCTTTGTAATTTTGCCTTCGCACATTTTTTATTTGCGATATTAGTAGTAAATCTCATGTACGCATTTCCTATTCCCTTCAACCGATTCATAGGATTTCATGACAGCTTAAAATTAGTTTGTTGGTTTGTGATTTGAATTGGGAATATTTGTTGTTTCATTTTTTAATGTGTGTCTATCCAGTGCTGGTTGGTGTTTTCTCTAACTTGATGCATATTATTGGCATGTGATAACATATGGTTGAGATGGATTATTGAATACAGTGAGAAATGAAATTGATAAACTTAATTCCTCTAGCTCAAATAAAATTCACAGAATCGGGCGAGATATGATGGAAATCCATCATGCAGAATGAAGGAGATATTTGGTACTTCTTTTACTACTTACTTATATTTTTGTGGAAAAAGTACCAAATATCTCCTTCATTCTGCATCCTCTAGCTCAACTAAAATCTTATGGTAAAAAGAAGTGTCTCGGAAATACTCGTTATCCCCGGTGAATTTAAATTTTTCTTGTTGTATCAGCGAATAGGAAAGAGATTCAAAAGATCTTACTTTTAATTTTACTAATCATTTTACTTCTCTTTGCCTTGTTCAGATTTAATTCCTATTTAACTATAGAAAACTTTTTTCATTGTCATTTGTAGTTGTACAGAAATGTATTTATGTATTAAAAGAATTTATATCAATAAAATTTTGTAATTGCAGCATATTTTCTGGTGTATTCTTCGTTTACCTTTTTTCCAGTTACCTACCAAATGAAGGCAAACTTGATGTAACTATTAACTTTCTGTGCGATTTATTTCAGTACAGTGCTTATTTAATGCGATAATGGCCAGAACATCAATTTTTTTTACAGAATACTTATTACGCGAGTATTAAGATTCATATTAATTTATTTTCAATGAAAACATATTAACGTAAATGGGCTGTAGGATGGGAGGAGCGACGTCGAGAGAGCGCAACCAGCACCACCTGGCGAATTTTCCAAGCATTACTGTGCTACAGACGCCTCTACGGGCCAAGGATAGGACTTGCACAACCTTGCTTGGATGTTTCCCCTTAAAGTGGGTGGGGGCAGTCGGTTTGGCAGTTTTCTGCCCGACGATGCTACAGAATAGGATTTAGAGGCCGAGTCGGTGAGATATCACGATTTCCTCTCCAGTCGGTTGGATTTGAAATCGAACCAACTGCTTCCAAACCGACAAGTTACAACTTACAGTTGTATGTTGTCCATCATTTGCCAGCATGCAGACTTAGTACTGCTAACCACTCACTTCACACAAAACACACAAGAATTAACTTCACTTCAAGACACAATGAAGAAATTACGTTAAATCCCTAGTTAATTCAAACCAAAAGGAATTCACAGTTTTTGTTCACCGAAAATAATGGCTAAGATTCACAAAACAGGAACTGAGGCACGATGGGCTGAAGTATGAGGAAGAAACCTTTTCTTTCTTAAACATTTCTCAATATCTTCACAGATGAATGATTCAACATGCAACTATCAGTGGCGTTCCTCTGACTCGTAGATAAACTGTTAAAAAATAAAAGGAATTCTTCGTAAATAAAGTTGAAAAACAGATGAATTAGTTAAATATACTTTACCAAACCTCTATTTTTTATAGTTACTTTAACCAGGTTCACTTAAACAAAAACACCTAAAAATCTTTCGGAACAGTGGGACTACGCATGGTTAACATAGTTTTATTCCATTCGTTTTAGCGATTTATAATTCAAATATTTCTCTTAATTGAGAATGATTCCTCCAAGAAGTACTACGCCATTCATTAGCATACTATTTATTTGCAGATATTAATTTATGACCATTAAGAAAATGATTTTTCATGCCTTGGTAGGATTTGGCCATTACACGAAGAAAATGTGCAGAGAGGGAAGGCGGGGTTCCGGTACACTTGTCCTCACGTCACAGCGAAGCACGTATTCCATGAGGAAGCGGAGGACGGCTGAGGGCTCTCCCCTGCAACCCCTAACTCCCGAGGGATAAATGAGGGGGAGAGGTACCGGAATCAAATAAAGAAACTTCGCCCAATTGGAATGCTCTTCGCGGTTGCGTTAGGTCACGGCAGTTCTCAGATAGGTTGTTTCCATAACTGCGCAACGTCTTCTGATTGATATTGACTGTGGCCATTGATTAAAATTAAAGAATGTACTTTTTACAGGTTCAATAATCACAGGGATTTTAAAGGAATGATATAATTTGAGTAACATTGATGCATTTGAGTAATAGAGACTTTTTCTTACTCAATGCAACGCTACAATAATGAATGAATTTTTCCTAAATATCTGTAATCCGCGGCTCTAAATTGCGAATTCAATCATTCTACAAATATCTTATAAATATTATAAAATAAAGCTCCCATCTGACAAGGAATAAGGATGGAAAAGATTTATAAACCCTCAATGTGAGGTAAGGATTTGAAGGATTGTCATTACTTTACGTATCCTCCCCAAACGCAGAGAAGAGCCACGGAAGTTGAAGGATGGTTGGCCGGCTTCGCGGCGTTGCTAAATCTCTCGTCGAATTTATTTTTCATTCATGCTGCTTTTTTCGCAAACCTCAACGACGAAAGTCTTTTTGTCAACTACTGTATGGTTGTTATAAATAATTGCAGGTTATTCTTTCTCGATACTGTATTTCGAATCCACTAATTCAGACTGTGAGGGAGTTGGATTATATAACGCGGAAGAATACTTTTCGGTGTGATCATATGATTCTTATATTCCCAATGCCATTTCTATCACTTCTTCGTAATTTACCTCTCGCTTTATGTCTTCTACCTTTGCACTTGTCTTCTCCTCTGTCTTTTCCTTTTCTTTCTACTCTCAATTACTTTCTTTAGCACTGCCTCTCCTCTCAATATTTGATCCACCCACATGATATTGAATCGCAGTCAATAAGCTAAATTCAAATAGTATAACGAATACGCCTAGAAATGAAGAGAAAATCACCTTAGTTATTTGACCTTTTAATGTATACCTCCACGTCTTTTGAGGGTAGAGGAACTCAGTTTTGGAAATGGCTTTACAAAAGAGCATTTTTCTCCAGGAAAGTGGAGCTAAGTGGAGTTTGAGGGGCGAGGCAGCGCGAGGTAGCGGTGGGCTTTGGAATAAACACATAAGTCTTCACCTTCGGGAACATCGAATAACAAGGAAAAAAGGTAGTAAAATGCGAATTCTTCGTACATAAATCGGAATTGAAGTGATGAGGAATTAAAGGTTTATTGTGATTGCCTTCAGGAAATGGCTCTTAGGGTTCGAATATGAACTGATAGGAATGATGAAATCCATGAAATTTTTAAGTTAGACGGTTTGTTTAGTAAAGTGAGCTGAGACAGGTGGAAATTAAAGGGAATTTTCATCGAAGTTTTGACAACTTTTATCAGAATAATATACTATTTATTCCTTCGGTACCACCTACTTGTATCTCAAATAAAATTTATCACTGAAACTTCATCCCTTGCGATTCATTACCAAACATTCGCAATTAGTTCATGTATGCGTATAGAGGATTATAAAAAGTTTCGTAAGGAGCTCTTAAAGAGCAGGCGATTGTCTCAATTCTTACTTTACCCCGCCTTATACTGGTGTCGTAGTGACATTAATGAAAACCACAGGTTGGCCGCACAATTATTTTATTTACCAAAATGTTACATAGAACGAGCATACCTTCGTATCCGCTAGGAGTCCCGATGTGGAGGGTAGTCTAGCGCGTAGACCGTCAAAGGTGCGTACCGCAGACCGGGAGGGCAGTCTTACTAGCTGAGTCGCTGCAGACCGGGGAATTAGTCTACCAGCTAGTTCGCTGCAGACCAGCAGGAGGCCGGTCTAGCAAGTGAGTTCACTGGAGACCAAAAATGATCTGCCTTTGGGGCTTTTTGGTCGGCTTTATATACCGTTTTGGGGACAGGGTTTGGAGGGGCCCCAACGTGGTTAGAAGTGCAGTAGTGCATTTTGACTAATGTGGTCACGTGGTTCGAGCATGGTTATAGTTTACGGGCTTGCTGGGGGCTCCAACGGCGTCAGTGCAAGGGGTCAAGGGGCGAGGCGTCCCTTGTAGATCACACATTCTACGAGCTCGCCGGAGGTCCCAGCGTGGTCGGAGAGGGCTTCGCGTCCAATATGGATAGCGCATGGTTTTATGTGTGAGTTTATGTGTGAGATTGCGGCCCCCCCAACATCACCTCCTCGGCAGTTAAAACCCCGGGAGGTGGACAGGGGCCATATTATGTAATTCGTCGGTTTGGAAGCAGTTAGTTGCTGAAATATATGATTTTAATGGAATCTAATGGTAAAATTGTGGGTAATTTTCTAGTTTCACGGTTTTTGGGAGAAATTCTATATCTCCTTTACTACTGAAGATACACATACCATTCTAACACCATATTATAGAAGAAGGATTGCAATTTATATATATGATATGCAATCTCTTCTAAGTGCTGCCATTTCGGAGAAAATTCTATCCAAAAACGACAAATTTTCGACGTTTTTCGTCTGCTACTAGAAAATTACCAAATTGTGTTTTAAAATGAACAAAAATTATACCATCCACGTCAGTTAAAAGTTAATCATTATACGTTTTAAAATTAGAAAATTCGATCGCATGAAATCCTATGACTAGGTTTAATCTATTTCTCTTTTATTTATAGTTTTCTTCAAGCGGGGTCATTATTTTTCCATAGTCGAGTCTCGCACGGGGAAATAGTAACATATGTTACGGATATTAAGCGTTCCCCAACACTTTACCTAATGAATTATTGATGGTTATTTTCATTTATTATTAAAAGATTAAAACGTTTATTTTATTCCACGTCCTTGGACAGATGCACGCTCCAAGAAACGTAGTATATACGTGCATCCATATGTGCTATGGCGTACATCATTTTGCATCTAAAAGCGAGAATTGCATTCATTTTATGCGATCGCATGTCTTATTGCGGCTTTATTTTACATTCTGCTAATTACGGGCATTCAATTAACGCATTTGCCTTGATGATATTGTTAAATATGCACACACTTGCCACAGTTCGTCTGCTAACCGAATGACTCCTATCGCTACCGACTCCTTTTCATAATCGGTAGAATTCTCCGGATTGTACCGACGATGGCTAGCCGTCGTACCGACGCAGGAGCTTACAGAATAGCATCGAGAGTTCGCGGAGTCGGTTTGCGAGCCCAACCGACTGCTTGGCTACCGTACCGACGGGAAATGAGATACAGAATATGGCCCCTGAGTAGGACTCCTAGTCGGTATGCGGAAATGCTCAATCGGTGGTACAAAAAAGTAAAAAAAAAAATGAAAAAATAAACCTATACAAAAACAAAAAAATGCACAATACGTTCACTTTCACCTCACTATGTCACAACGAAATACACTAATTCCGTAAACACCAAAAAAAAACACATCACATTCCGATCGTATGCAACACTGACAGTTAGGCGTTCGTGTCAATCACTATCACCACACTATATGGTCGGTTCCAACGGAATTAGGGGAATCTGCTCTTAAGTCTGGGTGGTTTCTCACCAATGGTCTGGAGCTGCCCCCGATGGATGTAGAGTGGCCACCGATAGACGGTGGGAAATGGATGCAGAGTGGCCACCGATAGACGGTGGGAGGGTACCAACAGATGCATGGGATTCACCGGTGGATGCAGAGCGGACGCCGAAGGATGATGAGCAGCTACCAAAGAAGGCGAAGTGGCCGTGGAGAAGGGGAAAAAAGCAGCAGCCGCGACCAACAAAGCAGCAGTTGCAACCCACGAAGCAGCAGAAACGGAAGGTGGAAGGCCGTAAGAGGACACGCCTTCGCCGATTGTGGGCTTCCGTTGGGGAATGGTATTGGGCTCGGGAGGGGAGAGAGGGGGGTCGTGAGAGTCTGGTACTTCATCTGCCGCCACGGCGGTAATATTGCTACTGTTATCAATACAAAGGCGATGCTGGACAGTTCCTCCCTCATTCATACCCACCTTAATGGGGTAACTTCTAAGCCACACTTGCTCCGTATCTCGAACATTACATAATAAAACCGGAGCTTTTCCTTCGGGTGAAACTCTGACTAGAATGGGCAATACCATAACATCGCGACCGCCATCTACTAAAAGGACTTCTATGTTTGCGAGTTGCTCGCACCTTGCTTCCAACAGAACAATTGAAAATGGAGGAACCCTTACGTTTTCCCTTATGCATAATACTTCGGGATCTACACTGTCATGCGATTGTATAGGAACAACTAATCGGCCTTGGACATCAGTCTGGTTTCCATTTATACCATTCAAACCCACTGATTCCCTTCCGCAAACATCATGTGTTCCTAAACATTCTTCCTCTCTCAGTGTTGCGCCTGGCGCCATCCCCTCAATAAATCGGTTCCCTCCGTTTTCCCTATCTTTTCCACATTCCTGCTTGAAATCCCTGTGTTGAAACACCTCCTGAAATCTCGCCGATTGTCCCTCGACAATAATCGGTTCAATTAGAGGCCCGTCTTCATTTAGTCCCTCCCTTGATTCAAATACCTCCTGAAATATCGCCGATTGTCCCTCGACTATACTCGGCTCAATCAGAGATTCGCTCTCATTTATTCCTTCTCTTGGTTTCACAGCTGCCCTTTCACAAACAAATTGATTCCACTCATCCTCTATCATCTGTGTCGCGTTGTTATCATACTTAAGCTCGGACTCATTGTAAGCAAACTGTTTTCATGGAGTTTCTGATGGATGCTCGAAAAAAATGTAGTCTACTGCAGGTCTCGAGGCTTTACTTGTTGCCAATACTACTCTATGATTTTCCCCTATTGTTAAGCTAGAATTGTCAAGGCTTATTTTGCAACCATACTTTTTCATAAAATCAAGTCCTAGAATTCCATCGTAATTAGTGTTACCTAGATCTGCAATTATAGCGTCATGAGGATAGCTACGTCTATCGATAACAAGGGGAATAACGGATTGTCCGGAGACGGTGATGGAATGACCTGACGCACTAAGAATTGAGGTCTCGTATGGTTGAATGCTGAGATACGACGACGGAAAATATCTCTGATGAAGAATAGTGACCGCCGCCCCTGTATCGACAAGAAATCTTTGAGGTTTGCCTAGAATGAAACCATCTACCACTAGGCCTGCCGCCGGAGTCACCGCTAAGATTAATTCTGCCCCGACCGAGTGGTCGGGGGAAGTGCGTTTCCCTGAGCTGATCCCGAATGTATTTTAGAGCAATCGAGCGGCCGATGCCCCGACTTTCTGCAAATGCCGCATAGCAAGAGTGGGCATGTCCGCGAAAAATGACCTGTTCTTCCGCAATTATAACAATTTCGCGGCCTAGACTGACAAAATCGCGCAATATGATCGGGTTGGCCGCAGTGATAGCACTTGCGGACCGTCCGTCTGGATGACTCTGCGGGAGGAGAATTCGCGGGGCCCCGTCGTCCCGTATTCACTGTATTGACTTGCCTTTGTTCTGAGGGAGTGGCGTAATTCGGGAGTAAAGAAGGGTTTTGGGGGATATTAAGATTTCGTGGCTGAGCGTAGGCAGCATACATTTGCTGCAATGAGTGAACCTCAGCGTACTTGTGCGCGTAACTACGTGCGTTTGCTTCTTCGAGGAGAGCGAAATTTTCCGCCTCCAACATACTGGCCGGGTTACGTACTAAAACAAAGCGCCCTATTTCCTCCCGTAGGCCCAACAAAAATTGTGATAATAGCCGATGTTCGATCATGCGTTTAGTCGCTTCTGATTGGGGATCATAGGAGATCTCTTTAAGATCTCTCGCGATTTTGCGGAGCCTAGTCGCATAAACACTAACGGATTCTAAATTTCCCTGCACACAGGTGTTAAACATGCGCTCAGTTACAAGTGGTGACGATTTACATGCGAATCTGCGTTTGAGGCATGAGGAAAAAAGTTCGTATGATTCAAGGACATGGGGGTTCGCCTGAACAAACTCCGCTGCCGTGCCTGCTAGCCTAAGACGCGCGACACAAAGTGTTTGAGGCTCGGTCCATGAGCTCAATTGACTCGTTAATTGCACGTTCTCAAGAAATTTTCCTACGGAGACGTCGTCGTCTCCGCTAAAACACGGAATGAAATAGATTTGGTTGCCCACTGCTACAGGGGAAGGGGTGGAGTAAAGAGAAGGAACCATAGGGGTCGCCTCCGTTGGGAGTACGTTTATTCGTGGGAAAAAATTGTCGGAATCAGAGAGTGGACTTGCGTATTCAGAAGGAATAGCGCGGGGAGTCTTCCGACGAGGGAGCCGGAACGCCCTCGGTTGAAGCGGCTGGGGCGCCTTCGAGAGATAAGAACGGATTTGTTTGCTTAAAGGAGGAAGAGAAGGATTTTTTCTCCCTGCAGAGAAAGGTAACATAGAAGGACTACCTATGCGGTGTTGCCGTTCTGCACGTAGCGGTGGAGCTGGTGTCGCACTATTTTCGCGCTATTTTCGAGAAACGCGGTAACGGGCTCTAGCTCTGATGAGCCACTTCCGGGTCTATCTCTGCATTGGCAAGTTGCGTTGTTTCTTCCGCTGAATCTCATGGTGGATCTCAATATCGAAATTGATGTATAAATCACGAAGTGTATCACAAACAATGGTTTATATCTTCGTTTTCATTATGGAATACACGACTGCAATGGAAATGTTAACATTGAGTCATATTTGTTGAAGGAAGAGAAGGGCAACATCGTGGCATACCTAACAAACTCGATGTAAAATACGATGAATTAATTATTGCTGACGTGTGGAATTCTGGTTTATGCATTTAGTTTTGAATAACTAATTGGTACTCTTCGTTTTGTAATAACAACAGCTCATTTGCACTAAGTATTAACACATATAAACATGGTGAACCATTTGTGAAAGAAAGGCAACAGGCGGGCATACCTCGGTATGGTATTATGGAAATTGATGTATAAATCTCGAAGTGTACCACAAACAAAGGTTTATATCGTCATTTTCATTTTCAAATGCTTAGTTTTCCATTGGAATACACGACAGCAATGGAAATGCTAATATTGAGTCATTTTTGTTGAAGGAAGAGAAGGGCAACATCGTGGCATACCTAACAAACTCGATGTTAAATACAATGAATTAATTATTATTGACGTGTGGAATTCTGGTTTATCCATTTAGTTTTGAATAACTAATTGGGACTCTTCGTTTTGAAATAAATACAGTTCATTTGCACGAAGTATTAACACAAATAAACATGGTAAACCATTTGTGATTATATATTGCTACTTGTATCAATAGCTGTTTAGCCCAAGGAAAATTTCCTGACAAATTGAAAGTAACAAAAAAGCTGATATGAACTTCCTGGAATATTTTATGTTATCCCAGTAATTTTAAAACATTTTGAAAGAGTTATAAAAAAACTAGTTTAAATTTTTAGAAGATAATAATATTATTTCCTCTGTGCAGTATGGTTTTTGTGGAGGGAAATCAGCTTCTGATGCTGTAAACACCTTGAGTTCTGGTGCCAATTTTGCTTTTGAATGTCATTGCAATATGAAAATTACTCTATGTGATTTAAGTAAGGCTTTTGATTGTGTAATACATGTAATACTCTTTGACAAATTACACTTATTTCATAGTATTCTATGCTATGGTATTTGTATGTGGGGCAATAGCCCCTGAATCAACAAAATATTGTAGATTCAGAAAAAGGTAATGAGGAATTTGGCTGGGGCTGAAATCACAGAACACTGTAAGCCTATCTTTCAAGCAGAAGATATTATGACTGTCATAAATCTATTTATATATATATATATATATATGAGGTACTTGTGTATACCAAAGTTTATTTTTGAGAAGGTCCTTTGCTACTCCTGGATGGCTTTTTGGACTAATAAAATATTTTTATTTAAAACGGTCAGTCAACCTCCTGTCTGGTTTCAAGAGAGTTAATTTGTAATTGGGAAAGTATGAGGGTACATGAACAATCTTCTTTGCGGAAAAGTCATTTATAGAACAAATGTTTTAAATATCTCCTTTGAACACATTCTAAATGTTTTTCAATCTGATAATAGGGATTGTAATAATGTGTTCTAACTTTAATAAATCTTTAATTTAAATAGCCTCTAATCCATGAAAGAAATCCAAAATGTTAGTCTATAGCCTTTAATCTTATAAAAATTATGTGATTAACTTTATTAAAGGCTTTTGAACTATCAGTATATCTTGCATCAATTTGGTTCTTGGTATCAAATGCTTGTAGAATAGTATTATAAAGAAATAAATAGGTAAGAGTTGGTTGCCCTTTCATGAATCCATGCTGTGGTGAAATAATCTTTCCGAGTTGGAGATGAATGATATTATAAACAAGGTTTTCAAAGAGTTTTAGTATTTTTGAGATGGTGACTAGAGGACAATATATGTAGTTAATACTTAAATCGGTTGACATAGCTATACTTTCGATTTGAGGGGAATTAGCCAGTCATAAGTGGCATGTTAAACAAAACTGTTAATGGCACTGTGAGGGAAGAGTAACAATGATGATTTAAGTACATCAGTAGAACACATTCAAAACCTTTTTCTTGAGAGAAATTAATTCCAGTAATTCAGCCTGACAACCCATTTTGGGAAACTTAAATTTGAATTAGGTATATATTATGGGATATAGGTTTCAATTGCACTGAGTATAGTTTCATCAAATATATCTCTGACCAAACTAAGAATAGCATTCAAATTACTCGACCAATTAAAGGTAGAGAAATGGTTCCTTTTTTCAGGTAAATTTGCTTGTGAAAAGTTATAAGAAGGCTTACAATTACAGGGGAGTTATTTCAGTGTTTAAGGAAAATATGAAGTAGAGAGGTGGGTGGTGGTCATCAGGTTTGAGAATTGGAGAAGTTTCTTGAACCATCAATGTTGGATACACTGAGAAAAAGGATTTTATCATTCTTGTTCAGTATATAATTAAATTGTTCGAAGCTGTGGACATCCATTAAATCAAATATGGGCTTAAATATGTGAATTTCATTACAAAGTGATATGAGAATGTTACCTACTATTTAACATCACTAAGGTTTTAATCACTGTAATTCATTCATTCCATCACATTAATTAATTTAGCGTATTTTACATCAATTTCTTGAGGTATACAATCATGCTGCCTCTCTATTTTCTTCAAAAAATATAACTCAATGCTATAATTGACATTGCTGTTTATAAGGTATGCAGGTTTTTGTCTTTCTTTCGCAAATGGTTTACCATGTTTATATATGTTAATACTTCGTGCAACTGTATCCAATTGAAAACTAGGCCTTTGCGAATTAAAAGTGACCATAGAAAACTTTCTTTGTGGTATACTTCGAGTTTAATACATCAATTTCCAGAACACCCTAACGAGGTTTGCCCAGCTTGTTGTCTTTCTTTCACAAATGGTTCACCATGTTTATATGTGTTAATATTTCGTGCAAATGAGCTGCTGTTATTACAAAACGATGGGGACCAATTTACTTTTCAAAACTAAATGGATAAACCAGAATTCCACGCTTCAGCAATAATTAATTCATCGGATTTTACATCGCGTTTGTGAGTTTTGCCGGTATCCTTGCTTTCAAAACTTTGGTTATGTGTGTTTTCTCATGGAAAAGAGGTTATCCCCTTCTTTAAATAAGTTACAGATAATTTAACTAATTCCATGAGGTTTTCCCTTAGCCATATGCCACTGTTATGAATAATATGATAAGTTTTCCCATTGAATGTTATGTTTCCCGTCATAATGTTCGTCTGCTACGCCTTCTGCTTCCCTGCGGTGTTGCCAAATCGGTTGGTGACGTAAGTATGCCACTCATGTTACCTTTCTCTGCAAAGAGAACGACTCGAAGAGAAGGGGGAGCGGACGGCCATGGTGAAGAAGTAAACGATGCGCAGGCGAAGGGGACGAAAAAACGAAACGAGAGGAACACGTAGAAAGATATGAAAGCGGTCCTAATAGAGCTCGTAAAAAAAAACAATGGAGCGAATTTTACGAATATTTAAAAGTGACTAGAGGCAAATAAACACTGTAAGCAAAACCCGAATACAATCCCCGCAATGTAAAATATGTCACAAGACGTTCGAAATACAGAAAACCCAGATTTACTCAGAAAATCGCCCTCGACATTTTGGAAAGAACGGTCGGTTTGCAACTAAACTTCGCACACTAGCAGAACAACTTTAGAATCGCATCACGAATGAATTAAAAAAACTAACAAGTCTTTCCAAATTAATCTCGGGATTATTATCGAACACGGCACTTAGAGACGTTTTCCGACACACATGACACTATGTAATGTCTAACTATCATTGAATACGGCACTAGAGACGTTCTCCGACACACGACACTAAATTAATTCCTAAGCAGCACTGAATTCGGCGCGTAAGGACATTCTCCGACACACCTAACACGAATTTAAAGTATCATTATCACTGAATACGGCACGTAGGGACGTTCTCCGACACACCTGACACCATTTAATGTCGTAAGGACATTAATGAAAACCACAGGTTGGCCGCACAATTATTTTATTTACCAAAATGTTACATAGAACGAGCATACCTTCGTATCCACTAGTAGTCCCGATGTGGAGGGTATAGTTGAGCCGCTGAGTCTTGATCTCTGCCCCGCCCATGAGGTATTTCTGAGGGATGAGGACAGTAGCCAATGGTAAGTCCGGATTTCGGGCGGGAAGCCTCAAAATCCGTACAGCGTTGCATTTACAGATGTCAGTTCATCCTCCGTGTTGGTCGTGACTGCTTCGGTGCTCGTTTCGCTGCAATTCTCGCTTCCGTATATTGGTAAACTCTTCGTTTTAAAGTATAGGTCGGTCCTTAATTTTTTCTTAATTCCTTTTCTTTTTGGTTATCTTTATTGGTTATTTAAGTAATTACGTCTTTATTGTGTGAAGTGATTTATTTTCTATTTTAAGTTTTCTTACTTTGATGTTTTATATTTTATCACTTTTAGTAGATTTTTGTCATTCTTTTAGACCTAGTATAAATTAATTTTTCTATAATACTTATATTTAGCTTCGATATTATTGTAGTTTTGCATTATTTATATTAAAATTAAATATATGGTGGATAATTTAGATTCGGTAACTTATATTAACAATTTCAATTTAATAATAAATATGTCTATAGTAATTATATTTAGCTTCGATATTATTATAGTTTTGCTTTATTCATATTAGATTTAAATATTTGGTGGATAATTTAAATTCGGTAACTCATTACGTTGAAATGAGCGATAGGAAGAGCGAATCAAACGGTGAGGGAGAATCAAGGCGTAAACATGTACAGTGGCGGAAACAATTATCGCAACACCAGTTGGCGTCAGAGCGCGGATTACGTGGAAACTAACTGAAATCACTCTAACTCCGACAATTCGGCAACTCTGTATAGAGGCAGTAAAACCGGGAATATTCAAAGTCCATACTAATGGAAAATAGAATTTTAGTTTCGCTTTTATATGCAGACATTTAAGACTCACCTTCGTGAGATTTCCAACTAGTGCCTTTGCCTCATTGTCTTCATTTTTTGCCATTTATTATTCAAAGTTAGTCGTGATAAAAATAGTTGTGTAGAATGTCAATATAATACACTGGGAGATAGTTACACACAAGATTGTTTGATAGCGGAATATCAGACGTTGAAATGAACATTTTGAGGTATTATTTCGCGAATTAAAGGTCTAAATACTAGAATTGTGATGGAATTGAATTCTTGCAAAGAGAATTCAACACTTAAAAATTCGAATTTAGTAACCACTAAGATGCGTCCTTTTCTTACCTCTTTATTTTCTCTCGAGCAGTGTAGTTTTCCACTGCTTAAGGTATTAAAAATATCCCTTCGATGAATCCAATCTAATCCGTGTGTTGAAGGAGTTCAACTTTTCCAAGAGCTTTTTAGCAATTAGAGCTTTTTAGCAATTAACGTTTTGACAGGAATTGTCATCACTATTATTAACTTTTAAATAGTGGAATCGGTAATCAACAATTTTCAGCTCTATCAGGCTATATGTAATAGGGAGTAATATTTGTGTAATAACAAATGGTGTTTCTCATGAGACATCAATGCACTTTAACCATACTGACTGAAAAAAATATAATAAATTGTAACGGTACCACATCTCTATTGATGTTACAGTCATTCATCACACCACTAATACGATTTTCCTCTTCAGTGAGTGTATTACTCTACAACAGTTAATTTCAATTTAATTTATCCAGAGCTGTAATACATTTAATTAATGAGCTAGAATGTAATCGAAATTATACCAACAATTGGAATCTTTAATGCAAATAAAAAATGATAATTCGAATGTCCGATAATCAATCATTAGATATTCCGTACTCGCCTCCTAGTGTAAATATAATCACACACTTTCGACGAATTACAGGTGCCCCACAGATTTTACACTGTAGAATGGGCCACACTTACGAAAATACTTGCGGCAGCATAATCTAAACTTGTATTAAGTTTCCAAGAGGCCAGTATTCACTTCTCTACTTTCTCCGTAGCGATGAATAAAATTTTCCGCTTCCAATTTGATCATCTTGATTTCCGTATGTTAAAACACTTCTCAAGGTTAGTTAGATCCATATATTAGACACCATACTCAGCTATTGTTCGCTGATTTTACTAAAATTTGTGTGCACTTTACGGACTCTTCCGAAACACTCCCAACCCCTCTCCCTCCATGAAGACCGTAGTTTAAATGTCGTTTACTACGTTGTTTTGCGGTTTAGATGCGAATAGATTAGAGAATAGAGCGAATATACGCAGACAAAGTTATTCTTTAATTTAGCAGTAGAAATAGTTACTAACGCCCACTTAAATAGGCAAAAGGGTAGGCAAGAGCTTAGCCCCAAAACATAGAAAAATTGCAATGGCGAAAAAGAAAAATTCACTTAAAAAAAAGATAAAGGTTATTCGAAAAAGGAAACTATGTTTTAATGTGCGAACTGAGAGATCTAAAAATAATAATAGTAAATTGCAAGAGCTTACGTAATAAACAGGTGGAATTCTTTAACATTACGATGAGAACTTGCGCGGATATCATACTAGAAAGATTTGGTTAAGCGAGGATATTACTCAAAGCGAGATATTTCCCCCGATTATATGATATACTGAAAATATGACTATGTAGATCTAGCGGTAGAGGTTTTATAGCAGTATGGACTCATTTAATTAGTAGAAAATAGCAGGAGCGAAATCATTTGGTGCTCGATTCAAAGACAAAACGGAAGTAAGATTAATGTTTGTTCTTTGTGTAGTCCTCCCGATGAAAAAATAGGTTGTATTGTTGATTTATCCGGGGCCTTACATAAAAATTTCTAGAAAATAAAAGATCCAATCATCGCCGTAGGAAGAGATTTTTACCTAACCAATATTCATTGGGATAATCTAAAATTCTCCAGCACTAGCAGTGGGAAAAAAAAATCACGAAATACATCTTACTTTTTCGTTGCATGCTTTAGATCAGGTAAATATGATTAAAACTCGAACGAATCGTGCGAGGCAAGGTATCAATTTAGATTTACTAGCCACTTCCCACCCACAAATAATAACTAGATTCGCTGTAGTTGACGGTACAGTCAGACCATGATGTCATAATGGCAGGGATGAAAGTAGTAGCGGTTAGATCTCTTACGCCGGTGAGGCAAGTGTATGTAATTCGCAAAGCAATTATTTCTGAGTTTAAGGTTTTATTTGAACGAAGGCCTGGATAATTTTTTACGCTTTTCGGGTGAAAATACAGTAAATGATAGTTGGGTAGAGTTTCTACGGATAATCAAAGTAGATTTAGTTAAATATGTTCCGTCTAAACAGTAGGTGAGACGAGGAAGAAGTTTGAATCGTTGCATAGGAGTCATTCACTCGCGATTGAGAAAACTTAAACCGTGCGGTGAGATCCATGAGCTTGGTGATCAAAACTATAGAGAAGTGCAAAAGCTATTTGAGGAAGGATCACGAAAAGAATACCAGGAATATAGATCTCGAACCCTGTTAAAATCACTAGTTGGCGATTAGAAAGAATTTTGGTCATAAGTGTGAGAGACTCGTGGTGGTCAGTTTTCTATGCCTAGCTTTATCAGCGAAGAGGGAATTGCCTTAAATAAATCGGCAGAAATAGCTAACTTACTTAACCCGTACTTCCAGAAATGTTTCTCATAAGATGATGGTCGAGTTAACGATTTTACGTCGCGCATTGATTCGGAGATGATTTCCATAGAGATATAAGTTGATGCTAGTAGAAATTCACTACAACAGATTAATAGGAAATTCTATCAGAAATCAATTAATGAGGGTACTGTCCCAATGTCGTGGAAGAAATTAAACGTCACTCCGGGGCCTAAGAATGATCAGATTATTATGGGTAATTTTCGTTAACTTCGAATTTCTGCAAAATAATGGAGCATATTATAGCAAGCTCTATTATTCTGTTTCTTACCATAAAGATAGGAATCATTCGGATCCAACACGGATTCCATAAAGATAAATCTTGTAAGAGGCACCTAGAGTTTTTTGTGAATGATGTATATAAAGCGTAAGGATGTTAGATATCATCCAAAAACGTTATTTCCACGCAGCAACAAATTTCGCGACAACCCTTAGTGTTAGTGTGTCACACAAAATATCTAAGTGTCACGTTTAGCTGTAGTTTATCTTTGAAAGAACATATTGGAGATGCAATAGGAAAAGTGAATAGAATGCAAAGATTAACTAGTAGATCGTTGAGGGGATGCTCATCGTGTTTCAAAGAAAAAACTCATATTCCTCTTATTCCACCTAGCCAAACGAGAAAATACTGTTTCGCGATTACACTGATTATAACTTTTGTATTAAAGTTCGTGTACGGCATTTGTTTGATTGGTTGTACACGATACGATTTGTACAGAATTGCCATGATAAAACGGTGAGTGTTACTCAGATGTTGCAGTACGTGGGATGGTAATCATTAAGAGATAGAAGACTAATTCAAAGGATAAATTTACTAAGTAAGTTCAGAAATATTAGGTTCTCAAATGATGCAATCGATATAATGCAACCTCCCTGTTGATGTGGGCCGCTCTGATACTGCGAGGAAGATTAGAGAAATAAATGCTAGAAGGAATCGTATTGCTGCGCCCAACGTTATTTCATGGAAATGCCGCGAACTATTATAAATACGCGACGCGGCAGTTACTAAGGACAATGTAACTATGTTGAGAGACAATGTTGAGAGCCTCTCAATTAAGACCATTTCTCCGTACGGAACACTTACATTGTTGCACAACTCATCGAGTGCTTGGGACGCGTTCGACTTCGAGAGAGAGGAGTGACCCGTGCACGCTGAAGAGATCATGCGGAGAGAAAAAAATAGATAAACAGTTGGAGTTGTGTTTGGTGTTGAGCGTGTTGACGAAGAAAAGTTTCTGTATTGATTAAGATCGGGAATAAAGTGTTATTTTTCGGATTACGAGAGTTGAGTATATATATAACTATAGCAGTTAAAGGAAAGAATTAACCTTCCTTTGATTTCAAAAAACACTCAAAGGCACTCGAAATTAATATTTACAATGATAAAAACCTTACACCTTGAGAAATAATGATAATGTAAGAGAAATTGGCCCTATCAAAACTGGAAATCCAAATATCATTGAGGATTATTATTCACCATTATTATTCAATTATTCATTTTACAAACTAAAATCTCAAAAAGGTTTTAATTTTGCCACATAACCGTGAACATATCCTAGTTTTCTATGCATTTTAATTGTTTTAAGAATTTAACATATCATCTATCATGTAGCGTGCATGAATATACCGGCCCTGAAATGTAGAAGTGTTTTCGCTCTTTCTACTGTCTATAACCCTCTCCCTCATAGAAAAATCCTGGCTGCGCCCCTGCGACAAAGCAATCATTAATTATCATCTGTAAATTCATGTCCACATTCGATAGAATCATTAGATTCTTACACATAGATGATTATGAAAAAATGTCAGCTCCGCCATAGACTTCCATCCCCGTAATGTTACTCAATTTTCATGTTTTTAATAGAAGGAGACTATTTAACATAATTTAGAGCAAGTGGAAAATATTTATATGTATTGGTATTTCTCTCAGACTCGGTAACAGTGTGCACTTATACACTATGATTAATAATCGAGAACTACAATGGAATTAATAAAAATATAGGATGATTAATAATATATCCATTCTCCTTCATTCTCCTCCATATGATTCAGCCTCCGAGACACAGAGTTAACCACTTCTTTATTGGAATTCGCTCCAGGTGAGACCGACGGAAGCTCATCGAAAGCTTTATCGGTTCAGAACCTAAAGACGAAGTAAATGAAATTTTAGTGCAACTAAAGACCTAATCGCGATCTCCGAGAAGCATCGACAAAACGTTACAGGGAAGTAATCACAAAACATTACTTTTGGTCGCTTTTTTCCCCGGACAATTAGAGAGGCTGATAGAGTAGATTAGTTGATGATGGTGTTATTACAACCCCTGCCATACCCATCTGGCAGCTCGCGGGGTATATATTTCAATCTAAATCTATATAATTGGTTTGGAACTACCGCCGAGAAAATTGGAAACTGTGAACCAGCAAATTGTCCTGGTTGTAGACGAACAATTAATAATAATATGCATAAGAATGTCAATAGTTCTCAAGGCTTTTTTTTTAAGCGTAAAAATGAAAAAGATTCGCTTGCGCGGTCTGCTGGTTGTCCGTCTATCGACGTGAAGACCTAAATGAAGAAATAGTCGCCAATAAGTCTGAGTAAGTAAGCCCGAGCTCCTTGCCTTACGACCGGTTTGTTGTTGCGAGTGACGCATAGGCTTTCGAAAATCCTCTGCACTGAAAGCCGAAGGTTCATCGTGCTTCGGGAAATCAGGAGGCCCTGTCAAATACCTCTAATTGTGGAAAATGAGTAAAAGAATTGTCTTTCAGCGAACGACCTCGAATCCTTGGTAGAAGAGGAATTTTCACTGACACACGAAACATTTTCTTGACCGACAATTGGTGATGAATCGGTTCCGCATCTTTCATGTCCAATGGTTATTTTTCCATAATGAATTGCATCTCTCTGGCAAATATGTATATTCATTACAGGGGCGTATAAATATATGTGGAAATCATATCTTACATTCGTTCATTTCCCGAACAAGACAAGTTTAAGATAAAAAACTCATTTAACTTAAGCGGAATTCGAGCTCGTGCCCTTCCTATGCCAATAACATGTGTCAGACAGCTGCAAAATCACCTCTTAATTAGCAACTAGTTATATTTATGACACTTCCCAACAAACTGAGAAGTCCATTTTAGCAGCTTATTAATAGTTTTATGATGGCAGCATAATCCTGGATAATTACTTTATAAAGTCAGACGTTCATAAAATACGTATCAGTACTAAAAACTTGGGTTGTTTATTAGGAAGTCTTTGTTTACTAAAATACGCTAATATAATAATATTATTTGGGAATATTTTTACAAGTGCAATAACATCTAATTTCCTTAGCACCATGGTGAGGAAGGAGCTTTGAATTAGCCAGAGGATTGTTTCTACTGGGCGACTGTAAAATGAGGGTCCTGAGTCTAGCTGATATAGGCTTGAAAAGGAAAAATATACCTTGCACCTGCAATACTTGCTTTGAAAGTGCTCGACATATGGTTAAAGCTTTTCCGCTCGAGGTAATGCATTTCAACGTTTGTTTTGTATTGGAGCCTGCAATACTTTGAAGGGATCAACTTGTGGTTAAAGACTCTCCTCGCGAATTATCAAAGCCTTAATGCATTTCTACGTGAATTTCTCCGCGCGAAGGCAACACAATTGACTAATGACCAAGGTCACCGAACTCCCTGTTACAAAATGTAAGACAAGTCCGATATATGCGCAGAAATTGTTCGGTTTTTATGAAATCATGTTTGTTTTAACTTTGGAATTGGTATTTTTCCTTTTAACTCCGGACGGACAATGATTTCATGTATTCTAGGTGACAAATGGTGTATATAAATTTATATTACGAATTTCCTTCGTCTGCATGATTAAGTTGGGGAAAAATTATGTTCCGTAGACAAAATACAAATTTTACATTGTGTCATAGTTAGCAACTCAGTAATCGCTCTAACGACTTCTCGAATTCTAATTGCTGAATTGAAAACATAAGACTTGTAATCAAAAATCCTCCTCGGAATGTTTATCACAAATAATGAATATCCTATGTTTGAACTGGACGTTTGAAGAATTACATTTACATTAATATCCAGCAGGCAGCCGTAAGACGTATGTTGGAGTGAGAAACCAAACTAACAAAATAACGCCTTATTAGCGCACAAATTATCCAGGAAAAGAGACCATTATAGGCCATCTGTTCTCGCTATAATCTCGCAGAACATCATCTAGACTCCAAGATTCTCGTTCTCTAAAGGTGAGAATCACCACATCGCGTATTCCTACTCCAATCCCACTTATTCCTTATTGCTACGCATTATTAAAACTGAATAGCATTCTTCACATTATTAATAATTAAGTTTCAATTATTGTCTATGTATTTTATTGCATTTAAGATTTAAATTGGAATAAATATATATTCAACTTATCGTTCTATAAATACGATAACTATCTGTGAAAGAGAAACGCCGAAATAAACACGACGAACTCGGGGAGAGTTCGCGCGAAGGCTCTAAGAAGAGTTCGAAAGAGAGGAAATTTATGTAAGTTCTAGGCTCCGACTCAAATATTACCGCTTTTCGAGGCTTTCCTCGGTGTTGCCAGTCAGTCACAGAAAGCAGAATTCCAAATAGTTTCTGTGAAAGCCACTGGTGCGCGCGCAAAGTGTTGCGATAATTTTTTCCGCCACTGTACAACCGCTTGCCAGATATTTGAAATAATACAAAACACTAGTTAGCTACGAAAAAATCCTTTACAGAACAATTTTTTTAATTTTATTTATTTCATTTATGAAGTGATTAAGTGGTCATCACCAAAGCCATCAAAAAGGTTTAAAGTGACGTCACTTCTATGCATATGAGGGTATGTTTTTAAACCATTTTGATGGCTTTGGTGATGATCACTTACTCAAAATTTTACCATCAGTGACTTTTACCAATTCATTTATGAAGTTGACTCATATTGATGTACTGATTTCATTTGCTTGTTTTGTTAGTGTGAGTTACGCTCAACATGATTTTTGGCATGTCTACCCTTGTCATTTTCAGGCAAAACAGTTATGAAAAAGTTGGCGATTCGTACCAAAAGTGGGAAAAGAAATATAAGTCTACTCTAAGCTCCGGCAGAACGAAAGTAACTTATGTGTACGGGCAACAGTTACAATTTCTGAAGAAATCTTCAGAAGCACGGCCAACGGAGGATTCCATAGCTATCGTGAAGGAGCCTCTTGAGGATGAATACTGTGAGGATATTAACAGTAGGGAAACGGAAGGTTTCAAGAAACCATGCAAAGACATTAAAAAACGGAAGTTAGACGCTGTTGAAGTAGCACTTGGGTCATTCCATGCCAAGTGGTCTGATTTCAGAGAAGTGCCCCGCTCGACCATCACGGATTTCGATGAAATTTTGTATGGACATTCACACATATCTCTTATGAACATTTGTAAAGTTTTACTATCGCCGATGGTATACTTGCTGAGATATAGAAGATTGTTTGACCCCGTGTCGCTGCCTTCTTCAACATGACTATGAGTTTTCAGTAACTTTGAGGCGTTGTATCTCAGAGAATTGTTTTATGAAGTAAACACACTTTGGCTATCTTAAACAACTTTTTGCGCTCTATTAAACAAAGTAATAAAAATAACTGTAAGAGCGACCTCCTTGCAGAAAATTCTGTGCAAAACTGGCCCAAAAAATTGCGGATCGAAAAAAAATTAAAACTTTGGCTTTTTATATTTCAAGAAGAAATGATATAATCAACGTGAAATTTATCGAATGATAACATATCAATACATAGTTTATAAATATAAAATTTCATATTCCTAGTACTTTCCATTATTTTAAAAATTGAGTCAACATTTGACAATTTCTGTAAAAAAGCCAAAAATAGGCTATTTTTACCCCGCTTTTACAAAAAAAGACCCTCTGGAATTTCTTTTGAAAAATTTTTATTAAATAGAGAATGATTTCAACCCTCTAAAAAAGTATACCTAGTTTTTCATCTCGAGCATATAAGGCCCTAGAAATAGGGACAACTATGAGGATGACATTTGTAAAAACGGCAAAAATAGGTTATTTTCTGCCCGCTCTTAGAAAAGAAAGACCTTTTCGATACTCTTGTAAATAATTTTTATTTGAAAGAGCATGTTTCAAACCTCATAAAAAAGTACACTTGGTTTTTCATCGCGAGCACGTACAGCCCTAAAAAAATTAACAAAGTTGAGAACGTTGCTATGGTGGCGCCACATGCCTTCTGTTGTTTATCGTCCTGGTTATTTTATGTAGACATTTTTAGTATATTGCGTTGGTCCATGACTGGTACTGGTAGTGACATCGTCACTACCAGTACCAGTGGAACCAGTACTTAGTGGAACTCCTTCCTAGTAAATGGGTGGGAATAACTTACACAAATTCCACTTTTAAAGTTTTTAATATCTGCGACCGGTTTCAGACTTAAGTCCATTATCAAGCACAAGAGTTATTCATGACTGCATATATATATACACAAAGAATAAAAAACCAAGGCACCAATCAGATTAGCTACTGTTGATAGTGGGAGAGGTGTTAGGGGGAGGAGGAAGAGGGTTAACAATGGACAGAATGGGAGATTAATTAGTAAACTAAATTAACTTCTAAGTTAGTTAATTTACTAAAGTAACAAATTATAACAAAGTTTCTGTTGAAACATGAGTAAAGAATCTTTAGTAGAGACTTCGGTTAAGTCGTGGCTATGTAGCCATTCTGTTGTGTGTTACTTCGAGTTTTTTTTAAATAGTGAGTTATGCCATATTTTCATTTCTTGGATCCTTCAAATTTCATCCATACTCCACTTGAGGTTACTCTAGAAAATTGACAGCTGCTTAGTATTCTGTAATTATTTTATTGACATAGCACTCTCGCATGGCCACGTTTTGAACTGAGCTGCTGTATTTGTCGTATTCCATCATATTTTTATAACTTCTTTTTCCAGAATTTGCATTATTGCACTAAATATTGCGATTTCACTAATTTTAAATGGATGTCGAAGAGTCAGATGAAAATCCCACCTTGCTCTTCTGCGTTGTTGGGGAAAAACTTTCGTCCATTTGCCATAATGGTTCATTTTATTCCAATAAAATTGGGCTGCAATATGTACACAATTTATCGTTGCACGAAAAAGTGCTCATTTCTCTGCGATCGGAGGTTGAGATCACAGAGTACGATCAAATCTGTTTCTATCACAAAGCAATGTCTTTAGAAAAGTATTAAATTAAGCAAAAGTCATGCTGCAACCCATTTAACAAAAAAAACATACAGCTAAACATGGGCTGCTGAAAGTCAATCTAGCCTTGTCTAATGATTTGCAAAAATGGGCAAAAACAAATGTGAAGCCTGGTCAAAAAATGTGTTCCAAGATATACAGCCAAATATGTTTCTATGGTCCAAAACACTACTGACTCTTCGTCTTCGGAAAATTGCGATATGGATATTTCGGACACGGTAAATCGAAGTTCTACGGATTTGGGATCTACTCCGTTAAAAATTCGGAGAGTGAGTAGTAGGGATAAAGTGAACCTACGTGTAACGAAAAATTGAACGCATGCAGAAAGTAGTAACAGACAAAATAACGTTAGCCGCTGGAATATCAGCTGAAGATATAGGACAAACTAGTCAGTGTGATGTTGAGGAATACTCGTCATGCTGATCTAATAAAAGAAATTCAAACAAAAATTAAAATATCCGATAGATCAATGAAAGTTCAACTATTGACATTGGCCCCAAAGAGTTGGTCGATAGCACTTACAGCGAAAACATTTAGGGTATCAGAACGAACAGTGAAAGCAGTACGGCTGGTATGGCATGGCTATCGGGCGTGACCCCTACGGCGATGGGGTTACTGGTTCAAATGCCTGAACTGGTAGTGACGATGTCACTACCAGTACCAGTCATGGACCAACGCAATATACTAAAAATGTCTACATAAAATAACCAGGACGATAAACAACAGAAGGCATGTGGCGCCACCATAGCAACGTTCTCAACTTTGTTAATTTTTTTAGGGCTGTACGTGCTCGCGATGAAAAATCAAGTGTACTTTTTTAAGAGGTTTGAAACATGCTCTTTCAAATAAAAATTATTTACAAGAGTATCGAAAAGGTCTTTCTTTTCTAAGAGCGGGCAGAAAATAACCTATTTTTGCCGTTTTTACAAATGTCATCCTCATAGTTGTCCCTATTTCTAGGGCCTTATATGCTCGAGATGAAAAACTAGGTATACTTTTTTAGAGGGTTGAAATCATTCGCTATTTAATAAAAATTTTTCAAAAGAAATTCCAGAGGGTCTTTTTTTGTAAAAGCAGGGTAAAAATAGCCTATTTTTGGCTTTTTTACAGAAATTGTCAAATGTTGACTCAATTTTTAAAATAATGGAAAGTACTAGGAATATGAAATTTTATATTTATAAACTATGTATTGATATGTTATCATTCGATAAATTTCACGTTGATTATATCATTTCTTCTTGAAATATAAAAAGCCAAAGTTTTAATTTTTTTTCGATCCGCAATTTTTTGGGCCAGTTTTGCACAGAATTTTCTGCAAGGAGGTCGCTCTTACAGTTATTTTTATTACTTTGTTTAATAGAGCGCAAAAAGTTGTTTAAGATAGCCAAAGTGTGTTTACTTCATAAAACAATTCTCTGAGATACAACGCCTCAAAGTTACTGAAAACTCATAGTCATGTTGAAGAAGGCAGCGACACGGGGTCAAACAATCTTCTATATCTCAGCAAGTATACCATCGGCGATAGTAAAACTTTACAAATGTTCATAAGAGATATGTGTGAATGTCCATACAAAATTTCATTGAAATCCGTGATGGTCGAGCGGGGACCACTAGACCACTTGGCATGGAATGGCCCACTTTTTAATGCCATTCAACAGCAGCCACACCTCCTTTATTAAAGGAATAATTCCATCTTCAGATACGTTTACCGACGGTGAATTTGTTGAGTTTCAACAAAAGGTACTACAAATAGTGTCAGAAATTAAAAAACGGAGTCAAATTCAGAGCAGTCGCTGGTCTTGACTCCAAGTTCATATGAATCTTGTGATTTCACTTTTACTGCACCTGATCCTAATTTTTTCATTTAAATAGAATGTAATATTTTTTGCTTGAATAATAACATACTTATTGTCAATGGTCGATAGAGTGTTTTGATTTTGCACACCTGATGGCGACCACCAACATTTCTAAGGCTCAATACATTCCCTAAAGAAAGTGTTGCTGTAAAGAATCCTTGAGTCTCAGATGAAGCTCATCGAATGATGACATGCTCATTCTGAAGTAATTAAAAAACTTGTTTTGGATCGTTGCTTCAAACAGAACGCTCCGGATTCCCTCCTTTTCAAGTTGATCGGATGGACCCACTGCATTCTATTTCTCTTCCTCCTTTTCGATCGTCGATAAACTATCAAACACGCCATCATCTGCTCCCTCTCCATTTCTTCAGAAATATTTACAATTTAGAAAATAAAACAGGTGGGTGGATATGAAATAAAGGGACTTTGCCGTTTAAACGACTGCCGGATAGATGTGAAACCGCTCGCACCGTGGGCCGTCTATACGGTGCCGTTTAGCCGGCTGCCGGGCAAGTGTGAGATGGCTCTTAGGCTTGGAACACATCCACCGGTTTCGCTCGTCCGGTCGGTCATAAAATGGTAGTGAAACCGGGGTAGGGGTACTTTCACTCACAAAAACCGGGCTAGCCATAAACTGTCCCGGTTGCTTCTCCGGTGTTGATGAAAAATCAATTCTCGTTGGAATTTTCGGTTAGAATAACTTTAATTTTCAAAATTACTTGCGAGTTTCGTGTTCATTCATTATGTCATTCGGCACGTCCATATTTTAAAGCAATAGAAGAGGAGAGGGTAATGGCAAGGGACCACATTGAAAAAAAACGTTGGAGATAAAGATTGAGGAATACAGAAAAAATTAAAATCGTCGCCTCGAAGGGAAGTCCAAGTTTAGTTTTATTTCCGTGGTTTTCATCGTTTGTTTATTTAGCTAACAACCTTTGTCAAAATTTCTAATAAACTATAACCAAATTTCGAGTGAAAATCTTCCTGCCCACCTATTGCAGATTTTATGCTGAAAAGAATCGCTATCAAGCAGGCATAACAAGGAATAAATAAAAGTCCTTCATAATTTTTGTAATTTTTCTTATTAATGCCTTCGGAGAAAGAAAACATTCCGTTTCCTACAGACGGCGACTTTTATATCCGCGTCAGAGGCAAATTCGGCAAAGGAAATTACAAGGAATGAAAGATTAATTTAGTACACTTCCATAGATTTTTTATTTAGGCGACATGTTTCGCTAGTGAGCTAGCATCATTAGGCAATATTCTATTACCAATTTTTAGTTATATTGGTAAATCCAAGGAAGGTGTACAGTTAGAAGTGGATTTAGAAAGTTAGCTGGTATACAATATATTACAATAATTAAAAACTATGCTGGGGATAGAAAGTAGGGATTTGGAAACCAGTGCAAATCACGGCATTTGTCCAAATATTATTGTTTATCACATATCATTACACTCTGTTCCTTACCTGCCCTAGTTAACAGCAAATTATTTTCTGAAATTAAATTATTTACATATTGATTAATATAATTAATTCTTAAAATATTGCTTCATATGATAAAACGATATATCAGTGAGTGATTGGTGCATTGCCGGTAGTTAAAAAATATATAATTGGAAGTACGCTTAAATAAGAATTTGTCAAAGTGGAGGCGTATAATGAAACTCTCCCTCCCCACCACCAACAACATCTTATAAACATTCATATCGCAACAATGTTTTTACCCGGTAGCGGCCGCATGTCAAAAAAAGAATGGACCTTACTTCTCGGTGAATGATAAGTGATGTATGTTTACATTCAACAGTTACCGATGAAAAAATAATTAATACTGGTGGTTTTAAAAAGTCAAAATAAGCAGGAAAGCAGCAAGGGATGGGGGAAGGCACCCGGCAACAACCGTTCAATGTGAAAGCGCTCATCTGACCGACGTGCATTACTACCCACACCCGGTCGTTAATGGTCGTAAATGTCCAAACCCGGTGCCGTCCTCTTCAGTCGTTGGGTCGGCTGTTATCCGGCGACCCCGAGTTCTATAATCTATTCTCTGCTAGTGTGAAAGGCTCCATTTACTTCTACTGCTTACTACCCTTGTGACCCAGCTTAAAAACCGGCTATGGTTTGCCGGTCGGGGGAAACCGGTGAACGTGTTCCCTTAGTCTGTTCAGGGTGTCCGGCAAATCCCAGTATTTTTTTTCCCCTGAGTTTTCCAGGTTTTACAGGAAAATTTCCAGGATCTTATTCAGTTTCTCCCAGGTACATTTTGATTGAATTCACTATCAAACGTGCAAATTAGAAAAACAAAAACCAATCTTGAGTAGTACAAAAAGTGAAAAATGGAAGTAACGAGTGTATAAACTTCAAGTTATATCTCATGGAAAAATATACAAAACTGGTCATATGAAAATGAAATTGACATTCACGGAATAAATCCATCCATGGAGATAGAAATTAAAACGCTTCCTTAAATACTGAAAAAATGGAATTTTAATGGAGGATACAAAACTCAGAATAGTGGAAGCAACATTCCATAATAATATACAAGACATAATGAAATATGTCAGTGGTATAGTCATTTTAATAATCTCACTTCCACTTCAATTTCTGCAACTCCTTTCTCACCAATTTCAAGAAGTTTCTTTTTTCTGCTTTGAAGCTCCTTAACCTTCTGAGGTACATTAAGAGGATAAGGGATATTATATTACCTTATCTAAAAATTCCGTACCGATGAATTTTTCGAAGAGCTTCCGTCGATAATCTGGTATATTCACCTAGAGCGAATTCTCTCTGAGGGATATTATCATAGCCGCAATGCTTTTATCAAACTTGTAATTTCCACTGAATAAACAATCTGGTTATGATGGAACATCTGTATCTGATTATTTAACCCAACTTCAGGAGAATCCCAAACTGTGCTGCAGTGATTAGATCTAAAATGTACAGTTCACTACTAAATAACTATAACTCTAACTTTATGATAATAATATCTATACTTTAATTGTAAAGTTATTATTTTTATCTTATTATCGAGTCCAATTTTATGGAAGGTACATGCAATATTTCCATCTGGCATGTTTTTTTCTTCCCGTGTATCTTCAAAATTATTATCGCATACCTAAATTAGCCTTAGCCTCCACTCAGTAACGTATAGATGTTATGTCTATAACGATCTATAGTACGGCCGACGCCTTGCTTATGCCATTCTTTGCAAACCCAGCAAACAAATGATAATACAGAAAGTATGTTGATTTATGCTTCATTAAATACCATAATGAAAAAAGGAACGACCCAGGTTTCAACGCAAAGCATCATCATCAGGTATCAAATATAAATCAATATATGTTCAGCGTTATCATTTGAAATGCAATACCACCTTATCCATCGATTTCAACCCAGCAAACGTTTTATGCGGCGCGATATCTGATAACCTGATGTGTCTTAAATGCTGGAAGAAGTTTCTCTGCCACATGTTCGGCTTTTTCTCTGAATATCACATCTCCAGTGAGAGCGTAGCAGGAAAGAAGTCCACCCACAAAACGGATATTTGTCTCGAAAACAGACCAATCAGAGTTCTAAAAAGAAAATCAATGCTTGGTTTAAGGGATAGTTTAAGAAATCGAACAATATCTATTTTGATATAGCTTTTTTTTAGCATTGCCATTTAGGCAAAAATATTTTCCAACATGCAAAATAAGAACATTTGAACAGAAAAGTTGAAAATCTTATATGGCAGCTCAGCTTACTAGATCCAATAAATCAATAATACTATAAACAATGTGAAAAATAAAACCTGTTGTAAATATTCAAATGTCATGGGCAAACACTTTACCTGTACAGTTGTTATCTCTCCTTCTTACATATATAAATTTACATGTAATTTACTAGCTTCTGAATTAATAATACATAACTAATAATTATCATAATTCAGAGATTCCAACATAGGATTGAAAATGGCTGATGGTAATGATGATGATATACATCTATAGGGGATCAAAATTCTAAGCATGTTCTACAAGTGTCACTGACTTGAATTTTTTACGAAGTACTGGCAAGGTGTAACCATCAGATAAAATATGACTTTGAACCTCAGTATCATGGGTTCGATGCCAGAAGGCCCTGACGTCCCGATTTTTTCCATAAGGATGCATTGAGGGGATTTTCGGAAATTTTCTGATGCTCTTCCTGCAAATTTAGAGAGTTGAAATTCGAGAGATCGCTGGAAGTTGTACATTTCCAACGAAAACTACAAAAAAATCATCGCAGATTATTCTTGGTTCGATGCTAAGCCAGGAAAAATATTCTTCTATTAAAATGCATTGCGGCGATTTTTAAGTTTTTTTTAATGACTTCCCGATAACATGGAAACTTAAAACCCGGCATGTGAATAAGGATCACAAATACATCTCATATACGCTCTTTTACGTTTCCCTGATGGTCCTTAGTTCGATACCAGAGAGTAATATACATGCAGGATCAGGATTTAAACATCTTTGTTGGGATGATGGATTTACTGGCTTTCCTTCCGCTTAACAGGGTACCTCATGGTATGAATTTCTTACGTAACCATCCCAGTGGAACAGTATACTCGGACATTCTTGAATATTTCGATAGCACTTATGTGAATGGTACCTACAGAAGAGTAGGTAACCAAGAAAAAGGTTTTCGGAGAATCCCGCCCCCTTTTTCCACCGGAGACATGGAGCGTCTGCGAGGCTGTTATTGCAGGGGAGGATAAAACCAACAACAGCACTGAAGGTTAGTTTTCATTGCATTTATAATGTATCGCTTTCATGTTTATACTTATAAATATGAATTTACATCCAATAAAATAATAAATGATTTTTTTCAGGTTGGAATAACAGATTCAGCTATCTGGTGGGGATGAAACACCCAGCAATCTGGGTTTTAATTAAGAAAATGCAACAAGAATTGGCCGTAGACAATACCAAAGTAGAATAAATCAACGTCGGGCCGGTTCCAAAACCAAGGATTCGTCCAAAATACGCCAGGCTTCAACGAGCATTAAGGAGTATCAGCATTGAATTTTTAAATAATTCTAGAAACTTGGAACAGTTTTCAAGGGCTGTCAGCCACAGCATTAGATTGCGCCCGCGATAATTTCATTGTTCACAATGTGTTTATATTTTTAATAAACAGTATAATATAATCGAGCTTTTATTTTAGAATTTAAGAGGGAAAATGATGAAAGAGGGTATTTTAGCAGTAAGATTCGCAGTTTTTATACAAATTTCAAGTGTTTAATTTCCTATTTGCGCAACTGAAAAGTGGTACTAACAGGCACACGATCACTTAATCCTCTTAAGGGTAGCAAAACAGACCCGGTTCCAGACATATTTCTATAGAAACCATTTATTTATTTACATTTATTTACGTACCTATAAGCTAGAATGTCACTTTGTGCGAAAGATTAATATGCGACCATCTGTCATATTTTGCTCGTTTTCATTCCATCGTGACCGCGTAAAACTTATTGCCCACCGTTAAGTGTTTCCCCACTTCTTTACATTTTAGAGCATGAAAGAGGCGGAACTTTTTCCGGCGGAACTTTCTCCGGCAACGGCCAAATATTCTGCAGAATCCCTCTTTTGACGGTGAATACACAATGCCAAATTACATAATAAATCGAATATGCCAATTTAAATTAACGTATAAAAATATAATTATTTCCTATTTAAAATTCTAATATTTAAGGGCAATATGATCGTTTTCACGAGGATTCGATAATAGTCTTCCGATCGTCGAAAGAAAACAGTTTATGATGCAATTTATAACGAACGAAAATATTCTTGCATCGAAAAGAGATATGGAAACCTGGGTCATTTAATTGAAATTTATTTACGTACTCATAGCCGCAAAAAATGGGTAAGAGGGAAGGAAGAGGGAACAATTCTGAACAAAACTTCACATTAGAATATGTAAATGGACACTTTCACTTAAAGTTACTAAAATGCACTGATTATTTGCTGTCAATTATACAATCAAAAAGAAATTTCTCACAAAATAATTTCTGTTGCACAAAGGTAAGTCTTCACACTGACATACATTTCTATTTTCCACTTTTGCTGAAAATTTCACCATTTATAATGCACCAAGAATTTCTTGTCCACAATATTCCCAATTAAACATCTTTAAGGAAAACAAGTTCACATACATAAACCTTTACATCAAATCTGAATTTCCTGAATAAGATAAACCAACAAAAACATGTGTAAGAATGACAAATGAAGAATTTGGTTAAGGGATAATTGGTGGAACTTCATCGTAAACGAATTTTTATTGCAACACTTTTACAGATCCACATTTCTCTTTCTCTCCCAAGGAACTGTAAATTAGTGTCCTTCGACGTGAATAATCTGTTCACAAATGTGCCAGTGGATGAAGTTTTGGACATCGTGGAGAAGTGTTTAGTGAACGTATCGTCAAGCGGCTCAATTTGTCTCAGTACTCAACTCGATCCACCCTCGTATCACGTTTAGTCACGAACTAGAAAATGAAAAAATCCCTAAATTTTCTGGACCTTAACCATAACTGACTGTCGTCTTTCCTTTTCTGTTTTCAGAAAACCCACTTATACTAACCACGTAATCCCGGCCTAGCCTAATCACCATTACTCCCAAAAACCGCAGATTTTAACTAGTTAATTCATAGACTCCTCGATATCCCTATGTCTGAAGAAAAATTTTAACAAAGAATTAAATACAAAGTGATTTCAAATTTTCGCTAACTACGAGAGTTTCAGTTTTACTTTGCCTGTGGAGTGGAGGTGTATTCAAGGAGTTCCCTGCCGCATTTCCTGTTCGAATTGAAATAATTGAGAGAACTTCCGATTGTAGACGACAGCGAAGGATTGGAGTCAGACAGTAGTGACGACCAGAATTCCTCTAAGGATTAACAATTTTGCAATGAACAATGCACTGCGTCTGTGGAAATAAATGCCGTCAAGGGCTGCGCGGTGTGAAAAGCGGCGTGAAAATTTTTACGTGGAGCTTGTTCAGTTTGAAGGCTAAGAAATCGGAAGGAGAGGCGGCACTTGACACTACTGGACGAATGGGTACGTCGATTTTATGAATGTTAGGGAGGCCGTATAATCTCGGAGGTTCATGTTAATCAGACGCCATTTAGAACTGATGTCTAACACTGATGATTTGTGCACTGCTTCTTTTACGAGAGCTTGGTGTTTCATAGTGGGATCCCTTGAAACTTCTAAAATGTCATTATTCGAAATAAAATACATACATTTATCCACGTAGGTTTTTTATCTGAAATAACGACACAATTCCCTTTATCTGCTTTACTGATAACTTAATATTCACTGACAGTGGCCTTTTTAATACTTCTAATTGTCTTCACATTGGAAATTTCACTAAAGCTGGGTGGAGGAAGGGATGAGACGTGAGAGGAAATCATCTCCGCACAGTTGAAGTAAGTGAAACAGGGAGGACTTTCTCTAAACGAGATTCGGAACACGAGGATGCTCTTTTAAATAGATCGGGACAGTCACACTTTGCTGACTGTCCCTTTTCTCCAATTATCTTACATCGGGGAGTGAAAGGGAGAAAACTTAATATTTTAGAGGAATTTCAAATTCACCTTCACAAACACCATAATTTCCAACTGGCTAACCAGTTTACTTTCGAAAAGAATCCTTCTCCACTCTTAATGGCACTTCTCCCCCACTCGTCCCCCCACCGCAAAACAATGACTACCCCTAACTATTACCCCCCTTTTTCTTCTAGTTTCACGACTCTTTCCCTCCTTTTTTACCTTTACTTTCCCCCACCTTTTCCACTATTTAATACCTTGCTCCACGTTTTTGTTCCCTGTTCTGAGGATGGCGTAATCACTGCCGAAACAAATCAACTGTCTGTATATATTTTACCTTTTGGAATTGTACAAGTTTTGTGTTTTTAACCGTGTTTAAGATATTGACTACTTTATGTCAAATCTTTCCTAAAAAAGCGTCCGCCATTTAGTGATGATATACCACACAAATATTGACCAATATCCTTGAAAATGATGGACAGTATAGATAAAGTACCATTTTGATAGAATATAATGTTTTTATTCCACTAAATTTCTTCCACAGGTCCACTATTAGCTTAACTTTTAAGATTTTCGAAGAAAACTAAAATCGGGCGAGTTTTTGGAAATTTAGTCATGTTCGACCCTCCGTATCTAAGTAACGCATAAGATTTATGGCAAAGGACTTACCATGTTCCATGTTCCATGATTGGCAATCATTTGGCTGTATATATGCAGAGTTGCAAGTTTTTATCTAAAAATAAAACAATTTTGGGCTTTTGTCCGGCTTTTTCCGATTTCGGACCACTGCAGAGTGGGCTAGAATCGAAAAAACCTGGACAAGGGGTGAAAAATGTTTTTTTTTGAGTGTGGATATTGAAACTTGGCATAGTTATTGCAAAATGATTGAATTTTAAGTTCCCGCTCATCGTTTTCTTAAATTTTTAGGCGTCAAAAAGATACAGGGCGTCAAACTTGAGAAATTTTCACAAAAACGGGAAGTTTCGGATTTTTCGGAAAACGTTCCAGTTCGCTGATATACAGTTGCTTTTGAAAGAAATTGTTGGAAATAACAACAATGTAGTAATCTAACATAACTCTTTGTTTTTCAATTCGCTGAATGTTTAATGTTCTAAGATGAATATTTGTTCATGTAAAGCAAGAAAATGGCGGACACCTTTTTAGGACAGATTTCGAGATAAAGTAAGGAAATCAACTAGGTAAACAGAGATGGACTATCAAGTCTCTTATACCACGTCAGTCTACAATGCTTCTAGATATGGAATCTGAAAAGACTGTTTCATTTCACCTGCTACGCTGTGATTGCGGTGGATTTTTCGTAAGCGCTGCCCGGTCCGGTTGGGCGCCGTAGAATCCCCAAATCCAGTTTCGGTGTCATTTTGGTTATGTTGAGTCCAAAATTTGGCTTCTTTTATGTTACATTCTGGCAAATGACATAAAAAGCTTATTTGTAAACACTTTAAAATATGAATTTGAGACCTTTACTTCAGACTACGACTAAAATAAGAATATTTATTTTATTTCCCTTCTTTTGATGCTAGTTTCGACTTCCTACGACTATTATTTTCTAATTTTAATTTTCAAATTAAGTAAAGCCTGCAAAGACAAAAATAGAGTTTACATGTATTTCTTAAGCTATGTCCACACTTGTGCAACTTTCTATTCAACACAGACATGCGTCAGACGCATGCCTCAGCGCACGTAAATCCAACCAGTTGGATTTTCTTTCAACATTCAGTGCGTCTTTCCAGAGATTTCGATATCAGTTTATTTAGTTTTTAAATAAAATCGACTGAGGCCGTATTGATATTGAGTAAATTCATTACGAGTGAAATAAAATGGTATTCTCTTCTCCACAAGTTTCATTGGAATAAAACTACGATCATTTTCAGGTCCACAAAAACAAACACATATGTTATAAAATAAATAAAACAAATACATAATTTTGTTTATAAATACATAATATTAAATATCAATAAATGACATTTCCGCCATAAAGTGTGACCCCACCAAAGCAGATCATTGCTGTGTTAAATTCATTTTAAATCGAATACCTTAAGAGCGATAAACTTACATCGCATAAAAACGTATTTAGTGCCCTATGGTTATATATACATGTAAATAAATTTAACAGTGAATACAACTATATACTCATGCAAAAGCCGAGTTTTTCTGCACACTTTTTTATGCCGAGTACAAGGCCCCTCTTCTTAAACTCGAGGGAGGGCTCCCCTTATCAGTTCTCCCGTGGCAAAGAAGCGTCTTTGTCGTAAATTGGCTGAAAAATTCCTCACTTGCTCATTCAACAATTCCTTGTCAATTCTCTCTTACTAAACTACCGATGCCTCAATTACTATAATTGTGTAATTACTTTCATTGTGTACCAGTACCTGCTGCATTTCCCACCCTAGGCTTTTATTCGACTCGGTTACTTTTCCCAGTTTTTTGGAATAAAATTAGGTACCTCGGCTTATAATGAGTTCGGAAATACTGCTAGTAAGACTATTGAAATATCGGCTATTCTGTTCCACATTTAAGTGGAAATATTATATCTGGAGGGGAAAACTCTACATATCGATTTGTGTTTCGGTTGCCTCAGTGAGGATCTCCGTTCGAGCCCCAGCCAAGGCACTATTTTTCACTTCTTGTACAACCTCAATATTATATCTTCATATTCATCTCTGTGTAGAATTGATTGAAAGAAATGTATTTTCACTTGAACAGTTTTTATTGCAAAAGGAAGCATCAATCTTAATTTTCAATATTTTTAAGTGAGTGTGTATGTCCGTTTTTCTTCTCCCAGAAAATAAAAATTTTGGTTATGATCTTTCAAAACTCATAGAGCAAAAGTATAATTTAATTTTCGTGCAAGTGAACTCTAGTGCAACTTCTGCGGCTCAAATATCATATATATTCCATCATAACTCACGATAATTCACTCTCTTCTGAGATAGAAAATTAAATGCGTAACTTCCCGTTGCTACATAAAACGCAAAGGCATAATTTCACTCTAAAGACGGTGTAAACCGCATCACGCATCAGTGTAATTTAATTAGTGAAACCGAAAGACTTCTGCAACGATTAATATCTCTAAGAATTTGAAGCGCAATCGATATAAAGATTTTACTATCTTAATTATACATTATTAAATAGTTTTGTCTCGAAAAGGGATGAGTCGTTTGAGCTCTCATTTCCCTTCATTAGTTTGAGGGACCTCACCACAGATAAGAATATTCCGTTGCGCAATTAGACCGAATCTTTCAGCCTGCTTTTCTGGTGGCTATTCTATCCCTATGGGTAGTAGATAAGGGGTGACTTGGAAGGTGGATTTCACAAACAAGAAATATAGAAATGCTTTGCGTGTAGTCATGTTTTTGGCCTTCATTTTCAGTTCTTCCCGTGCAATCGAGTTGTTCACATCGAAAACCTATCTCTCAGAGGACTTACCTATATTGGCAAAGTGCAAGTGTGTTTCGAGCTCTATCACCAAGAAATTGTACTTCCAGTTTTTCTTGCCGAACATACAAGGATTTTAGTCGGTTTACGAAGTGCCGCGGGAAATAATTCGAGTGTCGCGCAATTGCCCTCAGAAATATTGTGGAATTGTGACTGCAGTGCTTATTTATAAAATATCATTAATTTTCTGTCTTTAATTTTCAAAGTACACTTAATCCACTCAGTTAACGGAGAATGTTAGGCGAAAGAATATACGTGTGAAGAGGTGTTGCTTTTGTGAGCGAAAATGGATACAGGGAGGTTGAGCAATTACTTGGCGAATTGTTTTTTTTCGTCACCAGTGGTCATCAGATATGTTGTAATGTTTTCGCTCGAAATAGAGTTTTCTAAGGAGAGCTGTGATTTGTTATTTAAAAGCGTTATTTGAGGAAATCTAAAGAGGTAAGAAAATACTATCAATTGCTTCTATGCGAGGTACTTCATGCCGTATTTTTTAAACGAATCGCTATTTTTTTACTGTAAATATATCAAGTGACTGATCATATTTCTCACCGCAAAATACGGATGTTCTCACGTTCCAGTAATTCGCTTTTTATTGAATCACAATGTTATTAAAACAAAAGACCTTAAATGAAGTAATGCATTAACTGATATAATTACGATATGCAGTTTTTATCTAATCACAAGACGGCTCCTGTAAAAAAGTAATTCTTTAGAATCGAAGAGTATTTTCTGCTGATATATCTGAACTTAAATTGCTCGTACCTGTTGTATAGTTTTATCTAGAGAAACGACTGTAAGCTATTAATTTTAATTTCAGCATAGTAGTTGTTTAAATAAATGTGGCTTCGATGAAGTCAAACTGCTATTCTTTTGATTACATATATATACACACTATGTAACTAAAAAATTGCGTCCAGAAAGCATTATTATTAAAAATAAGATTTTTAAATACATCCCTTTGTACATACAATACATCTGTTTGTTTTTTTTAATTAAAGTTGATTATAATGAAAGTAGACTTTAATTTGACAGCACTACGGAAGTCGTTTTCGGCCTTTTTCTTGATATTTAATTAGGAAGCTTTGATTTAAACCATTAACTCTGGTGAGCGATATAATTTAAAACAAGATTTTCAAATATATCTTTTTGTTCTTTTAAATGAAATATGGTTGTAATAAAATAGGTTTTATTTTGATTACTATCACGACTACTCAAATCGTTTTCTTGCTATTTTCTTGATTGTAAAAAAATTTGAAATAAACTTTTGATTTTAGAAAATTTGATGTAAGCTATTATTTCCGATAAGCAGTATTATTTAAAAAAACGATTTTAAAATACATTTAATTTTCATTGATATGAAAGTGGACTATAATGTAAGTAGATTTTATTTTGACATGAAACACTAAATTCAAAGTGCTATTTTTGGTACAATATATTATTTAACTATCTTACTCTTAATACAAGGTATAGTTATTGTACAAAGAATCTTAAATAAAACATGAATTGGTAAAAAAAGAGTTATTGGCAAATAAAGTAATATAAAAAATAAAGAATAAATTCATATTTACAAGAAAAGTCAGGATAAACAGGATAAGGTCCACGTGAGCCATTCTTGGCTCATCTGTTAGTTCCTGGTTTTCAATTGTTGTATGGTATACTTATGTTAATATTATACAGACTGATTTAAACTATATATAGATACAAAATATTACACAAGGCATAGAAAGTGTGATAACATTTAATATTTTTGTTCCAAACTTAAAAGAAGTCACTTAAAAATTGTCCTTAAGTCTCAATTTATAGACAAACTCTCTCTTTGGAACTACAACCCTATGTGAGCTTCCACCCTGATCAGCCTCCACTTCTCTGTCTTCTCACTTTCATCTTCTTCATGTCCTTTATGAATTAGCCATCTCAATCTGGACCTTCCTCTCCGTCTAGCGGCATCAGTCTCCCTTCTATCACATTATTCAGGATTGCTGTTTCAAGCATCCTTTCCACATGTTCCAAACATTATATTCTCAAAGATTTTGTGAACTTAACTACATCTTTTCCAATTCATTATTGTCTTTAACTTCTCTTTGGTTCTCCTTTCCCATAATCCATTCTCAATAACAGGTCGGTATATTCTCTGCAATTGCTTTCAAATATTTCCAGGGCCATACTCTTGTGTGATTGTTAGTGTCCATTTTTATGCTTCATAGGTTACCACTGGTCTGGTAATTGGTTTATATATTTGTATTTAAGTGTTTCTGTTTATTAACTTTCTCTTGAGTATCTTCATATTTGCAAAGTAAGTTTTATTCCTTGCTTGTATTCTTTCATTTATTCATATTATGCTTTTTTTGTAAGTTATATATTCTAAATATTTAAACTCTTCCACACTATCCAATTTTATCTGTTCTATCTCCAAATCCTGGGTGACTCTAGGTTTGCCAGAAGCATATATTTAGGTTTACTGGTATTAACTATCAATCCCATTTTGCTTGCTTCTTTCTATTTATTTGTTAAATATTGTTCCTCTTTGATCTATTTTTTCTTCAGATTTGTGTAATCCTATAATATCCTTGTTTTATTCCAGTGCTGAATTCAAATTCAGTTTATTATGTATGTTTACTTTAGCCATGCTCTTCTTCAATGCCTTTTGAATCAATTGAATTATTTTGGATGGAATTTCCATGACCTCCATTGCTTCTCAGTGTTTGAACCTGTTTATACAATCAAATGCTTGTATAAAATCTACAATAGCATATGCAGTTAAACATTATGATCATAGCATTTATCTAAAATTTGTCTGATTACAAACAGTTGGTCTATTGTACTTCTATTGGATCTACTCTCACACAGAGAATCTCCAATTATCCTCCCAGTTACTACTTTCAGCCTTTCTTTTATGATGATACCGTATACTTTATTTAACAGTATTTTCCATCTATATTTCTCGAGAACCAGTTTATTTCCCTTTCTATATATTGGGCTTAGGATTCCCATGCTCTATCCTTCTGGCATTGTTCTGCTTCCTATATTATACAACTAAGTTTATGTATAGCATCACTCATTATATCTCCTCCATATTTTACTGGCTCTGCTGCAATATTTTCTTCCCTGGGTCTCTATTATTTTTTAACCTTTGTATGCATTGTGCAATTTCCAGCCTAGTGGGTTTAACTCTGAGCAAGTTTGATATATTTGATTTGATTGATTCTATATTTGATTCTTTCCTTAGCCTGTCATTTTCCTCAGTTGTTACTCTCTCCTTATCTTCTGTACAGAGAAGTTCTTTGAAATGTTCTACCAATCTTTCCAGAACTTTATTCTCTTCTTGGACTACATTTCCCTCTGTATTTTTAAATCCTTCCATTCTTGGTTGGTATCCTCTTTTCACATTTACTAAAACTTAGTAGAACTATCTCCCTTCATTCTGTTTGCTGTATTCTTCTATATTCTCTAGCTGTTCTCCATTTTCTCCTTTTTTCTTGCATATCCTGTTTGCTTCCTTCCTTATTTCTTGGTATCTTTCAGTGTTCATTCTGGTTTCTTTCCTTATCATGCTTTCTCTAGCTTTATTCTTCTCCTGTATAATTTGGGCACACTCGTTGTTAAACCAATCAGCAAGTATTATTCCCTTGTTTCTTCCAATAGTTTCTTCCACAGCTTCTTTGATTGCTTTCCCTATTTTTCCCATTCTTTTTCTATGGTAATTTTATAAGTTTTTTCATTGGCTGTTGGTTTGCATTTTACTAGCTAATCCTTTTCGGTTTTGCTTTGTGACTTCCTTGTCTTCATTTAACTAATCTGTGTCCCATATTCTCTTAACCATCTCTGGACCTTTTTCTGTTTTGATTATTCTCTCCCTTACTCTTACTTAAAATAGTTAATGATCCGAGTCTTAGTTTGGCCCTATGCAGCTTCTTATGCCTATATCTGATTATTATCCATTATTCCTCATCTTTCACAGCTTTTCTTCGGGTGAGATTTCACTTGAAATTGCGTCACTCCCTGCAACATCTAACTAATTATTCTTCCATCACTTTTTCTATTAATAAAATTTTGAAAAATAATTGTATGATATTTTTACCATTTATAGCTCTTCGATAGTTGAATAAAGTAGACCGAATGGTATGAAAGAAATTCCTTGGTTCCATTTTCGTACATTAAGATATTTCCAATTTTTTCTTATGCAATAGTATCAAAAATATCTACTTCAACATTAAAGAAGCTCTGTTCAAATCGATGATTATTGAAGACTGAGAAACTTCATCTCTCTGAATCCAACCCTTTACCCCTGCGTCTTTATGGACTTCCAAAAAATACATGAGGAAGACATCCTTATTCTCCCAGTGGTTTCAAACATTTCTTCCCCGTTTCATAAGCTGGCCACTGAATTTAATCATTTAATTGCTAATTTATCAGACTTAATGCCATTGTGTGAAAAACTCAGTGGAATTTGCGGTAAAAGTGAAAGACTTGAAATTTTCTAACAATGCAAAACTCTTTCAATGTTTATAACTCATTTACCAGAGTTCCCTGTGTAGAGTCTGTTTTTGTGTTGGAAGAGTTACTAAAAAGGAACAATGCAGATGGAGTAGTAACTAGTAACCTGTTGTCGTTGACGAATGCGTGTTTAAAGAAATCTTTTTTTCAGTTCCACAGTGGTTTTTATGAACAAAAAGATGGTCTTGCCCTGCTTTAGCTAACATTTTCATGGAATCCCTAAAAGAGAAATTGTTTAATTCAAATTCCCATTTGATAAAATTTATTTTATGCTGGTTTCGGTACGTTGATCATATCTTTTGTTTTTGGGGTGGGAAAAACCGACAACTCTCTTCCTCCATCTCTATCCTAGATTCCTTCCATCCTTGTATTTCATTTTAGTAAGTAACTTTTTGTGAATATTATGAAAAAATAGTCATTGATTATCAAATGTTGATTGTCAATTGAAAGCTTTCCTGAGCATAAACGTAATGTGTTACATTTTAATAACTCGGAAAGCTTTGACAGCGAATGTCCCTCTCCGCGCGTTAGTGCCATCATGGGGAATTGAACAAGAGACCCTTTTTGACTGATAATGGAATGGCCAGAGAATAGCAGGTATGCGGAAGGGGTTCTCTGAATTCCGCGTACGCTGAGATATATGAATAGCGAGGGTAATTTTCCACACTATTCATTTCCTCTATTACAATAGAGGAAATCTGGGGTTCGCTGTGTTTTTCTTCAGACGAGAGGTGCATTGTAATCCCACTTTTCACTTGGAGGAAGACACGAGAGTACGGAGAAGCTGTACTCGAGTTATTTTCGATTCAAGTAATGCATGGAGTATTCTACAGTTCGTAACTTCTGACGTTTTGACTTTTTGATTGACGTTAAAAATATATTCACATCCATTCCCACTGATGAAGCATTAGAAGCTCTCCAGAACATGTATCAAAAATCTGGAATTGATCCCCTCATCCGAGAGGAAATCATTGATTTAACTTCCGTTTGTTCGGCGCAAAATTACTTCCAATTTGAAGAAAACTTTTATTGTCTGAGTAAAGGGATAGCAATGGGATTTCCCCTAATGCCTATTTTAGCGGAGTTATTCATGGATAATTGCGAGAATAACTTATTTAATAATGATTTTGAACTTAACTAATTGTGTCCTTTTTTGGCGCCGTTATGTATATGATGTCATTTGTATCTGGGGGGAGGGGTAGCAACGAAAAATTAAATATAAATACTGCTATTTGCTTCCGATCCCTAATTAAACACCTCGAAAATGAGGAGAGAGCAAAACGGTGGGCTTGGAATTAACTTCGAGCAGAGAAATTCCTCATCCAATTTCATTTAGACGGTCCTCTTTCCAAACAGAGAGTACATTACGGAGAAGCGTGAGGCAGGTTGGAAGACAAAAAGAATTAATTTTTCACCAATGCCGGAGAAGCAGCCGAGCTGGTCTCCGGCCAGCCTGGTTCAGCATCCCTATATAGCTCGGAAGTAGTCCCTAGTTCTTTTGTGACCATTTTATGACGAGCAAAACCGTTGTTTGTGTAACTGGCCTTTGCCTGGAAAGGGCAGTCCTCTCCCGTCCCAAACTACCCACTCCACTTTCCCCTCAAATTCTAAACAGCGGGTAAACGCTGAACAAAAATAGCAAAAGGTCGAGTAAGAAACTTTAGAGAGGTATGCAATCCCCTTTAATGTTCACATAACTCATACATACAAGTAAAATTTCAAAATCTTGAAGGAACTGCTTAAAAGCTAAGAATTTCGAAATTAATTCTGTGCTAGCTATCATTGTTAAGATCTTTATCTTTATCTCTATTCCTCATTAAAGTATTTTCATATTTCAAGGCAAAGCTTAAATTCTGCCTTTGCCATTTTTCACTTAATAAAAGTTTTTCAAAGCTGTAAATATTGAAACTTTAATATAATGGCAAGGGCAATAAGTTTTCCATTCATTTTTTAAATAAAAGGTTCTAACTAAATAAGAAATATCTTCTGTAAGACAAAGAAACTGATATCAGGGAAGAATACCTCTTTAACGCTTTGCGCCTTCTACTTTGCACAGATTTAAATACCTCACGCAAGTTACTTTAAGGTTTCTTTCAACAAATTTTTGAATCTGCAGATTAAAAATTCTAATTTTGCTTTGAGCAATAGTATATCTTTTAATGCTGTTTCAGATATTTGAAATTGAAAATGATCGTATGGTAACTATAGAAAATTAATCTATGATATGAGTTTTCCTTTCAAAAATATGCTAAAAACTGCATCATTTTCAAAATGCATTTAAAACTGGAGATGTTCCATGTCATTTCAAAATATATTTAAAAATTTTAATTCAGATATTTATGTGCAAGCTGCTAAAATAAGTGGAGTAAAAATACCTAAATCAAAAATTCAAATGCATGAAGTCTAATTATTAAACATATTTAAAAGTTCAAATAGTTGAGAAAATTAGCTATACTGGTAAGGATGTAATAAGACTGATTTCCTAAAACATGAACCCTTCATCATCAATAAGCCATACATATGAGGGGAAATGGAGAGAAAGATCTTCTTTCATTTCAGCCGGGAAAACCTTTCAATTCAGAGACCTATATTCAATCATTTCTTGTGATGTTGGAATGTTACCTTCCTCTTCTCCTCAGCTGTCAATATTGATAATTTAACATCAACAATTATGCATACTTGAGCATGCAGCTTAACATTTTAATTATAAAATATGCACAGCCTTGTTATCTTAAAATATCTCCTTAAGAGCTTTGGCATCAGTTGGCAGACCAAATACATTTAAATCCTTCAAATGTTGAGTAATATACTCACATAAATCTGTTGAACAATAAATTATGTTTGGCATTGCAATTCATCTTTCAATGAATATCCATCCCTCAGCCTTTAAATCGGAGTTTAAAACGAAGCACTAGATATGCTATTAACCTTAACAAAATGAAGAAAGCACCAAGGGCCACTACATCCAGCCAATATTCTGCATTGGCCATGTCCAGCTCTTCCAAGAATCTAGTTGGAGACTTAAAATGACAGTACACTTCAGAACATTTCAGCTTGGCTCTATCATAGCCATAAATGGCCAACATGGAACCCTCGAAACCATAATGTATGCATGAGAGATATGAAAGCCACTGTAAATAGCTTGGTATTGTGTTGAAGTTGACAAAATATCCAGAAAACAACAGGATTGGCACTGACGTTACTGGTCCAAGAAACACTCCATTCTAGAAGGATATAAAAAGTAAGTCTAATGAGTATTTATATCCATATTAAAGTTTAACTTAATATAAAATATTATTTATGAGATACATGAATTTCATCAGTTTCATTTCAATACTTCATCATCTTAAATTCATGGAGATATTTCAAGAATTGAAAATTTTTATTTTAAATGCTAATTACTAAAATGTAAACTTTAAGAAGAGAACATATAACTACAATTCAGCAGCAAATGTATAAAATAAAATAATTTTTCCATGAGATATTAAAATATAGTTTTCAGAGAATTGACTATGAGTGAATGGTTCACAATAAATGCTTTTATGAAACAAAGCTAAAATTTACGTATAATCATTTGAAAAATTCACTACTATAACATTCAATTTATTAAAAAAAACATGCAATAGCACAGTAAAAATCATTACTATTTTAGTTATGTTAGCATTTATGCAACAGAGAGTAATAAAATTACCTTGGCATGTAATATGCTTAACTTTTGATTGAAAACTGACTCATAATCCATAGGATCTCAACAAGCAAGCAAGCTAGGCTAACACTGGCAGTAAATTTGAAAAAATTGGCCTAATAATAATAGAGTATCATCTCATAATATTTAATCACAAAAAAAGCTATCCAGAAATAAGCACCTGTTCTGTTTACTATCAAAATAACCACATCTAAAGGAAAGAAAACTTTGCTTGACTAGTCTAATCATACTGGCAAAATTATCATGGAAAAATATGACATTTACTTGAAGAAATGAATACTATTTTATCTCTAACAGCCTTAATTAATGCTACAGGCAGACAGCATAAACTGCCATTGTTAGCACAAGCCAAAAAAATATTCCCAAGAGATAATTCTTGATAAGAACCATGATAGAGACGTATTTTCATAGACATACAAAACACAGATTAGTGAAATTTTCAGAGAAGATTTAAACATCATATATTTGCAACAATCCTCATCCAAATCATATTACATTGTGATTATGCATGATTTGGTCTCCTTACCATGCAGTCAATAGCTCAAGCAAACAAATTAATATTTACTACATAGCACTGAACAGATTTAAAGGATGTTTCATAAAATACAGGAAAACCTTATATCATCACTGAGATTTTAAAAACCACATTCTTTCATCAGAGGACATTCTTACCTCAGCAGTTAGAGCAGCTCCAATAAGAAGCGCTAAACTTTGTGCTTCTAATGATGTAATTATAAACATCAACAAAAAAATAAGAAATCTTGTAGTCTCTAAAGGTTGTGACGTCATGAAATATACAATAATGACGTAAATAATTGAAAAGGTGATCTGAAATAGAAACACAGCGTTAAATTAATGCAGTTCACATGGCATGAATAACCTTGCTTACTAACAGTTAAACTAACTATTTCAGTACATCCAGAATCATTCAAATTGTTTCATTACCTAGAATGGTAGGTCTGCAACAGTCTTAGCAAAGTAAAAGGACTTTAAAGAATACCAGTAATTTAAATGCTCTCCAACAAAGATGGCCATCTCAAGTGGAACTGCAAAAATGTTAAATAGCAACACATTAAAAGTTATAATTTTCTCTTTCTAATGTATTCACTTATTAACTAAAATGCCACAACATTGTTACTTACATGTTAAAATTGTAGGCATCATAGCAGTAAACATAAGGAATAAGACACAGAAAAATATGCATCCTGAATTACTGAACACTTTAGATGCTTCATATCCTATACCATAATAGATTAGACCAATGAGAGTTCCAACTATTAGATGTGACATCAATCGGAGGCGTGTCAGAGTCTGAAAATATGCCTTTATTAGTATCATACAAACAAATTCTAAACATTGAGCTGAATATTTAAAAATTGCAAATACTTACTTGATCTCTCATTATTGAAAGGAATGTTCTCTAAAGTAATATATAAAACTGACGAAATCCTGATGTAGGGAATCCATCCCTATGAGGAATGTTTATGCTATCATCTGAATCTAACAAAGATGTACAGTTTACTGGTAACACCGTTGTTGGTTTGCCATCCACACCATTTTGAGCTTTGGGGGCTAAATTAAAGTAAATCTTGGTCAAAAATATATTCATAACATTAATATGTTTATTCTAATATATAGGATTTTCATTAGTAAAGTATTATTTCAGGGTTCAAGCTTTATGAGTTGGGAAAAATAAAACACAGATGCTCACTTGCCCTTTCTGCATCTTTCATAATATCATTAGATATGCAGGCCTTGGCTTTTGCAATAAGACTTGTATTCCAGTTGTAACATTTGCCATTATTCACAGCCATAACTAGCTTATGCACATACTCCCCATGTTCACCACAAGCAACCTCCATCACTGGAAAGTAATATGTATTTGTAACCCTGTGATTAACCAGCCTTAAATTGCAAATTACTAAGAAAAAATCCAGGAAGTTGACAGATAGGATGAGAAACAAGGCAATATAATGCAACCAAAAGAGCTAAGAAAGAATAAAAGGCCATATAAGGGCCTCAAAAGAAGAGCAAATTAGTGGAAGCAATAAAGAGTTGATCTGAAAGAAGAAACTAAAATATCTGTAAAGGCTGAATACTGATGAAGAAAAGTATTTCATGCAAACTTTCTGTTAAAGTATTATTACTCAAAGAATTCAGTTGAAAGACTGCCTTCTATTCCAATTTTCAAATAGAGTTTACCATTTTATAAATATCTAGCACACTGTTACTAGCTTTTACAGTTGTTATTAGTTTCCTTATACATATCAATAACATGAATGGATTCAAAGAATCTTTTACAGCTGGATCATAATTAGCTTAAAATGAACTATCTCAGCATCAGATGTATGATTCAACCACTTCCTACCATTTTGAGTTACCATTATGATAGCATGCGTCTATGACTTTCTCTCAACTAATCCTTATTATAATTTCTGAGAGTAACAAAATAACTGGAGCTACAAATAAATCTTACATAGAGGACTCATCATAAGATATCAGCAAGAGCGAGCCTTAGTTCAATCTACACAGCAGTTTCAATAAATGGAGGTCTATCTTGCAAGAGTACTTAAAATATGTTTACAGTGGAACCTCGATCTATCGTTTTTCAAGGGGATGGATGAAAAAAACGATGAATGCGAGAAAACGAATTATCCGGGAAACTACTACTAGGGTGTCCTATGAGCGGAAATTTACAGGAAATGTTAGTTCTCTTGGGTATTATATGGGGAAATTCTTCTAAAATTGGAAATTTTTAGCTTTATGTCCATAAATTGTGCATATCTATTATATATAGATGCTTCTCCGGATTCATTCATATATATATATAGATAGGATACTAATTCACAGGCTAAACCACAAGCGTGATTGAGTTAAAATTTTTACATTGAACTGGCCATGATGTGTAACCACCCGAAAAATTGCGGTTGCGGAACCTCAGTGTCATGGGTTCGATTCCAGAGGGCCTCAAAGACCCGATTTTTCCCATTTGAATGCATTGCTTTGAATTTTGGGAATTTTTAAAAAATACTTCCAGGATAGGTAGAGAATCAAAACTCTAGGAGCCTTTATATATATTGATTATGATTTGAAAACATAAATGACTTTTACAGAAAATATCCTGGGTTCGATGCTAGGACGATGCAAATATCTGCCCTTTAAAATACATGGGAGAGGTTTTTCATTATTTTTTTTTATGCACTTATTGAAATGATAGGAAGTTTGTGCTTGGCTGGAAGATGAACACTAAGAATTGGTTTAACCCTCCGTCGGGCGCCCCTCGAAAACTCCTTAGGTCGGGCGCGGTGTGCCTGAGAGGCTCACTTTTGAAAACTGCCCATAATAGTTATGCTAAACTATTTTATGCCAAAAAACAAAATTCCTCACCTTTGTAGGGATGTATCTAAAGGAAAAATGTGATGACTTTTTTTTATAAAACCGATTTATTAATTATTATTCACCCAAAACCAAAAGTACCAAAATTTCAAAATTACCGAAAAAGAAGCATTATATTTTTTGGTACAGGAGGATAGCAAAACAAAAGAATTTTGTTAAAAAACTTATTTGGTAAGGCACTTCCATAATTTAAAATGCAGGTTCAATTAGAATCATCACTCTCAATTTTATTTTTGTTTAGGAATTGGCACCCTGAAAAGCAGGCTTTGCAGACCATATTCGCGTGAGACAAGCAAACTCCATTGTTGCATATTTTGCAAGTATTGTTGGATAACCTTCTTTTACCCGTTTCAAGACTACAGGTGGTACATTTTCGTCTTTTACTGGGAAGTGGGGGTGATTTTTCTCGATCATTCAAGGGAAGAAATCTCTTCAGCCGGATTTGCATGCTGCTGTGAAGGCCAGATGTCATCTGACTTCTTCGCTGAATCTGTTCCACCACTAATTCATGAGCCAAACTTTTCAAGAATCTCCTTCGACGCATTGGCTCCAGTTGATTGCTGAGGTATATTACTTGAGAGTTGATACCCCCCACATTCAGCATGGAAAAGAAGATCACCATTGGCCAGCGCTTTATGTTGCGTTGTACGTTGTACGTAGCACACATTTTATCCGCCGTATCTACACCACTTTTGGTGAAGTTGTAGAAAGTTATCATCTCTGGTTTCTGTTTGAATCCAGATTCAGGATCAAAGTTGTCATCAGAGTGAAGAGAGGATGCAAGAATCACGTTTTTCCCTTTGCGTGGGATGTAGGAGGCCAGAACCGTTCCCTCATTGAAGCCAAACATACTGCTGTATTGCGCTCTTCCTTTCACATTGACAAAAGGGAAAGGCAGGTGTCTTTTATTTTTTCTGACCGTGCCAACTTATGACAACTTCTTTGATTTCAATTCATCGATGAGGTTGAAATCAGTAAACCAATTATCGGCAGTTATGTTGCGACCAGATCCAAATAACGGTGCTGCCATTCTCTTCACCACATCAACAGGTTTATTGCTCACACAGAAAGGACCTTCTGGCTGTTTCCCTGTATATACTTCCATCTTGAATGTGTAGGTCATTTTTGCATCGACTAGGGCAAACAGTTTTATTCCATATTTGGTCGGTTTCGACAGTATATATTGTCGAAAAGGACACTTACCTCTAAAACCTGGAAGCATCTCGTCTATGGTGACGTTTTCACCAGGGAAATAAGAGTTCTGACAGTTGTTTACAAATTTTTCAAAAACTTCTCGAATTGGAGCAAGTCGGTCTAACGCTTTTCGTTGGCTTCGGGTGGTTTGGTCATCAAAACGTAGGCAACGAATGAGGATCTTGAAACGTTTAATGCTCATAACGAGGCCAAATTTTTCAATTCCATCACCTTCCTGCCCCCAAATTTCCTCCAGAGATTGTCGATTTGATTTATAAACACCTGCTAAATACAACAAACCAATAAAAGCCTTTAGTTCGATCACATCTGTGTGTCTGATATCCCTCTCTCTAGCAAATTTGGGCTTGATAGTGTCCATATATTGGTTTGTGTAAGTGACAATTATTTCAAGAATTTCATTAGAGAATAAATTACCCCAACATTCATGGGCTGTTTTAGCATTCCGCGCACTTCCTTTGACTCCAGGAAGGTGAATGATGATGTTATGAGGCTTTGCACGACGTTTTTGCGATGGTGGTTTTTTATTCCACTTTGTTTTTTTGTCTCGTCCTAAATAAAATTTCATATCTGCAGTAGACGAATCCTCTTCATCTGAAGATAAGTCCTCACCATCTTGTTCAGTTGATGAAGCACCTTCTTCATACTCCACTTCATCCACTTCATCGATGTCACTCTCTTCCCCCAAATCTTCAGTCTCTGCAGGGTCATCTAATTCATCATTCAACAGCAAATCCCTAATTTCGTTAACGTGGTTCGGGTTATTTAAATCAAAGGTCGCCATTTCCGATGAGATTCTGCGACATAAAAGAAGAATCAGCTTCATGAGTAAACTTTAGAACAAGTTCGGGCGCGGTGAGCCTGAGAGGCAGAGGCTGAAAAACTAGTACAATGTCACTTTCTTCAATAAACTAACATCATATAATGTATTTTACATTTATAAAATGAGTAACTTGAACGATTTTAGTAAAGAAAAAGTGATGATACTGACCTTCAAAATACAAACGAGTTCGGGCGCGATGTGCCTAATAGGCCATCGAGGGTGCGTGGATTTTTCACGGGCACAGGGCGCAAACTGACCACGTGGGTTACAATCACCTCTAAAAGTTAGGAAGCTACTAGGAGGTAGGGGTTCCAGCGACGCCAGCGGTAAGAGGGGCAAACTAAAACGTAATTGCTGAGCCTGACAGATCAGCCGCGCCCGACGGAGGGTTAAGAAAATAATTTTCATAAGATCGTACTATTCTTGGGTTCGATGCCAGAGCACATCAACATTTTTCTCATAAGGAATATAAGGGAAAAGTAAGAAGTCGTTTGAGGCAGTTGCAGCCAATATTTCTGCTTGAATTTTCACGCATAGTTAGAAATGGTGATCTTTTATTATGGTGCATAGTAAGTATCGCCAGAAAGACCCGGGTTCGAAGCCAGGCGGTATATATATCCCCCATTTAAAACACATGAAGGTAGCTTTCATTATTTATTGTGATGCACTTATTGAAATGATAGGAAGTTCTTGGTTAGATAGAAGATGTATATTAAGACTCGGTTTAAGAAAAAAATTAGATAAGATCATGCTGTTCCTGAGTTCGATGCCAGACTACATTAAAGATTCTCACATAAGGATTATAAGGGACGTCGTTTGAGGCAGTTGTAGCTAATATTTCAGCTTAAAGTTTTACACATATTTAGCGATGGTTATCTTCTATGTGTGCATATTGATCACCAGGAAGACCCGGGTTCAATGCTAGACAATTAATTTGCAAAATATTTTAAGAATAATTTCAATCCTTTTTTTTTTTGAGGACCGTCCCGATATGATACCAATATGAAATTAGTGTTGTCGATCTGCTTGCAGTATGCAAGCTACATTTTACTCGTAACTTTACGGGTAATTCTCATCTAAGTTAATGATACCTGATTCATAAACTAAATAATTAATTAATAGAAGACAAATATTACTGCAATGGATGAGTAATTATTTTTTGATGGAGTACTTAGATTTTTCAGATCCAGGAACAATGTCAGCGTAATGAAAGCAGATGGCATTAGTTCAATGTGTTTTCCCTTTCATTCCCTCTGCTTTAGCTCTAATATTACCTTTCATTTTTTCCTATTTACTTATATTAGCATACTTTCATTTTCTCCTTTTTGTTGGCAGTGTTCAAGTACATTAAATTTAAGATTCACCCCAAGGTTGATTCTTCCTCAAATTTCAATTACTGCTATTCTTAAGATTCTTTCTACAGTTCAACCACTGGTTTGTACCATTTTCACCTTGGAGTCTTTTCCCATGTTCAAGGTCTTGTTTTCCTAAATATTATCCAACATTGTAAACACCTTTGCTTTAGTTTGTTTGCTTTACTCTTTCATGAGTCTTAAGTGAAACTAGAGTGTGTTTTTGGTCTTTAATACCACTCTTCGAAACAAACGCAGCTGAATTTTTTAGCTTATTGGATATAGATGAATGCAGATAAATATACAAGGATGATACTTATCCTTGTTTATTAACAATATTCCTACCAACTGTTCACGTGCAGCTATAACCAATTTCTAAGTTAACCATGTTAATGAACAGAAACAATTAAGGAGATTTAGGTCGTTAATATGCCTTTAATGGGGTTATAATGGCTGCAAGGTAAGACATTGGCGATAATGATAATTAGGTATCTGTAGATATAGGTGTTCATCGGATTTCTTCTGCAATATCAATTGCTCATTTCTATGATCAATTTTATTTGTCTTTGAAAGCACAATAAAAGAATTAATCAATTTATATACTGCGGACTACCCAACAAACAAAATTAAACCAAGGTTCCTCAACTTTCTTTTCGCAAAGTATTGGAAAAAATTAATTATGAAGGATTCACAAGTTATGAAAATCTTGGTTGCTTATATATTCATGTATTTTTAAATAATCATCTTTCACTGGATATACCTGTTGCTCTAATTTTTTTCCTGAAACATGCTAGTTATTTATTTAATTAGATTTTAGATAATGATCTTCCTAAATTTTGTTCATTACATGTACCATAATTGAGAGTATTTATAGTAATGATGGATTCTTTAAAACACACCATGATTATAGTTTATGGGTATATAAATGATATTGCGATATAACATACTGTTGTACTTTGTGGGGAACTTTGCTCATGAGATAAAAGATTTAAGTACTGGAATTAACATGAATGTTTGTCATTGACTAAGTTTTGTTTTTGGTTAATAATACGCATATTATTTTTCTCCAAGGACGGCGTCGGCAGACTGCATTGAGTGACTATGTTGGGGGATGGCATCAGGATGAATTTTATCTTTGAAAGAATAAAATAAACACTTGCTCGTGAAATAAAATCCGTGACTTATGAAGTACAGTTAATCAGCGAAGTGATCATCCCAAGTTTATGGGGGTTTATCCAGGAAAGAATAAAATAAACACTTGCTCGTGAAATAAAATCTGTGACTTATGAAGTGAGTTTAACCAGTGAAGTGATCATCCTAATTTTATTATAAACAATTTAGTGAACAATATATTAAACAATTCAGTGAACCTTTATCTATTTCACTTTTTGAACAGTTTTTAAATTGTTATCTTACATGCGGCTCATGGTGATGCATATTCATCAAGTATTGTTTGAAATGTTACGTTTTTATCTATCTATTATATTCAGTTCTATCTAATCAGTGTTTATTCAATCTTTGTAGAAAATATTTGTATAATAATCGATGCATATTTTTATGAAGTATTTTATTTTTATATCATTCTATTTTTCTGATTTTTTTAAACAATTTTAAAACATGCTGGTTTATGCTTTATGTCACTGTTTTGTATGTAATTATTTCAGCATATATTTTGTACTTACACTTGTAAAATATCTGTGAACAAAAAATGGATCTCTGTAACAAGGAAGAGGGGGGCCAGCTCACCTTACCTATCCCTGACATTAATAAATAAAAGTCAGTTCGTGGGACTTTGTAAGGAGGGATTGTTCGGGGAAACGTAGAGGGGAGAGCGTCTAGGGAGATAGCATCAGGGGGAGGGCGTGGGGACGGGGTCCTGGGGTCGTCCGCACCGAGAGAAATGAGGGGTGGTTGTCCACGAAAACGTAGAGAGGAAGAGGGCGTCTGGTGAGGGAGTTCACGGTAAGAAGTGCCTAGTAGTGGTGCATCTTGGTATGGAAATAGGGTTGTGGGCATCTCGGTATGGGTTGTCGTGTTCAGAGATGTCCTGGTAGGTGGCTTCGCAGTATGGGATGTCGTGGTGGGGTCTTTGAGGAAGAGGGCCTAGTTGTAGTTGGTGTCCTGGTTTGGGCGACACGGAAGGAGGTGTCTTGGGATAGGGCATCAGAGGATGCAGCGTTGTGATAGAGGAATCTGGTGAGGGAGGTAAGGGGTGAAAGGGGAGGAGATGTCACGGTAGGTTGAATCGGGTAGGGGGCGTTTTGGTAGGGGAAGTGCTGGGAGGGAGGTTCGCGGTAGGGTCCTCAGGGAAGAGGTCATTGCTCTAGGTGGTGTCTCGATATTGGGTGGCACAGTAAAGAGCGTGCAGGGATAGGCTGTCTGTGTATGGGGCGTCATGGTGGAGGGCATCTGGTGAGGGGGGTCTCGGTAAGGGGTGCCTTGGGTGGGTTATGCGTCGCAGTAAACTGACAAGGGGAGACTCTCACTTTTGTCCGGGGATTTTGATGAAAATTTTTGTGGTGATGCAGGAAGTGGAGTAATGAGAAACTGTATTGCCGTTCGTCTGAATGGGCCTTAGTTTTTTTGCAATAATTAATTGAAAATAGATAATTTGAGTATAGGCAACCACGCATTACACACCCGCGCCGGCCAAATCGGTAGAGAATAACACGCTGTTTGCGAGTAATTCTGTAATATTATTTTCATTTTCTTTTGATATATATTTCCCTTGTTACTCACTGATAGACTTAAGAGCAATATTTACATTCCTTCACGCGACATCCGATCGAATAACCTTATTTCAACCAAATGAACTTTGATGAGATCCTCACTTAAAGTATGATGAATGAAAGTTCGTAACATAGCTTTCTGGAATCCTCTGGTATTCGGTGGTTATAACTACATTGGCTATCCTCATAAATTGATAGTAGGTCCGTAAAATATCATTCACAAGCGCGATTTTTCATTTAAGGTTCGTAACGCAAAAGATGCAAAAGAATCTTGCGTTCGACTGATTCAAGATTTCGTAATTGAAAGTAGCGGATTACTTCCGTAATTTAATTTCTACGCCAATCACTAGATGCTTTATATTTGTTGACTGGATAATGCGCAATCCTGTCTGGTTACATATACACCAGCAACTCCTTGGTAATGGGAAACTTTCCAGAGCGTCCATCTTACTCGACGTCACCTCTGCTCTTGAAGAAACTCAAACCTACCATTTATCCAAAAATGTAAGAATATTCGAAGATAAACGGCCCTTCATTAGAAAATGAGGATATATTTGAAGAAAAAATTACGCTCCTGAAAAAGGATCCGCTGTTTCTGCGACGGGCGCGTGACCGTGCGGGTGTCATAAAATGTGCACATCTTTGTTTGAGTACCGTGAAAGACAGAGTCTTTGGACACTTCCCTGGTTTTGAGTCCTTCCCAAGTATGCCGCTTGCGCTTTAAACTTCATTTGAGTCATTTTAATGATTTTTAATTTAACGAGAGAATTGTCTTAAATTATGACTTAAATGAATCTTAAATTTTGTTAATTTTGATAATTAATGAAATCGTTAAATTCAATGATTAGAAGAGATTATTTTTCTTCTTGCGAGCCTGTGAAGCATTATCCAAAGTAAATAAATTTCCTTATTCAACACTACAAAAACACTTCTATTGCAATGTTTATTGAAGTCGATACTAATTACAGGATCTGATTTTGGTGACATTTAATAACAGTTAGTTCATGAAATTTAATTGGTTGTGCAAGTTAGTGAAATAATGTGATTTATTGGTATGTTTTTTTGTCTTTAGTTTTTCTGTTAGCATTGTGCTCCTTTACAAGTATCGGGATGAAATTTATCAAAAACAACAAAAACACATATATGTACAGCACCATGAGCATCTTATAAAGCACTGCCTTTCATAAGCGCAATTCTTCTTTAGCACTTCGTCTGGGAAACATTTCTGGCGCACATTTTGAAAGAAACTTCTTTCCTTCGCAAGTTTTGACGCATATTTCCCGTTTCTCCTGGATGATGTAAGTACAGTTTTGCAGTCTTGAAATGAATATCTTGATTTGTCTATAAAAATACGCATCACAAGGTTGGCATAATGATGTGCATTTCGGTGGTATTACCTTTAAGGCGCATGTTGGCATATTTTCGTCTTCAAAAAATATCTCATCATATGTTGCGGAGTTTGTTTGCCCACCTAGAGATGGAAACTTCGAAAAAAATGAAATGCTTTAAACGTTTAAAACGTTTTTTTCATTCGTCTTGAAAAGAATGCGAAAAAACGTTTTTTTCGTCAATTTTTGAGATGTCGTTCTTCGTGGTTTATCCGATAAATTTACTATCCTGATTAGTAAATTTTGCACTTGACCTGGCCCTAATAGCTTATAAAGAATGTAATTCTCTAGTTTTTAAAACGATTTTAAAAGAAACACAAGTATTTATATGTTTTCAAGGCTGATGCATTGTATAAAATCGACATTTTCAGGCGTAACTTTATGGAAGTTTGTCTTCATGATAAAATTAAAACGAGTTAAAAGCTTTCTAAAAGCAACCTATGATAAAGTGTAGTGAATTTCGAAAATTGGCCGCATGTTGTTCAATAGTGACCGCTAAGTTTCATGTTGCTGAACAGATAATAGTGTACATGGTTTTTTCTTGACACCACGTATTCACGTGTTGAAATTCAGCAAATTCATTGCTTCGTTTCAAGCTCTGAGTGGAAGATGTATCATTGCGTGGATTATTTGGGCGTGTGTATCATCGTTCGGATTTGGTCATAAAAAATGCCTAGAAAGGCGGATCCGATCAGAAAATTTTTTGACACACAAGAGAGCGCCAAAATGAAATGTACATATTGTAAAACATTGTTTGCAAGCAACGTCAAAATCATGAAGTGCACGTCAAACGCTGCGGAAAAATTCCAGGAGATATCAAGAACCGTGTGAAAACAAACCTCATCAAAAATGTAGTATTTTGATTAATGAAGGATATTTGTGGCATCCCGGAAATAGATACTAAAGTTAAGGATGCTGTGGATATAAAAAGCGAAATAAGTAGCTCAAATTTCCTAAGTACTTGGTTTTCAGATGTTCGAATTGCAAAGAAATTTTTATCACTTTAAAAAACCCTGCAATAATTCGATTCGCATCCACAGCAATTGATCTGGAATAATTAATTTCCAACAAAAGAGCACTGCAACAGATAGAAATTGATGAGAATCCTAAGAATCCGTCCCTGAGTCTTCGTCACGACACCAAATGAGTTGCTGGTGTATACGTAACCAGAGCGGATTGCGCATTATCCAGTCAACAAATATAAAGCATCTAGTGATTGGCGTAGAAATTAAATTACGGAAGTAATCAGCTACTTTTAATTACGAAATCTTGAATCAGTCGAACGCAAGTTTCTTTGGCATCTTTTGCGTTACGAACCTTAAATGAAAAATCGCGCTTGTGAATGATATTTTACTGGACTAATATCAATTTTAAGAGGATAGCCAATGTAGTTATAACCACCGAATACCAGAGGATTCCAGAAAGCTATGTTACGAACTTTCATTCATCATACTTTAAGTGAGGCTCTCATCAAAGTTCATTTGGTTGAAATAAGGTTATTCGATCGGATGTCGCGTGAAGGAATGTAAATATTGCTCTTAAGTCTATCAGTGAGTAACAAGGGAAATATATATCAAAAGAAAATGAAAATAATATTACAGAATTACTCGCAAACAGCGTGTTATTCTCTACCGATTTGGCAGGCGCGGGTGTGTAATGCGTGGTTGCCTATACTCAAATTATCTATTTTCAATTAATTATTGCAAAAAAACTAAGGCCCATTCAGACGAACGGCAATACAGTTTCTCATTACTCCACTTCCTGCATCACCACAAAAATTTTCATCAAAATCCCCGGACAAAAGTGAGAGTCTCCCCTTGTGAGTAGGATTTTAGAGGAGAGTGCATTGAGCTAGAGGGGGTCTGATGTGGGTGATCGCCGTAAGGGGTGCTTGGTGAGGGGGCGTCGCGTAGGGGGCATCACGGTAGGATCTTGCGCGAAGAGGGCGTCTCGATATTGAAGGAACTGTTGGGGGCGTCCGGGCATAAGGCATCGGTGGATGGGGCGTCGCGGTAGAAGGTGTTGGGGTAGGGCAAGTCGTGGTGTGGGGCTTAGGGGGATAGGCCGTCCATAGAGAGCGCCTCTGGTGAAGGGGCATTGCTGTAGGGGACATCATCGTAGGGAGTGTCGTGGTATGCGATGTCGTAGTAGATGGCATTGCGGTAGGTGGTGTCACGATATGAGGCACTGCAGTAGGGGTTGTTGAGGGTTAGGACTTCGCAGGAGAGGGCATCGGGGGAGAGGGTGTTGTAAGAGAGGTAAGAGGGGGGATGGGAAATTTGGGGAGATGGTGTTGAGGGAGGGAGAGTAACAATCTTTAATCAACGTCTACACATCATTCCCCGTGTATAGATACTCAACAGTTGCCGTATATCTTGTAGATACTATATGAGTCTTTGCAGATACATTTCATATTGTATACCTGGAATAGCTAATATTAATTCGTGTATAGCTCTTGTAAATATTATTGCTATCTATTATATATAGATGCTTCTCCAGATTCATTCATGTATCCATATATATATACGAGTAAAATGTAGCTTGCTTACTGCAAGCAGATCGACAATACTAATTTCATGTCGGCATCATATCGGGACGGCCCTCAAAAGAAAAAAAAAGGGTTTGAAAATATTCTTAAAATTCGCTGCAATTTAATCGTCTGGCCTCGAACCTAGGTCTTCCTGGTGAACCTACTATGCAGCACCACAGAAAATCACCATCTCTTACTATGTGTGAAAATTCAAGCAGAAATATTGGCTCCAACTGCCTCAAGCGACGTCCTAATTTTCAATAATGGCTCTCTGGATTCGAACCAAGAACGATCTAGGAAATCTAAAACATGATTTTGAAATGTATCTATGATTTCTATCTACATGCCGAATTTCAAGTTTCTGTATTTTTGGGAAAGGGTTCAAAATAATTATTGAAAATCGGATCAGTTACTGATTGTAGAGATGCCTGGTGTCGAACCCAGGAAACATTGGTAGCTGTGAATGCACAGTTTGATTTTTAAGGACTTGATCTTATCTTATCTTATCTTGCCTCGACCTAGCTTCGAACCCAGGATATTTTCCGTAAAACTCATTTAAGTTTTTGATAGATCATGACCATATATATAGGCTCCTTGAGTTTTGATTCTCTACCTATCCGGAAAGTATTTTTTTTTTAATTCCCGAAAATCAAAGCAATGCATTTAAACGGGAAAAATCGGGAATTTGGGGCCCTCTGGAATCGAACCCATGACACTGAGGTTCAAAATCGCAATTTTTCTGGAGCTTACACGTTAGGAACAATATGTCGCGCGCGCATTGATTGCGCGCGTATCAACAAATCCCAGTTAACCCGAAAGACGTACCCAAAACGGCTATCACCACGCCGTTTGGGCTCTACGATTTCCCCTTTATGTGCTTTGGGTTGCGGAACGCCGCACAAAAGTTTCAACGTTTCATGAATGAAGTGCTCTGTGGACTTGAATTTTGTTTTGTGTATATAGACGATGTGTTAGTGGCTTACTCTTCGGAGGAAGAACACGAAGCTCATTTAAAACTATTGTTTGAAAGATTTCGCGATTATGGTGTGCTTGTGAACACTTCGAAGTGTGTTTTCGGTCGCCCTGACGTGACACTTTTAGGTTATAAAGTGTGTGCTAGCCAGTGGCGGCGGGTCCATTGGGTTCACTGGTTCACTGAACCCCCTAAGAAAACTACTGCCCTATTTTTCTATATACCAATGTTCTTACAATAACCCAAATATCCTAGACACCAATCACAGGGCATATTTTTGTTTTGTTGAGTCGCGATTCCTGCCGCTTTTGGTTCTAAGTAGCTTGACTTCGCGTGGGGGCTCACATCCCAGAGTGAACCCCTTCAGCTGACGCGTTGTTGGTGAAGAGCGGTGAGGGGAAAGAGGGGCATACGGCCTTTAAACATGGGCCGATCGCTGCGCTTCGTTGCCGACGAGAATGGCTTCATAGGATTTTCGGAAATTTGTTTTAGGCACTTTCCGGCAAATTAGAGAGTTGAAATTCGAGGGATCGCTGGAAGCCGTGTATGTTCAACGAAAACTACAAACACACCCTCGAAGATTATCCTTGGTTCGACGCTAGGCAAGGGTAAATATTCTCCTATTTAAAATGCATTTCGGCGATTTTTCAGTTTTTTTTTAATGCCTTCCCGATAACATGGAAACTTAAAACCCCTCATGTGAATATATATCATAAATACATTACGTATACGCTGTTTAACTTGTCCCTGATGATCCTTGGTTCGATTCCAGAGCACCATTTACATTCTCTATGCATTGCAAAAGGGGATAGTAGAATCTTATTTTAGGATCATCCCGGTATGATATCGACGTAAAACTTTAGATTAAAAGCTATGTAATGGCTACTCATGATACGGTGCAATATTGTGAATTTACGGAGTTCGTTCGTATCCAGTCTACATATTCAGTTACGTTGTTGTGGTTGCTTTTGGCGTATTCAGTACACAAACCTAATGCGTTACGTGTTTGTGAACAGATTTTCTCGCTCTTCACGATGACTATTGTCCAATTTCTGAAATATATTAAAATTTCCTCTCTTTCTGTTGAAGAAAAATGTGCAATAAAAGAAGTAGGTAGGCCTATTCCTTTGCTGAACCTATCTCAGAGTCAGTAACAGATATTGCCGAGTGTTTAAGCAAAAATATATGAGAAAAACAGTTAGATTTGTGGCTGTGACTCTTCCAATAGGCTATACTGTTTCCCCTGTTTGCTCTTTGCGAAAGACGTGGAAGCGACCTGGAGGAAAATAGGTGTGTTCGATTTAAGGCATCTCAAAAAATTACAAAGCATGATCTTTCAGTTTTGGGTAAAATGGTGATCAGAAATACTTCAACCTTGAATAAAACAATTTGAGGCAATTGATTTACTTTGTTATGATTATATTTTATTTTTCAGCAAATAAATACAACTTAGTCAAAAGGTATTTAGGTCTTTAAAAATACATACGAAGAAATATGAAGCAAGAATTAAAAAAGCTCAATTTTCGTGAATGTGGGGATTTCGTGCAACAAAGTCACACATTGTATACATTTACATTTAAAACCCTGCAATCCGCCAGTGGCGCGTGGCAGGGGGTGTAAGACACCAAAATGTATCGCTTTTTTGTTTTCTCTCGAAGGTCACGTAGGAATATAACTGGGATGACAATATCTGTTATCTCCTCCCCGAAATCGGTAGAGATAAATTTATCAAAAAGCTTCCGTCGATATTCACGTCTTCTATCACTAAGAGAATTCCAACCGAGGGATTCTATCATAGCCGAAACACTGCTGTCGAATCTGAAATCTCCCTTGACGAACCTTGCTGCTCTACGTTGAACCATCTCGAGATCGGAAATTAATCCTGCTTCGTGAGGATCCCAAACCGCACAGCAATACTCAAGTAGAGGTCGAATTAGGGAAAAGTACGCTATTTCTTTTACTCTCGGTGAACATCCCCTAAGAATTCTGCTGGCTAACCTTTGCATTCTATTCTATTGTATATACTCAACCCGAAATTTTTATTTCATATTTCTACTGCTTTTATCTGCGGTTATTGTGAATTATCCTGCGTCCATGAAGGCAGAGGCAATATTCCAGTATAAGCCACAATATTCAACCATATTTGCAGCCACTTTAAAAAAATACGGCTTTTGAAGTGAACCCCCTGTTTTTTTAGTCACGCGCCGCCACTGGTGCTAGCGGAATTTCGCCCCCGTGTGAAAAAATAGACGCAATTCCATATTTTACTAAACCTAAAACGGTGAAAGCCCTCAGGCGATTTTTAGGTATGGTCAATTTTTACAGAAGATTTATACCCGAGGCAGCTTCACTGCAGGCGCCCTTGCATAACCTTTTGAAAGGGGTGAAAGGGAACGCTCCCGTTAATTGGACCCCTGAAACGGAGAGTGCTTTCTCCGAGTGTAAATTGGCTAACGCTACTTCATTATCCCATCCGGATCACTCTTTGCCGCTCGCTATTTTCGCGGATGCGTCTGATTTAACGATAGGAGCGGCATTGCAGCAGCGTGTGAAAAGTGGTTGGCAACCTCTCGGTTTTTTTTACTAAGAAGCTCTCCCCCGCGGAAACAAATTACAGTCCGTACGACCGCGAACTTTTGGCTCTTTATCGAGCGGTGAAACATTTTCAGCATATGGCAGAAGGGAGGTCATTCACGTTGTTCACCTACCATAAACCCCTTATTTACTCCTTTCATCAAAAGGTGAATAAGTCACCAGAAATCAGTCAAAGGCCATAGAAATTGAGAAGACACTTGCTTATCATATTTTGCAGCAATATTTAGATAGACCTCAGTTACTAAAAGATGTTACGATAATGATGATTAATGTTGTAGTGGCAAATTTTCCAGTGTGGGAACGCTAAATATAATTGTTAAATTATAAGGAATTTATATGATTTCCTACAATAGCCAAAAGCTTAGAATTAGAATGTATCTGAACTCGCTGAATAACGCTGAGTCTTTTATACCAAATCAATATTTAGCAATAAATTGGCTATTTCTACTGTGTGGGAACGCCGTTCCCGCACCACTATATCACTGATGATGATGTCTCTGAAGTCTTAGTTCAATTATCCCGCCAATTAGTTGGGCCATGTTGGATTCCTTGGATTCGCATCACGCAGGCAATTGTTAATCGGACCTGGGCTATGCCTCGGATACTCCCGGAAAAAAACGTCCTCCTTAGTGAGACAGTGGCGACAGCGTGAACTAATGGCAGCACTAGTTCACCGAACCACTGGTCTTCTATCTATCCCACGGGTAGCATATACAAATTACAAATTCCTTTTTAAATTTGTATGTTTAAAATTGGTGAAACAAGTAAATTTCGCAGTATGCCATGAAATTATAAAGTTGATACTCTAAATTATATAGCTAACCGATGATAATAGTTTTTTGTTAGTTATACTTGCGGAAAACAGTAATAATTCGAGTGATTTTATGGCTTAAGGAATTTGTAGTTTCCAAAAATACCACCGGATTATTATCAAAAGTTTTCACAATATATAGGAAAGAAGGGATGGAATCAGAAGAGGGGTAGGGAGGTGAAAGGGTGTGGGGAGGTGAAAGAGTGGGGGGAGGTTAGGGTGGGGGGAGGTGAAAGGGTGAGGGAGATGAAAGGGTGGGGGAGGTGAAGGTTGGGGTACTGGAGGAAGCAATTGACAGCAGGGATACGTGGGTTTTCATGATAATGGGAGCTAAAGTTCAATGTAAAATTTCCCCTACCTTAAATGACAATCTTGCAGATCAGGCCGGGTAAAATGACCAATAAATATTTATAGATATTGTCATTATAAATGTTTTTATTTGGTAGTGTTAGGTCCACATAACTTACCCCTAACATCCGAAGTAATATTTGATGGTATAAGAATATAATTTAAACATAGATTATAGTAGTACATTGAAATCGTAGTGGTGGAAGCAGGTTAGCAATCGATAGCAGGGGGGAGGTCGTGAGAAGGTGAACGGTAATGAGTTGAAAATTACTATTTTCGTGGTTGAGGATTTTTATTTGTTCGAATATCTCAAATAATAGTCCCTTGGGTAAATAGTGGATTCTCTTCTTCCCAATACATTTGTTATTATCCTATCTTTCCCATATATTTGTGTGAGTGTTAAGTTCAGCAATCACCTCTGTTGGTAGGGAATTGTTGATGCCCACAAAATTACAAAAAAATGTCGTCATATTCATCTGAATTCTCTCAATCTCGACTCCAGTACGATATTTTACCTTCCCTTGTTCAATTTCCTTTCTTTTGGTGTATATCTAGATTTAGTACAACTATTATTTGTGGTTAAATTCTGCAAAGGAAGAAATGTCTGCAATCGATCGAAATTAACTATATTGGACAAACAAACATCAATATGTAATACTACATTGGATCGTGCATACTGGACCCGTAGTGTTTTTCGAAACTACCGATTTCTTAAGCCATAAAATAACTTGAATCGTTAATATTTTCCGTAAGTATAACTTTCGAATAACTGTTACCATCGGTTAGCTATATAATCTTACGTATAAAAATTCAGCCTGCTCGTGTTTGTGGCCGCAAAACTCGAAAAATACTCGTACTGATATGAAATTTTAACACAACGTTGCATTCAAATTCGAGAGTTTCTATTGTAAATAAATGACATTCAGTCCTTGGTTCGATCCCAGACGAGACAAAACATTTCCATAAGAAATGTACATAAAGTTCATTTTTGCCGCTGCAGGCTTTATTTCCTTTAGCAAAATTAAATTAAAAAGAATAGTCAAAGGAAATGGAGACAAGCACCAAAAGCAGGTAAACTAAGTAAAGAATCTTATTTTGATCGTGTATTATTGTTTTTGAATTGAATTATCGAGATTTTACATGGAATGTATTTATATATATTGCCATGTTTTTTGTTTGTCTAATCTCTTATATATTTATTACTATCGGTAGGTTTTTCCACCATTCTTCTAATTTCTTCTCGTAATTTTTTCTGTTTATTTAATTAGTCCACAAATAAAGGCGATTTTTCGGAATACATAATTCGCATAACATTGAAAATTCATCTGTAATATAGCAACATAGTAAAACCTTTTGTTTATGTTGTCGGTCGCGAAATAAATTTATTGCGGAATTGAGACTTAGTAATTTTTCACATCATGTTAGGATTGAAATAAATCGTCTCTAACCACATTGTATAATACACTGCATTTGTATTTCGAGACAACGCGTTGTTTCCGTTACAACGGATGGAGCGGTTTAAGTTACCCGGGTTACACCTGGGCTTCTGTCCGAGCCCTTCGAGCGGTCTTAGCCTCACTAAGCGTGCCAAAGGGAAAGCATTGTGGGGATAGGAAGTGTCCGAGGCATGGTCAGTATTAAGCCACGGCATTTTAATAAACATTTCATTGTGCTCTCGGCCGCACCTGCAGGTCTTGTATGGTATAAAAGTTTTCGTATTCGTCATTTTGACAACTTTTACTGCATTGATCCCCAATTATGAATTAGAACAAACATTTGCGCCAGCGGAAAATCTCTAATTACCCTAATAAGCTATTAAAATGTATGCGGTAAACGATTATTAAGTCATTTTTATGCCATACTTGGTGTTGATAAATTAAAAACTAAGACGGTAAATTTCTAGTTTCACACAGTCATTTACCACTAAGACGAATTAATGCATTATAATATACATAAAATTAACATTATAATAATCAATGAGGTTTTAATACATTTTGCGGAAGGTTGGCAGATGCTTCGTTTTCAGTATCACTCTAGCAGACGACACCGGCATCCGAGAAGTTTACATTGCAGGCATGTTTTATTTTCCATGATAAAAGGAATCAAGAGGACTTAGAGGAAAAAATCGAACATGATCATTTAGTAAAAGGTTCATTTAAACTATCTGAGTCCATGTCATAGGATAGAAAAGCTCCTGAGTCCCGTATGAGAGGAAAATAAAACCCCAAAAATACATGTAGTTAAAGGGGAGCTGGGGCCATATTCTGTATCTCATTTCCCGTCGGTACGGTAGCCAAGCAGTCGGTTGGGATCGCAAACCGACTCCGCGAGGTCTCGATGCTATTCTGGAAGCTCCTGCGTCGGTACGACGGCTAGCCATCGTCGGTAGAATCCGGAGAATTCTACCGATAATGAAAAGGAGTCGGTAGCGATAGGAGTCAGTCGGTTAGCAGACGAACTGTGGCAAGTGTGTGCATATTTAACAATATCATCAAGGCAAATGAGTTAATTGAATGCCCGTAATTAGCAGAATGTAAAATAAAGCCGCAATAAGACATGCGATCGCATAAAATGAATGCGATTCTCGCTTTTAGATGCAAAATGATGTACGCCATAGCACATATGGATGCACGTATGTACTACGTTTCTTGGAGCGTGCATCTGTCCAAGGACGTGGAATAAAATAAACGTTTTAATCTTTTAATAATAAATGTAAATAACCATCAATAATTCATCAGGTAAAGTGTTGGGGAACGCTTAACATCCGTAACATATGTTACTGTTTCCCCGTGCGAGACTCGACTATGGATAAATAATGACCCCGCTTGAAGAAAACTATGAATAATAGAGAAATAGATTAAACCTAGTCATAGGATTTCATGCGATCGAATTTTCTAATTTTCAAACGTATAATGATTAACTTTTAGTTGACGTGGATGGTATAATTTTTGTTCATTTTAAAACACAATTTGGTAATTTTCTAGTAGCAGACGAAAAACGTCGAAAATTTGTCGTTTTTGGATAGAATTTTCTCAGAAATGGCAGCACTTAGAAGAGATTGCTTATCATATATATAACCTGCAATCCTTCCTCTATAATATGGTGTAAGAATGGTATGTGAATCTTCAGTAGTAAAGGAGATATAGAATTTCTCCCAAACACCGTGAAACTAGAAAATTACCCACAATTTTACCATTAGATTCCATTAAAATCATATATTTCAGCAATATATGAAAGGCCAAGATAATTGAATAATATTTGTAGTGTGTATAGTTAATCCAGGCGAAACTAATTACATGTATTAATTACGTACAAGGAAGTGCTACAGTCGAAAGTTGCAGTACTTTGGTTCAAAAGGAGACGAGAGGATTTTGCTTTTGTAGCAAATATAAAAAAGAAAAGATACCTATCCGTTTATACGAATCGAGGTCTTACTAGCTGACCAACAGTAAACTGATTTGAAGACAGCAACAGTTCCAACAAGAACTTTATGAAGCACCTGAGGAATTCGTGGTAATCTAACCTCCAAGAAATCAGTCAGTGAGTGTATCGAAGGTACTATGTACTTACTAATTTTCTACTTCTTTCACTGATACTAAGTTCTGAAAATCACGCACCGACTTCCAGTTAATAAAATTACGAAATTTAGGGATTCACTGTAGGGCTGATAGTATATTAGATATCGATATTTTATTACCATAAGTATCCTTGTGCTCGAATTTGGGCACTGGAAAATCTTCTGCTATCAATTTATGTTAAAATCCAAACATCAACCATTTAAGACCATACAAACCAACTAATGCAATTATAAATATCTTCCCTGTAAAATTTCTTTCAAAACTTTGGTAAGAAATCAACAAATGACAACAACAAATCTTAGTTACCTAAAATTTCATACATATCATCGATATTTACATCTGCTTTTGCACGCCTTGTTTCATTCTTCATTTGTCTACTCGTTTGCCCTCTCATTGGTTGAGATGAAGCACGTGACCGTCACTTTCGGAAATGCTTGGATGTTTCCCCTTAAAGTGGGTGGGGGCAGTCGGTTTGGTAGTTTTCTGCCCGACGATGCTACGGAATAGGATTTAGAGGCCGAGTCGGTGAGAGATCACGGTTTCCTCTCCAGTCGGTTGGATTTGAAATCGAACCAACTGCTTCCAAACCGACGAGTTACATAATATGGCCCCTGGAGAAAAGTGCAACCCAGTGCTCTGCGGGTTGCGTTATTTTTGGCTTCACTTTTCTCCCGGTAGACTCTCCCTGTGGATTCGCTACAGTCAGTCACTTGTTATCAAATAATCTGTCATTTTTCTTATGAAAGTAAAGTGCTGCCGCGATTTGAAAATGGATGTTATTCAAAGGCTGAATGAAATTTTTAAAACCTTCAGTTACACATACATGCAGAAATGGATCGAAAGATCCTCTCTAAGCCTAGGCGAATATCAGGTAAGGGTATAGAATTGTTAGATATCCTTGGTAGTCATCTCTTCCCACGAAAATGTAAACACAATTATATTTCGCAACAGCTAAGAAAGTTCCTTGCAGTGATGATGAATCGTTCTGCTACCCTTAAGTTGAAATAACATAACCTTGATGAATTACAAATGTTGATCTAAATTTCTGTGATTAAAGTTAGTTTTTAACAGTTCTACTGCGATGTGATTTTTTTCATTGGTTGTTATGTCGAAGATTTTGCTTTATCTTAATTTCGCTGTTTCAGATCGCAATAGTCACAGCCTTGGTGTCTTTAATCGTTATTAGTGTGTGTTGTCTACTTGTCAGAACATGGAAAAAAAAAGGTACCTTGGTTGCTGTTTTTCTGATTTGCTTCTTATTCTTTGCTATGGTACATTAATAAGTATTTCTCAAACATTCAGAGTTTTTGCCGGATGTGAAAGAATTTGTTGGTGTTGGATCATCTAGACCTCGCTTCCGTAAAAGAGATAAAGTACTCTTGTACGGGCGTAAAATGTTACGAAAGGTATAGTGTTTCAATAGGTTTAAATAATTTAATTCAAACAGGAACGACTGGTGCAGAATGTATTGCTTTTCAGGTCAAGTCCATATCTGGTCAGGTGAGAGGAGGACAGGGAAAAAAGAGGAAATTGGTGATGAAATTCGCAAGAAAGCTGTTGCAGTTGAAAAAAGAGAATACTCCAGTTCAGTTAAAGGTAATATTGATTAACCCTTATACAATTACTGATATAATCTTCCTATCACCTATAGATATTTCCTTAGAAAGGCTGAGTATTCTAGAATATTTTAAATAACATTTACAACTATTAGAGACTTAAAAATCTCATTATCCATTACAACAAAGTTATTATTCATTACAATACAACATTATGAATTGACTTATTCTATATATCATTTATTCTGTATTTCTGTTTACAGTATAATTTTATTTGTTTTTCTGGTATCTTTGAATATCACCCTTATTTCCTTCAATTGATTTAGCATGAAAATGAAATCCTTCAGTATCCTTAGGAAATTTTCCCTGAGGGTATTTTGACAGTAATTTGCTTCTCTATGTAAATACATAGTGGAAGATTTAGCATTCATTCATGAGAACAAAAGGAAGTGCTTTAGGTCTAAATTAGAATGGGAAACTCACCCAAGAGTTGATTAGAATATCATTTAGTGTAGATTAATTTACAGTGGATAAAATTTTTTTATTATAGATTTGAGAATTCCTGTTTCAACTGAAATTCATGGCAATGCTTAGAAGATATTTTAAAATGTTTTTTATCTAGTATAGTGTAGTCAACCCACTGATACGTTCCAATATTTTTATAATAATAATAATTATTATTATTATTGTTATATGGTAATTTTACCCCTCAGGTAATTGAGAGTATTATCCTGCTTTTACTGAAGAGTGAAGGCAGTCTCGTAATTATCATTTCATTAGTAGAATATGATGGCTTCTTTCGGGAACACAGCATTGGTAGTAAATCTGGCGACATCAACCAGATCAACCACAAACGCTGTGTTCCCTAAAGAAGCCATCATGGATTGTAAGGACACCGAAAGCCTTCATCCTATTAGTAAAATATGTTTGCATTATAGCAGCATATGTTGGTAGCATATTTATTTAGTTTCCTGTCTTAGAGCCAAATACCTTTTGAAAAACCTTGTCAATTACTCAACTAAATTAAATGTTCTATTATGATCTTGGTTGAGTCATCTATTCTTTTGGGAAATGGATCCAGAAATTTCTGAAATATCCAACAGTTATTTTGCTATAGTATGTTTTGCATGAAGTCCAGTTGATTCAGGAGATATATTAGTTATATAGCTAAATAAAGCCCTTTTAGCATATTTTGGGTGACAGTTTCTCGTCATTTTAGGAAGTGCTTCAAAACAAAACACCCAATGGACATTTCTACAGGTTTTTGATGGTTTTCTTGTGAATCTAATTATGTTAATCTTCACCATCCAACATCTCACTAGTCCTAACAAAATATGAAATTCACTACAATCCATTCCAGTGAAGAAGGACTTCAAGGCGTAGGTTCAAACCCTTGATAGCTTAGATGTCATTATTTTCTGATAAAAAATCATCCATTTCTGGTACTTTATACTGTGATCATATTTCAAATTAGATATAATTCACAAGATTACAGCTGAGTCAGAGCTGAAATTTTTTTCGTCTCCCTAAATACTTGTGTCGATGATGTCCCGACCTCTTTTGGGGATGAATGACTCTCACCATTTACTCTGTAAGATTATACAACTTCTTTGATAGCCCATCTAGGAGTTTTTCCATAAAATGACTCAGTCTCATCTCCATGATTTTCGACAAAGACTCAGGTTTCACTTTGTGGTATTCATAAATACAAAACGGCTTCATCTTAAAAATACCTTTACTATACCACAAAGGTGTGAGCTTGGCTATGAAACCTGATCGCGTTTGCAGTTTTTTTGGGTGTAGTAAAAGGATTTTTATCATGAAGCCGTTTTCATGATTTTACTTTCTTAAGCGTATAACACCCTTTTTTAAATTCATTTGCTGCTTTAATAAATCATTTGTGTTTTGACCGATCTTTCCTCAGTTTTTCCACTGTTTCAATTATTCAAAAGTCACACTTGCAGATTCCCCAAGTCCAAGTCTAACACAAAACTTGCTGACATAACGTTGCTCTAAATTCGGCTGTTCCATTCTCGTAACACACAACAAAATCACAACCAATAGCGCTCTCAGAAATCATGTGATGACTGTACAGAGTTAAAACTCAGACTGAGCATCTGGAAGGGATCACTCTCTGTAAGCACTTTTACTCCTACACCAATAATTACCAGTCCCAATAGTCTCAAATCCTATTTTCTGCCACCAGGTCCCACCAAGGAGTAGAAGAAATTATTTGTATTAAGTTGAAATGAAAATCTTTCAAATATCTTGTTTCCTTGTGAAAAGTTATCTTTTGGGATCTCATTTAAGATTTGTTTGTAATAAAGTCATAGATATGATATAAGAATGACTAGAAAGAATAATATAAAGCAAGTTATAACTTCTTGATTCATACTCAATGTAGTCGAAAGATTTTGCTTGCTTTTCACTTTGGCCAAATATATCTTATGAGTTACTTTTTAAATTTATTTATTGGAAACACTTCTCTCTTTCATCAAGAGATATGGTTGTAAACAACAAAAACCATTTATTTGTGATCTCTTGATTTGCTGAAACTGTTTCTGTAGAGGTAAGGTTGAATACCCCAGAATTCTTGCAAACATGTTGTCTTTTCCTCAGTAACTGTTACACTAAAATCAACTTCATGGAAACCTACAAAGGGGACAAAACAGATACCAATATCAATGAAGTGCTCTCTAGTTTCCATCCAGAATCCTATGATTAGTATATGCGTAGGCCAAGCCAGGAAAAGCATGAGATTCTTCAATATACTCATGTCTTAAGTGAACTTTACAATACAAATTTGCATCTTTGCTACCACTGCTTGACCATCAGTATATTTTATTGTTTTTATTTTTACTCTTCCAACATTTGACCCATTTCGTGCCATTTCCATCAGTTTCTCTGCATATAGTTCGAAAAAGACCGGTGGGACGCAGACTGCTTTGACTAACTCCTTTTCCAATCTTAATTTTCTTTGTTGCCTCATCTTATAATTTCATTATCACCCATATTTTGGTGTGCAATTGTTTTATAAACATTATTCGTTCAATTCTACTTGATCATCTCTCAATATTTTCATTAGTATGCTCCATTTTTTATTATCAAAAGCTTTTTTGGTAATCTATGAATAAGATATACATTGATCTATTCCATTAAACTTCCTGCTAACATCCTAAAGCATCCAATCACATCTCTTGTTCCGATATCTTTCTTTTCCTAAAATCAATCTGGGAATTTCCCAATTTTCTTCAATTGTTTTCTTATCCTCCCATTGTGATTTAACATACTACAAAATTATCAATTTTTTTAGGTTTTGGAGCCTCCTGATGAATATCTCCAAGAAGATACCACTGGCAAAGATGACAATAGAGTCCCTCCTGATGCACTCTATATGTTGCAAAGCATTAGGTATGACCTTCTATGCATTAGTTTCCTATGGTATATTTGATTATTGCCATACTATAGAAAACCAATATAAGTATTTTACTCTCTTGACTTATATAGATAGTGTAATTACTTTGGAAAAATGTTCAAAAGATGAAGCAGTGCTTAAAATGGAAGGACATTATGTTATCAAGCCTAAATTTATTGTAGTTTCTTATCCATGGCTATAGGACAAAAATTCTCTCATACATGCCTTGTAGTTTTGAATTCAATGTCTACTAATCATACTTAATTTGAAACGCAATGGAGACATTTTTAAATTGATCTTCTTTAGAATGTCCTCTCCATTTTCATGTTATTCAGTATACTGTCCACCTAACTTAATCACTTTCACTGTTCTTCATCATGCATACAATTTTCAGGCTGCATTTAGCTAATATTTTTTGGGTTGATTTGGTTTCTTTTAGTTTTATGGAAAAGTTTGGATTGAGAGTTCACAGTAATATAGGTTTTTTAATCTCGAAATTTGGCCGATAAGGATTTTTTATAGTATTGGTTTTTGAATATGCCTTCAGCATAAAAGATATCTTCAGAAAATAAAGAAGTTGTTAGAAATCTGAATCTTGATGACAAAGATTATTTCTATGAATCTAGGTTGGTTCAAGTTTGTAGTCCCATGAAAAATAAGTAATAAGTTGTATCTACCTATTGTGATTAAAGAAAATTTAACCTTTTTTTATGTTTTTGAAATGTGTTTTGAGCAATTATTGTGATGATAGCTACTTTGATAGGGGTCTCTTAAAATGTGTGTTGGCTTGGAAATCAAGAAGTAGACAAGTTAAACAACTGATAATATTTTTATGTATTTAAACTCAGAAATGATTGATTGATAACCTCAAGTTAAAGAGCTTATTGCGATAATTGCTCAAGCAGTCCCTTTCCTACAATAGTATTATTGCAGGGAGACTAGAATAGGCTAGAATCCTCAGATGTCTCTGTGGTCATTAATTGAAGTTCAGCATTGCTTTGTGTTTTTTTTGCAACATCCATGAATCAGTCCACATTGGAGAGGTTCGGTGACATAAAAGCAAAGGAATATACAAAACAATATAGAAATCTACTATAGAAGTTTCTTCAACAGTTTTACCTTGTGTGCATATGAAAATAATTCTTTTATGAGGTGTTCTTAATGCATTTTGCTTTGATCGTGGAATTGGAATAGATATTAAGTTAAGATTGAAAGAATATTTTTATTTCTATTTTTATATTGAAGCAGGAAACTTCAAAATGCATGAATAATTATAATTTTTCTTATCTTCCAAAAAATTGATTGATTTAATTATAAAGGAAAATTTTCTAAAAGTTCTTTTATAAATGAAAGACATTTTTTCCATAAGTTAAAATAATTGGATTGAAAAATTATTGGTCTTCTTGTTGCAAATAAAATATATTTCATTTGTTTAACTGTTATATAATTTTCCATTTCAAATTGGCTTCTAGGGTACGGAATATTTGTATTTAGGTTGGAAAGGCTATAGCGCAGACTTTTTTATGCAAAGAAAAAATTCAATGACTTAGTGCTAATATGCCAAACTATTGTATTGTCCATGTATTGTTTTCTCTTTCCAGGGTATTTGGCCACTTTGAGAAGCCTGTTTTTTTGAGACTTTGCAAGTTCACAGAATTCATCCAGGTTCCAGCTGGTTCATATTTGTTTCGGATAGGTAGGTTATTCAGTCCAAGTAATGCAATTCAATTTCAGTATAACAATATTCCCTTAAATTTGAAATATTTCTTTGTATATGTTTTTATAACATAAGATTAATATGTATCTTTAATAAATACAAATTGCCAGAATTTGTTGTCTTTTGAGTACAAAACTTCTAAAATTGATGCTATAAAACTATCCTTTCCAGGTTTATTTTTAAAATTCTATTTTATTTATTTATTCTAATGAACAAATTTTATAATTATATTTTTTTGATTATTGATTGAAGTTTTATCGTAGAAATTTAACTTTGGAGTATCCTCAAAATGTAAACAGTTCAGCTTTTATAAAATCCATCACTCTAACAAAATTTATAATTTCGATATGACCTCATTTTGTGCCTCTACACTTATCTTAGAGTTTTATTATTTCAGGTGACCCAGATGAAAATGTTTATGTGGTGCAAAGTGGTCGTGTTAATGTGTACATTACTGGAGCGGATGGTTCTAATCTTGTTTTAAAATGTGTTAAAACAGGGGAGTCTGTTATCTCTCCTTTCATTCACGGATGTTCTTACTCTAAGTAACATGTCAATTATTGCTTTGAGTTCTTATTTGAATGTAGTTAATTGCCAAATCGGATTAAAAATCGGCTCTTAAATTTAGTCTCCCAAATTCTTCAATTTCGGCTAAACCGGCAAACCTATGGAGTTTTGATTAAAGTTTTGCTCCTTCGATGAATTTTCAATGTTTATGTGGTGATGAATTTCCTTAGTAAGGATACAAACAATTTATCTATAAAAAATTGCAGAAAACATAATATATCGATGGAAGCATCATTAATTAGAGATTATTTCTGTTAGAATTCTGGCTTATGTAGATGTTCCATGTCTTGTTTGAACTTTTATCTTATGGTAAAGAAAGAAAGATTGGAACACGGCTGTTAATGAATTAGAGATTTTAAACCTCTATTTTTTTCTCATTGTCTCAGAAAATTGGTTGTGAAAGTGATATTTCACCTGGAAATTGTGATTTATATTTATCTTATGCTACATCCCTATTATTCAAAAAATTATACAAGAAGGATTTAATTTTCTTAAGAGAATAAAATCATACTTAGGTACTCGATTTAGTCCCTTAATATTACTTACTTAAAGCTCCCAACTGAAGAATATCATAACCTTGAAATAATGTGTGCTTATAGTTACACTACTACGTAGATTGTACTCATTTGGCCTTGTTTTTTTGACACCTTTTGAGCTTAAATTAAATCAATAGGAAAGAGAAAATTTGGAGCTGATTTTTTAAATTAATGGCTATGGTTATTTGCAAATATCTTGTATATCATGATTTTAACTAATGTAAGAATACCAAACATATTTATAGAGCCATCCTCGGCCGTATAAGACTGTGAGTGCCAGAGCTGTTGAAGATTCTGTTGTGGTGCGTCTTCCTGTATCTGCCTTTAAAGAGGTTTTCAGAGATTATCCAGATATATTCATTCGAGTGATGCAAATCATTATGGTCAGACTTCAGCGAGTTACCTTTACTGCTTTGCATCAGTATCTTGGCCTAAGTGCTGAACTTGTTAACACTGTAAGTATATTTTCAGTTGCATTGCTTTTATTCTTGTTAAAAAGTGTGTTTAATTCTGTTGATCTTTTTTAGAAGTAAGCTCAATCTCCATTATTGAATCACCATTTCTATATCACTAATTTGCCTTAATAAAAGAAAAATCTACAAAAAATATTATTAAAGAAAAAGTTACTTTATACTACCAAAAAATTTCATTTATTCCAATTTTGACTGCAAAAGTTGTAAGGAAATCAGACAAACAGTAACAGAGGAGAAGAGAAGAATTTTCTCTTTCAATATATCTGATGTATACTAAATCTTCATGTCATTGTATCAGACATTATTATGGTCATGTTCAAAATATTAGTGATTGGATATATTAAGATTGTTTAGGGCATCGAGGCAATGATGCAGACTACCAAAATACAAGGCATATTTAAAAAGTAAGGGCCATTTTGTCATAGAAAATAATTTTTGATTGACAGTTTTCATTTATTACAAACCTAATTCACTTTTTCACATTATCATCGTTTACTTCTAAGCTCTTTTCATAATGGTGCACCAGCTTCTTTAAGCCCTCTGCAAAGAAGTTTGAAGTTCATGGAGTTGGACTAGTTTACTATGGTTATCTTGAGCTCCTCGTCATCTTCAAACAGTTGTCTGCCAAAACACTTATTCGAACGCAAAAGAGGAAATAGTCCATAGGTGCAAGGTCGGGACTGCAGGAAGGGTGATCAAAAAGTTACCTACCAACATCTTGAATCTTTTTATTGGTTTGGGCAGCAATGAGCTCATTTTTATGGAAAAAGAATTTTCCAGATGGAAGTTTCCCATTACGTGGATTTTGGATAGCGTGTTTCAGTTTGGTGAACATTTCACGCTATATGGGAATAGGAACTATAATAATTGTAGTTCCATAAAGTCAACCAAAAGAACACCATTGATGAGGAACTGAGGACTGCTGTTGTCAACTGGATCTATTACCAAGCTGCAAATTTCTATGCAGAAGGCTTAGAGTAGCTGGTGAAGCATGCCAAAGTGCCAAAGAAGCTCATGAAATTAAACGTGTATGGTGATTATTGTGTGATTTTGAAGACTGTTCACAACTGATGTGAGCAATTTAATAGCGGAAATGAGTTGGTTGAAGACAAATAACTGTTGGGAAGTCTTTCAACCTCAAAAATATACAAAATCATGCAAAAAGTGGAAAAGGTGACTAATTCAAACAGACGATTGACTGAGATCATACCAAAGAACTGAACATCTCTTACGGGTCTATGAAAAGTATTTTAACTGATAATTTGCTAATTAGTCGTGTGAGAGCAAAATTTGATCCCAAACCTTTGACTGACCAACAGAAAGAAAATCTTGTGCACAAAATTTGAGGGTTCGTCTTGATCCTAATTTGGGTTTCATGTCCATTCAGATTTTCCAATGGAAAACAACTTGCTCTCCTTGCCCTAAGAAAACACATCAGTCATAAACATCGGGGCTATGTACTGTGGGGGAAAGAAATATCGCAACACTGAGGAAAGCCTCGAAAAGTGGTAATATTTGAGTTGGAGCCTAAAACTTACGCAAATTTCCTCTACTTCAAACACTTCTCAAACCCTTTGCCCGATCTTTCCCACAGTTCATCATATTTATTTCGGAATTTCTCTTTTACAGATAGTTATCCTATTATATAAAGCCAGAGATCATAGATTTCAGTTATCCTATTTATGGAACGAGAGGTTAAATATATATTAATTTCTATTTGAATGTTAAATGCGCAAAAATGTATGGACAATAATTTGGACTGATAATAAATAATGTGAAGATTTATAATTCAGTTAGAACGTAGAAAATGTGTAGCAATAAGGATGAAGTGAGGTTTGAGTGGGAATACACGACATCATGCTTCTTACCTTTAGTGAACGAGGTTTTTTTCAGTCCGGAGGAAAAATATATACAGTAGAAGTCCGTTATAACGAGAGCTGAAAAAAATCGGAAAAGTACTCGTTATAACGCGATACTCGTTATAGCCGATTTCTAACAGTAAGTCTAATTAAGTCTGTCTTCTTGAATCCAAGGTCAGTAAATGTGTCCGAATGGAACTGTATGGTTTTTAATTCCTACGCAAATGCTTCAGAATGCGTAACAGAGTACGTTCGCGTCAAAAATATTATATCATTGACTCATAAACCATAACCAAAGTGCGTCCTCTAACATAAAATGTGGATCATCATTGCTAAATTATCGTCGAAAGTAATAATATATCATTAGATAATCGTATTAGTTAGGATTTAGTGATTTAGCTTAATAATTAAACATGGCTTTCCAGTAGTGTAAGTAGTTGGAGTCATGCTCGTTAGACGCGAGTTTTTCTCCGCTGCCGGCAATTCGCAGCTGGTGAGAGCAGAATTCCTTCTCCTCTACTCTAATGGACACATTTCTCCAGCATCTGGGCACTAACTCCGAATTCAGCTCAGCAGATCCATCGACAGAATCATTTTCTGTATTTTTTTTAAACCCGGATGTTTGATACACTTATTCACACTTTCGGGTGATGTTTTCCCCAGGCCAATGCAAACTCATGGATTGCCTCCAGGACATTCCATTTGATGCGGGTTTCTTTTGACATTAACTTCTTCATTAACGTATTAACGAGGTGTGATCTAAAATGGCGCTTTGTAGCTCGAATAATGCCCTGATCTAATGGCTGCAACACACTTGTGCAGTTAGTGGGAAAGAACACAAGCTCTATGTTCGTCAATTTAATGACGGGGTGGGCCGGACAGCGATCCATGAACAGCACAATATTCTATTTCTCCCTCCAATTTTGGCATCAAAAGCCTTTAGCCACTGCGTAAAAATTTGTCCAGTCATCCATGCTTTGGCGTTGGACTCGGAAGTACAGGGAATATTTCGCTTGCCACAAAAAGCTCGGGGACGCACAGATTTTCCAATAATTATTTATCACACCCAGTCATGTTTGTGTAGAGGAGAACTGTAAGCCTCTCCTTACTCCTTTTTCCACCTTAGCAGCGGTCGCCCTTAACAGCCAAGGTTTTTTCCGGCAGTAAATTGTAAAACAGTGCTGTCTCATCCGCATTGTATATGCCCTAATTACGTGGAGATTAATAACAGTTTGTCACACTAAATACATGGCCTATCTTACAATTTATAGTATTTAAACGATAATTTGCTTTTTGCATTACTTACCTTTTCTCCGTATTTTTCGAGGATCGACTTGAGAATTGGAAGCCAATTATGTGCCGCTTGCTCATTTACTTAACTGGATTCACCGCTAATTATGTGGAGTGATCTCTTCTTCCTTTAAATCGGTTTAGCCAATCATCCGTGCTACGGAAATTGTCCAGTTTCATGCGAAGGTTAAGCTCTTCAGCTTTCGCTTTTATCGTTGTTCCGCTTATTGGAATTCCTAGAGATAGCTGCTGAGTGAACCATTCTAATAGAAAGGACTCCAAATCCGTATTATCTGTTGGCCGTAGTTTTTTGCACCCTCCTGGAGTGTTTTGCATCATGAATGCAAACTTAATTTTTTCTTTGTTCTTTAAAATCATAAATAAAGTCGACGATGACATGCCATACCGTCTGCCAATTTCAGATTTACTCGCGGTTTCTCTTTCGCACAATTTCAAATTTCTTTGCTAAATCTAAAGCCTTTCTTTTGCTCTCCATCCCATGACTGATGGAAGAGCGATGGCCATCATGTGGAACCCCCAATTCATATCAAATTTCATTCTCAAGATATTTTTCATACACACGCTTCATAACTAATGAATCGGCGCGAGGGAGAGGTTACCCTGTAAATCCGAAACAGCGCTGCTTATATCTCTTATATCCCTTCCATTAGACGGTTTGGTGCCAAGTTTCGAGTGAAAACAAATCCCACAGGTGGATGCCAATAAAATGGAAACTCGATTCAACCTGCTGACTGTGGGATTATCATCGAAAAAAAACAAAATACAAGGGGATAAGATATAGGAGACGTGAGGGACAAAGGGGATAGTGAAAATCGTGAGCCGTCTTCGATTACGAGATATGCCACCTGCAAGGCGAATATAGGACCGTGACACTCGTTATAACGATACCTCAGATTTTGATCACTCGTTATAATGGAAGTAACTCCCTATCCTTTTTGCTGTGAGATGGACAACGTCCAATGAATCACTCGCTATAACGCAACTCTCGCTATATGCCGTACTCGTTATAACGGACTTCTACTGTATATTTTGTGAGATCATAGCGAGAACAGATGACCTGTATTGGTCTCTTTTTCTAGATAATTAAAGGTGCACTAATAAGGCAGTTATTTAGATAGTTTGATTTTTCACACAGCCATATGTCTTACGGCTGCTCCCTGAATGTTAATGTAAATTTAAATATTCATACGTCCAGTTCAAAAATTGGATATTCATTTACTGCGCTTGACTTTCCAAGGGAAAGTTTTGATTACACATCTTAAGTTCAGAGATTTGAAATTGAGTAGTCATCAGAGCAATTACTGAGAACCTAAAAATGGCTCAATGTAAAATTTGTATTTTTTCTATGGAATATATTTTTTCTCCAATAAAATCATGTTGACATTATTAATAGAAATTTGTATACACCATTTGTGACCTAGAATACACAAAATCTTTGTCCGTCCGGAATTAAGAGGAAAAAATGGGAGAAAATACAATTTCCGGAGCTATAACAAACATGATTCCATAAGTAAATCCGACTTGTTTTACATTTTGCAACAAGAAACTTGGTGACCTGTCATGAGTCATTTGTGTTGACTTTGCGTGGAGGAATTCAGGTAGAAATGCATTCAGGTTTCGATACCTTGCGTGGAAAAGCTTTAACCATATTTTGAGCACTTATTGAGTAAGTATTGCAGGTGCCAGGTATATTTTCCCTTTTCATGCCTATATCAGCTAAACTCAGGACCCTTCTTTTTACAGCCACCCAGTGAAAACCGTCCTCTAGCTAATTCAAAGCTCCTTCCTCTTTATGGGGCTAAGGAAATTAGATGTTATTGCACTCATTTTGCCAAAAAATTATATATTACACATATTGTTAATATTACCTTGCGAATAAGTCTTACATTTCCCTCATGATGTTAAACATTCAAAAAACCTTTAGTGGTAAATGTTTCCAAATTATCAGAGAAAATCCCATAATATTCATTATCATTAAGGTAATGTGATAAAAAATGTCAATTTTGACGGTAGTGATTCTTTTAAAAGTTGTATTTTATTGGTTTTTGATTCCAAAGTCATGTTGGATAGGTATTTTATGAACATCTGACTTTATAAAATTATTAACAATATACTAAAATTGAATTCTCAGTTTGTTTGTAAATGTCATAAATGTATCTAATTAGTAATTAGATTATGTTGAAGTTGATTGTGCAGCTGCCTCACTTATCTGATCGGCATATGAAAGGCTTGAGTTAGAATTCCACTCAAGTTAAATGAGTTTTTATCTTAATCTTCTCTTGTTGGGGAAATGAACGAATGTAAGATATTTGTCGGTCAAGAGCAAGTTTCGCATGTCAGTGGGAAATACCTCTTCTTCCAAGGATTCAAGGTCGTTTGCTGGAAAACAGTGTCTTTTGACTTATTTTCCCAACTCGCTAACTTACACATGAACCTTTCCCTTCCAGTGTAGCGGGTTTTCGAAAACAATGCATCAATGCTCCTACAATTCATGACTATTATTATTAGATCTCCCAGTTCACACATTAAATATAGATTTCTTTTTGGAATAACCTTTAAGTATTTTTAAGTGAAGTTTTCTTTTTCACAATTGCAATTTTCTCAATGTTTTGGGTTAAGCTCATATCCTTTTGCGTTTATGTGTGGGTATTAGTAGTAACAATTCCTGAAGTGCAGAAGAACTTAGTCTGCGTAAATTCACTCTCATTTACGCCGCATGAATCTTACGCTAAAACTACGTGGTCGGTTCTCATAAAGGGAAAGGAGGATGGTAGTGTTCCGGGAGAGCTCATAAAGTGCACACTTTCTTCAAAAAAGCCGTGAATAATGATTGCATATGGCACCGAATATATGGATCAGTCAGTAGTCTCGGAAAGAATTTAAGCATTGATCGATCAAACTGGAAGCGCAAATTTTATTCATCTCAATGGAGGAAGTAGGCAAGCGAATGACCGCCTCTTGGAAACTTTACATAATTCAAGATCATAAAACACTAATTCATTTCTAAAGTATGATCTTCGGTATAGCGTAGCAGTTTAGCGCGCAATCTCACATCAAGATAATGAGATTGTGGCTTCCCCAGGGGGTAAGAGCGATATACCCAATGGTTGTTTATCAGCCAGTCGAGGTATCGGTCTTCTTGACTTTTAATTTTCTGATTGGTGAAGTATTACAGTTGCATTATAACTCCTTACTCACATTGTTCTAACGTATGTTACATTACTATCAACTGTGGAAGTATTGCTGTATTGCACATAGTATTGTACAAGTATTGTAGAGTTATAAATTCTTTAAATAAGGGAATCATGAGAGTGGGTTATTATAATTTTTTCAGTCTGTTTGGTTAAAGTGCATATAATGTCACATGTGAATCACTGTTATATTATTACACAAATTTTATGCCTTTATAATTTAATTTAATTAATGTTCGTAATAAGATTATTCACCGTATTTTATGATCAACCCTCAGGCTGTGGAAGGGAAGCGCTGATCCTTTAGCTCTTTCCTTATCCTCTTTTTATCGTCCCTGTTGTGTCCCACTGCTCCCCTATTTGGTCAATGCCCTCTGTAACTCACCTTTCCTCCTTAGAAATACAATTTTTTTTCTTAGAATTGTGAGAACCTTCCCTCTGCCAAACCTCAAATACTTCAATTCTATATTCTCTTTCATTAGAACCTCTTTCTATGTACCGAACGAAACATGACTCGTCATTCTTACATTCACTCCTCAACTCCCTTTGCAGACTGGATGAAGTCTTCTCGGGTGGCAGCCGGGTCGTTGCTTCTATGTCTCTCTAAGTTTCAGTTCCTGTCTCCAGAACCATCTTCAGGAGTGTAGTCACTTCACTTCTGAAGATGGATCCAGAGACAGGAAACGTCGAGAGACATAGAAGCAACGACCCGGCTGGCAACCTGGGAAGACTTAATCCACGATATACACCGGGAAATCAGCAGACATTAAATTATTTACTCCTTTTTATTTTCCTTTCTCTTTTATTTGTTATGTTTGCAAAATTGTTTTATTATCACTTTAAATTAACTTCTGCTGTATGTGATAAAATGATAAATAAATTGTTGAACTTGGTGACAGAACTTGAATTCTCTGTCGAATCACTCTGCCCTCATTACACAAGATTTGAATCTTATTTTAATTTACCGACGAATTGATTTTATTTCGTAATTTGGATTGTTTTATGAATACTTCTCTTCGTCTAATTTCAGGGTCCGCATAGAAAAAAGTCAAGTCCGTTTATCACTTCGCCTGTTAAAACTGGAAACAATCGGAAGGACCTTTCTAATAAGCAGTATCAGTCTAATAATAATGTTCAAAATTCTAATGTGAGTCCTGATGATGCAGACACTCTACCTTGGGAAGCATCTTCACCAAGCACTGGTAAGCAAATTTTATAGTTTTTCCATGAGGCGAAGTCGTACTTCGAATGTTGAGACGTTTTACTTCTACATGTTGAACTTCTGCAATGTTTTACTTTTCGGTAAGTTCGTGTGCCTTAGTATTATTTATTTAACGTTATTGCTTTCATTAATTGGTGGCTTTTTCTATCCTTTATGGCAATTTATATCTTATGCCTTTGTCTTACCCCCTTTTTTCCCTCGACTTCTACCCTTAATTACATTTTTAGCTGCTCCTCTCAATATTGGACCCACCCATTTCCTCTGTCAATATTTAATTACTTAAATTAAATCCCTCTCTTCCTCAACCATCTCCAGTGCCTCTGTATTTATTTTTTGATTTACCAAGTTCACTTTTATGACTAAGGCACGCCCACATCTCACATGCCTCCAGACGTTTGACTTCTTCTTTTCTGAAGATCCATGTTTCATACCCAGAGAGTAAAATGCTCCAAACATAGGACTTCTCTTTTTCTGATTCCTGTTTCAATAACTTAGTTCCCTTTGAAGGCTTCCTTGGTGAAAGCTGTTTTGCAAACCTCATCTTTGCACTTTCCATCCCAAGTGAGACTCTTGTTTTTCCCCGTCAACTCTGATCAGTAACTTAGCTTTCTTTAATATCATTACTTTAGTTTTACTTACATTTATATTCATTATCACTAAGTGCATTTACTAAAATTCGTAAACCCTTTTTGGATTATATAAAATATCTTTGTAGTCTGTATACCTTACTGACTTCACTATTTCCACATCAACTTTTATTTCCTTTTCCGTTTCTTTCACCATCTCCTTCTTCTAAGAGAGGTGTTAGTTCTTATAGAAATTCATGGAGCTACGTTTAATGTAACTCACTGAATCTTTAGATATTAATGATTCATAAAGTAATATTTAAGAATTTTTTCAAATATTAATGATTTTAAAATTGTGCTGAATATTTTACTGTTTTGTGAAGATTTGAAACTAAATTCGTCCTTTTATTTCTTAGGCATAAAAATAGGAAATTGTTTAAAAAGTATTCATAATTATTTATTTGATCCCAAAGAATTGAAATTCTGGTTTTCAAAAAAATGTAAACTTCGAGGGTCATTAGAGTCAATAAATACAATATGCACTTGTATACCAATGATTCATTTTATGATTATATTAATCTTTACAATAAACAATCTTGTTTTTATGCAAATTAAAAAAAAAGTTAATTCAATGTTATTTTTGCAGTAAATTTAAACTAATTTTAGACATGACATCTATGTAATTGAATCACTTATTCAATTAGGATTTAACCCTTTTAATAGTTAGTAAAAATTTTAAATCCAATGAAAAGACTATACAAACATGATCATTGCCGTCCAGATGCCTAAGAAAGAAGGAGACTGAATAAGGAGGTCCAGAGGATATGAAAAATGCTCATCAACTCAATAGCAGCCATTGGTGGAATAAGTGTTCTAATCATTGCTTTTGCTCTTTGAAATGCTGCTAATTTTTGTCTTTCAGATCGAAGTTCAATGTATATGGGAATGGAAGGAACTTCTCCAATATCAACAAGATCAAAATCCTTGCCATCTCGTGATGAACTGCGTCTTCCCACTCAAGCGCAGTTGCCACAAGTAGATATACCTCATGACTTGTCCTACTCACAGGTAATGAATTCACAAATACTTATGTTTAACTACAAATATTTATATTTAAACTTCAATAATTTCAGAAATCAAATCTGATGATTTAAAATAAAAAAGATGGAATTCTTGTAACTTTTAAGCATCAACTCGTACTAAATATCACAGGGTATGGGGGTAGGAGCCATCCCAGAATCAAAACATCCCTGGAGGGGGCAGAGGACGTCCAGATGAATGCACTCTTCTACGAATGGCAACAGAGGCTTTTGTGAAAGAACTGGGATTGGAAAATAGTGAACTTCTCAATGGAAGAGTGGAAATTCGTGAAGTTCCTGCTGGGACATACCTTATGCGAGAAGATTCTCATAAGGTAAGAATTTAAGATTTCCATTTATATCAATAGTTGAGTGGTTTGAACATTTATGCATGTGATGGAGATAAGGGTTGGGAGAAAACTTAGATATTTAAATTATCCATTTCCTAAGAATAATTAGCAGTGATATCTAGTGCTTCTTAAATAAGAGGTCTGAACAGGCCTAAATTACTGACTGATCCTATTTTACAATATGAAGTCTTGTCTGAGACCAATACTTTACTAAGAGTGCATAAATCCAGCCTGACTTTAGCAAGAGGTAGATTTTTGAGTTTGAATAATTTTTATTAGCTATTAATCATTTTAAGTCATTGCATTCTTCTTTCTTGAAACTGACAAGAATGAATCAATTCTAAATACAATATTTATTGGCGTATGACAGCTTTCATAGTTATTAGCAGTTACTCCACTGAGTGTCTTAACCATTCCAAGTTTTTAATATTAAATTTTAGTTTTTTAATTCAAATTTCCTTCTTAAAATCCTTATATGTGTTGTGTGACAATGTATGTAATCTGCAGATAAATATTGTATATACAACTCCTAATGAAAAATTTTATGCAAATACATTAGAAGTCTGTTATAACGAGAGCTGAAAAAATTGTAAAAATACTTATTATACAGCGTACTTGTTATAGCAGAATTAGAATACTAAATGTCCATCCTCTTGAATCCAAGAGCAGCGGTTGTGGTAGAATGGAACTGTAGAGTTTTTAATCCTTGCACAAATGATTCAGAATGCATAAAAAATATTTTTGCATAAAAAATCTTATTTCATTAATTCATAAACCATATCCGAACTTTAAAATAAGATGTGGAATATTATTTCTGAATAATTGTCAAAATGTAATGGAATATCATAAGATAATCCTAATTCATATCAAATTACTTTCTCGAGATATTTTCATTCACACGCTTCATAAACAATAAGTCATGAGGGAGAGGTTGGAATCCAAATCAGCTCTCTTTTCATCTCCTATATTCCCATGCATCCTGAATCGGACGATTTGGTGCCAAGTTTCATATGAAAACAGATCCCACGGGTGGATATGATGGGAACTCAATTAAAAATTCTGGTGCTGACTAGAGGGGAGATAAGAAACAGGAGGCGAGGGGATAAGAGGTACAAATGGGAGAGTGAAAATTATGAGAAGTCTCTAATCAAAACTCCGTGAAGCAGTTTTGTTGAGGAAGGGTGAGATGAGTTGTTGGAGGCAAATGCGTGGATTAGGTGACGATGATTTTTGCTTTAATTTTTTTCTTCTCTTAGAAGAGATAACGTGTCTCAGATTACCATTTGCTAATGGAACTTAGGCTTTCACGTCTATTGATGATTCTGAGTTATATCTCCCAAATATTAGACTAAGTACTAATTATACCGATACTTCAGAAATAACCACTCGTTGGAGGTAACTTTTCTTATCATACTGATCTTATCCTTTTTGCTGTGAGACGGACGATCGCCAATAAATCACTTGCTATAGCACAACTCTTATTATATACCATACTCGTTATAACAGACTTCTACTGTAATCTACCTACAACCTAGTTTCGTACATAAAGTAGAACGTGAATATCTTTAGGATTCGTGATGACATGGAAATGAATTTAATTTCATCAGGATGTTGCATTGGTGTATATTCTTCACGGAGTGCTGACTGTGTCTCAGAGAACTGCTCTGACTAGCAGTGGCAGAGAGGCGTCAACAGAATGTGCTGATGGAGAGGTTCACCACGGAGAAGTAGTGGGAGGTTTAGCAGTCTTAACTGGAGAGCCAAGCTTTTTTACCATTCGTGCTAAGCACAACTCTCGCATTGCTCTCCTCTCTAAAACAACATTTTACAGGTAATCAAATATATTCCCCCCTATTTTCTTACCAAAGATTTACCCTTTGCTGGGAGCTGTCCTTTGTCCTAGTCTTTGCTTTTAATTCGGTCAATTGTTTTGCTCTTCTGATAGTGACCACTAAAATACAATGTTTTTAACTTACTCTTACTTTAAGATATTACATTAAATGTTTTGCTTTTGAAAAGTAATCTTAATTTTATAAAACAATCCTTCATTTCAATCCATCAATCTGATCAGCTCACAAAACTGTAGAAAATGAAGGCCTTATTTTACTTACTATCTAACGTAGCTATAGAATATTCTACTTGGGATATTAATTATTTTTTTACAATGGTTTTTATTCTTATTATTTTTCTTGCATCGGATTTTGTATTATAATTTCATAAGTGTGACTACAGAGGTTAGGTGTAAGAGAGGCCCACCTGGGCCTAAACGCAATAAAGGGTCTAATAATAATAATATTTATAGAATAAGGTAGTGTAACATTATTAAACATTTTCATATTTAGACTACTATTTTCCTCATCATTGAATGAGATTCTTATTTAATTCAGAATAATGTAATTCCATGAATGCGATGGAAACACAATTTATGCTTGATATTTGTTGTTGAAATTAAAATGTTTGTTTTTCCCTTGTAGTGTAATGAGAGAAAATCCGAACGTGATACTGCACATAGCTCACACTGTAGTTAGAAGATTGTCACCATTTGTGAGACAAGTGGATTTTGCTCTGGACTGGGTTTTCTTGGAGAGTGGTCGTGCTCTTTACAGGTCAGTGCCAGTAATAATCATCATAATCTCATACTTCAGTGATTTATGTGTTATAACAAACTAAACGAAGCAAACGAACGAACAAAACGAAACAAAACGTTTATCCATACAATAGAAGAATTTATTAGGTGACCCAGGTATCGATGTGTCTGTGCTACAGGTAAATGTTTTGTTTCATTTTGTCTGTTCGTTATGTCTTCCTACCTTTAAGTCTTAACCAGCATCAGTTGATAGTTTTACATGTTGTAATCTAACCATCATCTATCTTAAATTGTTCAAAATGTTCTTTATTTTCTTCTATGGTTCCATTATGATGTGTCAAACTCATACAAAATTTCATTTGTTTAAATAATAAGCTGATTGATGACATTTGCATTTGATTTTTAAACCTTGTTGTTATACTTTACAATCTTATTAGAAATGGTAATATTTTTTTAAATTTTTGTTTTGTCTCTTAAGAGTATTTGTGTTTGGCTTCAAATTTCAGTTTCCTAATTTATTAGAATTTAAAAGGATAATTATGATATTGGCATTAAAATTGTGCACTTTGAATTTGAATAATGAGAGTTTAAATTTTATGCTAATGAAACTAATAGTTATAATTGTAAGTTCTAAATTGGTGTATTCTCTTTAAATATTGACAGTTTCTTTGTTGTACGGTAGAGATAATTGAGTGAAATCTGTCAATGTGATTATATGTGCTACTTAATGTTTACTGATACAAGGATGTAATACCATAGTGAATTTGTTAATTCTAAACTTTATTTGATTAAAGATTTTATTGATTATATATTTTAGATGTTGAGGTTGTGCTTTCTCAGTTATTCTGAATTTTAATAAATGTGCTTTTGTCTCAAATAACAGGCAAGGTGATGAATCTGATTGTACATACATAGTGCTTAGTGGCCGCCTTAGATCTGTGATTACTTATCAAATGGAAAGAAAGAACCTGTTAGTGAATATGGTAAAGGAGACCTTGTTGGAATTGTAAGTTTTATTCAGTAGTGTTTTGTTATCCTTTGGCTCTGTTTTGTAGCAATTTAATGGATGATTTTCTTGTTTGCTTTTTAAGCTTTCTTAACACTAAATGGCTTGTGACACCTTATCATAAACTTATGTACTTAAAGCATAAGTCAAATGATAACATTTTGTTAAATATCAGTGATGTATGATTTAACAAATGTCAATATATTTTAAAGTTTAAGTATTTTTTTCAGTTTGCTGCCTAATGATAAGTAAATGCTTGAGTAAATTTTACTAAATACTCCCCTCCCTTATTTAGTCCGTAGGTTCTACAAATTAAAATTTCTCTCTCAGTCATTAAAAATGGTATGTCACCAAGTGCTATTTCCAAGTTGATCCATATTTGCATGAATCTAAGACGATGTTTCCTCCCTTCTGGACTCTCGCAGGAAATTGGGTCCGTCCTACTATCGGAAACAAAATTTTCTACTTCAAAGTTTTACCAGTGTAGGCACATGTGTAGTACAATTCTATTCAAGTTAAATTTTCATCAAAATTATTTCAACTCACAAAATGTTTGCATGACAAGTTACAATATAGTTCAATTGGTTTGTAAAAGGTGTCAATGCCGTTTCGGTATTAACTGCTACAATGTCGGTGCATTGGTTTTAGAGCAACATTAGCTGAGTAAAGAACTCATTACATCATAGCTTTTATAAGAAAAGTTATATTATTTGCTGAAAACGTTAGAATTTTCCAGCCGGTAGAGTATTTGGGGGAGTAATATTTATTAATGGCTGATTAAAACATAGCAAATCTCTGGTCCAGAGGTATCTCATTCAATGACTGCTGTGGCTGGAGGAGTTTAAGCTGATGACCAATTATGTATATCTGTGTATACTCGCTCTTCAACTAAACAAACGATTGTTAGTACAGTGTAAATACACGGTGAATGGTCGAGGAACGTAACCAAGGATTTTGCAATTGGTTGCATCCTGCCGCAACCATCAGCAACTATAAATCAAAACATCAGTGATAAATCGTAAATGCAAAAATATCTATTAAAGATAATTGAAAATCAATGGAAAAACAAGAAAAATGAATGCATCGGCAATAAATTTTAAATGGGAAATCATCTATTAAAGAGAGAATTGAGAATTACTGATAAAAATAAAGAAAATGAGAAAAGACTGACAAAAAATGCTTTAGATAGTTTGTTTTGTCGGAGACTATGGGCAGAATTTATAGTAAATTTAAGTGGCTTGCAGGCCATACGATGAGAATAACTGCTTTAAACAATTGAAGTATCACACCAAACAACTCACTCTGTCTTTCATTATTTTAATGTCTGATATGTAATTTTCCTCTATGAAATCTGAAGTATCGCATATTTATCATTATAGGTTGAAATGGTGACTCAAACAACACGAGGTACCACAGTAATGGCTGTAAGAGATTCAGAATTGGCAAAGCTCCCCGAGGGTCTGTTTAATGCCATTAAACTTCGTTATCCTATTGTTGTCACTCGTCTTATTACTCTGCTCGGTCATCGTATCCTTGGTATGCATCTCATATTTTACATGAAATCACATATTATTTACCTTTTTCTCTTTGAATTATGAGTTGACTTGTTATTTCAGGCTCTTGGCAGAAACCAAGTGTGGGGAGAGCTGTGGACGCACGGCCTTCTCAGATTAACTTTTCTACTGTTGCGGTTGTCCCTGTGACTGATGACTGCCCTCTTGCCGCTTTCACTCTTGAATTATGCCATTCTCTTGGTGTCATTGGTAAGTACGCCATACTAATTAAACCATAGCTCAAGGTTAATGGCATTTATTTTGTAGCTTTCCTTTGTTTTTTTCAGAGGCAACTTATGTTTATTACAAATGAATTAGCAATTTTTAATGCCATCAGAGGCTGCATTTATCTCATATTCAGCTCAGTAGATATTTCAACTAACATACTACGAACTTACAGTCTAAAATTTTTTTGAGAGATGAGAGAAGAGCCATGTGTTGGAAAGTTAATTTTCTAGAAATTAATCAAATCTAGCCCCACCTATATACTTTTCTACCTTTCTTACTTTGTATTAGTCCTTATTGGTGTGAAATGTAAAATATGCATCTTAACTTTGATAAATGTAACATAGTCTCGTATTATGAAAATACCAAACCAATATCCTAATATATTAATAACATGCCCCTTCAAAGGCTTTCCTCTGTAAAAGATTCAGGTATTGCTATGACTTCTAATGTTACCTCCCGTGTTCATATTAACAATATTTGTAATAAAGCATTCCGACATTGGTTTTATGGATTGAGTATCTAGAGATTTCACTGACCCAAAAATCATTGCTATCTTACATAAAACTTTGGTTTGTTCCATATTGGAGTACTGTATAATTGTCTGGTTTCCTTATTATGAGGTAAAAGAAGGTGGAGATAAACCAACAAATACAGTTAATTGGTTAAATATGCGTTCATGGGTATCGTGTCATCACCACATACAGTGTCCGAAGCGCATGTTTTCCAGGAAATCCCATCATCGCATTGTAAGTAGAATCTCAGAACTCTCTTACAGAAAGAGTATTACAATGAAACATATGAGTCAATTCTCAAGTAATGAACTTCAGGTTGGAAGGAAAAGTTAAATGAAAATCTCTCTTCTGATTTGGGAGTTCTACAACTCCCATTTTCTCAAATGCCAAATTCACGTTTACGCTGAGACCTTTCGTAATTACAATTATTTTCTTTCTTCTGAATTTATCTTATGAATATCTTAATTTTCCTGTGCTCTTTATCTTCACTTAACTTTATTTCCTTATGTTCACATACCCTCTTGTCTAATTTCACAAATTAAAACTGTCCTTATAATCTCTTTGAAATAATACTCCCGCAATCAATCTCTTTTAATATTTCTTGTTGTTCAAATAATTTTTGCATAGTACTCGATTTAGGTGCTAAGTAAGTTGTACAAATAGCATTTCCATTTTTTGCAAGCATCTTCATGATTTTTTTTAGTTTTATTTGTATTGCCAATTACTACTGTGACAGAACAATAATATTCTAATTTTAAATTTAGTTTTTATATTTTTAATAAGCTTTTAATTGCTGATTTAAGTTTATAAATTAGCTTCATCTGAAAAGTATGGTTACTAAAGTTAATCGAAGAGAAAATAACATCAGTAACAAAGTTTGTGTGTGCTGCCAAACATTGGAAATATATTAGAGGTTATTTTCATGTTATTTAGTTTTCATATCTGGTGATAATGTTTCAAGATTGACTCAATCTAGAGTGAATGAAGTCAACTTTTATACTATAGAGAATAATTTTCTTTTGTCGATTTGAGAATCAGAATATTAGCATAATTTGAAAACAGATTCCTTCACAGCTATGCACACTCTTAATGAAGTATTTGTTTAACATGAACATGTGCTCCACCATGTTGTTGAACCTTTATCCAAAACTGGAGAAGTTATTCGTCTAAAGATGAAATAATTTCAGTATTGTCTTAAATAGACACTGGAAACATACTATCTCAACTGCAGGATGCACATTATTTACTATGTATTTACATATGTAATGAAAGCCGAAACAGGCCTTCAAACCATGAAAGTAATATTTTATCATCATAACTCCTTTTTATGTAGGTGATTACCATAATTATGGCATGCTTTATTTTATTTTAGGGTGTCGTATTTTTTGCAACTATTGCTTAAGTCACTATGTTACAATTACTCATTAGTATTGGTTACTTTACATTTATTTATATTTCACCTTTGAATTGATTTTTTTACAGAATGAAATTTATGCCAAAGTACTATCGACAGAACCAAATGTTCATTCAGATTTTTCAAGATTGGCTAGATGGCTTACTGGCACATCTGTAGGATTGGTGCTTGGAGGAGGAGGGGCCAGGGGTGCAGCTCATGTAGGAATGATCAAGGCTATCTTGGTAACTCATTCATTTTAATCTCCTATATGAAAAGGGGTTCTCAATCAGTCATCTACAAATGACTATTGGTTCATTTACTATTGAAGTATAGTTGTGAGGTTTTAAAATTCTCCCTCTAATAAGATTCATATTAAATTTTCTTATTCATTAGTAAATATTTTAAAATTAATAAATTATTCTTTTAGTCGTATCCATAATTATCTTGATTTTTAATTTGTAATAAATGTATGTGGGTCATTCCGAGGATCCCACCTGTCTACAGTTATGGAAAAAGTTGTTCAAAGGATTTTCATTTCTTTTGCACAATAGATACTGAACTTTGCCCACATGCTCATTTTGCTACATAATTGCCTCTGTGATTTAGGCATTTTTCAGATCTTAGAATGAGGTTTTGTATCCTTTCATCATAGAAGTAAGCTGACATTTCGTTGTGCCTTTTCTTGGTGCTTTCCTGTGGTTTCTTGTCACTTGTGAAACCTTCTTCATCCCTAAATTACTTCAGAGGAGGAATCAAATGAAAATCGCTTGGTGGGAAATATGGTTTATATGAAGGATGATGCAGATTTTTGCCAAAAATGATGAGGTGGAGTATGTTGAAAGACGTGTAGGGGCAAGAATTTTTGTGAAATTGCTGAGCACCACTTGCCTTTTCAATACACTGATAAAATCTCATGATAAATATCACTGAGACAAACATTTTGTACGGCAAGAAAAACATATCTGCATGCCATTCTCTTGCAGCAGTTACTTCAGTTTTGTTATTTTTCACACATCTACAGCACAGATTCTGCAAATCAGTCATAACTTACATGAAACATGGCTGAAGAATGACCACTACTCTTTCTTTGGAAGAAATTATTATTGTGATTTTTCATGCCATCTATGTAAAATGGGTGGTACTTTCCAAAAAATGCATATTTTTTCTCTGTGGTCATTGAGATAAATCATGCCTAATATTTTCGAAGAATGCATTGTGAGGATTTTGGAAAATTTTTTGAAGCACCTCATGTCAAATTAGACAGTTGGCATTCGAGGAATCACTGGAAGTCATGTGTATCCAAAACTTCGACGCTAGGTCAGGGCAAACATTTTCTGAAATGCATGTGAAGCTATTTTTTACTGTTTGCCAGCTTCATTTCGTTTGCAAAATTAAATAGTAAATAATGGTCCCAAGAAGTCAAGTACAGCTCTCCACAAAAAAAGAACAGGGTAGTCGTAGCTGTATAAGATTGAGGGGCTTTGAAATAATAGACTTAATAGACTAGTAGACAACATTGGAAGACCGAGCGATAGGATGGCTCTTATCGTGAGGTCCCAGGGAATGCAATACCAGAGATTTTTGGGACTTTTTTATGTATATTAAAGCATTATATTTTGTAAAGGGCAGTGACTATAAGTTAGAAACAGATTCTTCTTTATTCGTTATAAGGAGACTCAACATTATCCAACTTCTTATAATTTCTGGCTCTCTTGAATATTGACGACTAAATCAGTTTTGTATAATAACATTTATTGTTAAATTGAAGTATAAATTATGTTAAATTACTCAGAATTTAAAAGTTATTTAAAATTATAAAGGTTCATTTTGTAGGAAACCATCATTTAAAAAATGTCATTTGTCGCAGTTCAAAGACTACATTAAATTTTAAAATGCATTAATGTTGCAAATTTGTTTAAACAATATTTCCCTAAATAAACTAATATAGTAAAATATTTACATTAAGATTATCTAAAGAAAATCACAATCATGCGTAGCCTAGTGATAACCCAACGTTCTGTATTTCTTGCTTTTATGTGCAGTAGTATTGTTATAAGTGATTCGACTGAGGAGTTAGTTTCACACATAGTGTCCCAGTGGGAGTCGAACCCGAGACAGCTTTCATCCAAGTCAAACGTGCTATCCTAATGGCTATCCAGAGCATCTCTCTATATATTGACATTAAAATCCCTTGACTGTTCCGTTATGACTGGGCCTATCATTACCATTACAATCATGTGCTGTGGAGTCTATGATCTAGGAGGTAAATAGGATTTTTTTAGGTTAGACCCTAGACAGATTACGACACCCCAGTATTTTTAGAGTTTAATTATTGAGGTTTAAATTAGAGTGAGATTACACAGACAAAAATGTAAGGGAAACATTAAAATTCAATAACAATAGCTGTTTGGGGAAATTGCGAGACGCTACAGGGAGTTAGTTCTAATGTTCACAACTCGAATTCACAGTACAAATTTGTCAAAATTAAAATAATATGTAATACGGTGGAACCTCCCTTTAACGACCACCTACGGGGAATGAAGAAATGACCGTTATAGGGAGGTGTCCGCTAGTGGGAGGAGCGGTAGTTTTGTCAAAGATATGAGGGAATGTACATAATTGAAAAATTGAACAGTAATTTATTACGTATTTATTTTAAAACAAATTTTATTTAATAAAATCATTAAAGGTTTTTCTACAAATTTATGCATTCTATTAGCATTGCGTTTTTCAAAGTTCATCTTCACTTCCTTTAATAGCTTCAGGCTTTCCGTGTCTTCGTCATTTGGTACAAACACCTCTAATTTACTTATGAGTTTGAAGGCATCTACGTATGACTAAGGGAATTTGTCTCTTTCTACTTTCATTCCATTTTCTGGCTCAACTTCTTCTTCATCGCTCATGTTTTCATTTAATGCTAAGAGTCCTTTTACATCAGTTTCATGAAAAGACGTAACTGTGTCTCTGTCACAATTTACGAACTCATCCGCACTTATCCCGTCTTCAGGCATGGTATGTAGAATCAGCTGTTCCAGTTCACCAATGCCTGTTTCACCATCCTCGACCTGGTCGTCAATACTACCAAAACCTGACTTTAAAAAACACGAATAGTTTCGGGTTAAATTTCCCTCAGCGAGTGTGCTACCCACATTACGGCGTCTAGCACAGTAATAGATTTTGTAAGCTCTTTAACAGCAACAGCTGAGTCAATTTAGGATAAAATGGTGTCGTAAAACGTTCTTCCTATACAAACACTTGAATGTCTGGATGACACCTTGATCAAGGGGCTGACACACTGAAGTTGTGTTTGGTGGCAAAATAATTAACTTTACGTTTTCAAGTTTGAGGTTTGGGTGGAAAGTAGCATTATCAAGAAATAAAATAACCTTACGTCTCAGTCTTTTCATTTTTCGATTGAAAACATTCAGCCACTCCGTCATTATTCCTGTCGTCATCCACGATTTACTGTTTGTTCTCCATGTGACATCTAAATGATCAAAGCGGACACCTTTAAAACATCGTGGATTCTTAGCGTTCCCTATAATAAGAGGGTTCTCAAAATCACCACGCATATTCACGCAGAGAAACACCGTTATTCTTTGCTTTGCTGCTTTCCCTACAGTTCCCGGGTCTTTGCAATCACACATTTGTTTGGTAAGGCTTTGTAAAAAAAAACCTGTTTCATCGCAATTAAAAATATCCTTTTCTTCATATCCATAGCAAAATTTCTTCAATTTGTCTTGCCATTCTGACACTGTTGCTTCAGAAACATCGGCTGACTCTCCACAAACAGTTTTCCACGTGATGTTATGCCTTACTTTGAATTTCCACTCATCATACCTACTCCCAACTGACCGCTAATGGGAGGTACGGGGGGTTAGAAATGAGGAAGCCCACTGTCCGCGACCGCTATACAGAGTGACCGTTAATGAGAGGTATACATACTAATGTTTCTTATGAGCTCAGTTTGGGGAAAGTGTTTCATGCCCTTTATGAGGAGGTGCCCGCTAGTGAGAGTGTCCGTTATTCGAGGTTCCACTGTATAATATATATAATGAAGAAGGACTAAGAAGATTCGCATGATTACACATGCTGTATTAAGTTACACGATGGAAATGAAGGAGAAAAAGGCCGTAGCCAGGGATCGAACCTGGGTCTCCCAATTGCTGGTCAGTTGCGCCAACCACCAAGCTACCACGGCAGCACAATCTCCCTTTCATTTCCAAGGGCTATGATGGAGAAGAAGAGATATTAGTGTTTCGGCAGTGGAGGTTCAGAGACCATCTTCTGTTTTACGGCTATAATTAAATATTAAATTAATTAATAAATATTTATAATATATATGATATTTAAAAAATATAATACTTTAATATGTATCAAAAAAGTCCCAAAAATCGCTGGTATCGCATTCCCTGGGACCTCAGGATAAGAGCCATCCATGTGCTCGGCTGTTCGATGTTGCAAAGTTTATTATTTCAAAGCCCCTAGATCTTATGCAGCTACAACTATGCCATTCAATTTTATTCGTGGGGAGCTGTACCAAAAGAAAGGAAACTATACAAAGATTCTTATTTTGTTTGTGTAATATCATTTTCAAATAAAAATAAGAGAAATATGGAAAATGAACAAACTTTTGTAAAATTTCTTTGTAGTAAACTAACAGTCCCTTTGGTGACCAAAGCAATTGTCGAATCCAAACTGATAAGTTTTCTCATTAAAATACACAGGGACTGAAGTACAGTCCTGGCCAAAATTAGCGCAGCACCGGCCGTAAGGATCGCTAGGGAGGTGCTGCGTTAATTTTGGCCAGGAGTGTACATACGGAGGTAATGGTAGGGATATATTTCAGAGTTTATGAAAAGGAAGTAATTTACTGAGATGTCAACATGTAAACGTGGTATATGAATAGTAAGGACAAAATAATACATTGTGCAAATGTTCAAAAAACGTTTTAAGGCATTGCTCGGTAAGAGAATTGAAAATGATGGAGGTCCCAGCCTCTTCTATATTAATGGCTATAGAAATGTTACCAAATGTGCATGAGTACAACCGCAGGTGGGTGCAATATTATCCCCTTTTATATACGATATATTTTTCAATAAGTTACCTTCTAGTGTGAGATATACCCCTCCACTAAAATTCCAAAAAATTATTCAGTTAGGCTCCCGGATAGTCATGTGGACAGCGCGTTTGACTTTGGTGAAAGCGGTCCCGGGTTCGATTCCCGGTGGGAGCCAATGTGCGAAATGACCAAAGCTGTCGAAGCACTTTTATCAATACTACTACTACTAATTATTCAGGAGTGGCTCCAGGTTAATCCACTCTATTCTGTCAATGAATTTATAAATATGAATATCACTTTATGATTTTTACTTGATCCAACTGTTTTAAATTGTATTTACTGCTTTGCCTTTTTTCCTCTACATCTTATCTTATCTCTGTGTATATATATTTATATATCTTTTTTCCTTGTATTTCAATTATGCCTTTTCTAATTTACTTTATTGTATGTATTTGACAATGCCCATACCTGTTCTTCATGGTCGATGGCTAATAAATTTATTATTATTATTATTATTGCATTTGGAAAATTCTAAATATTTTAAAAAATCCCATTCCATTAACATGGAAACATAAAACAGGGCATGTGAAGAGAGGTCATAAATACATATATTCAGTTTACCATTTCCTCAATGATCATTGGTTCAATGCCATTTACATTCCTTTACGCATTTCAAATGGGGATAACGGAGTCTTAATTTAGGACCTTTTAGGCAGTTGGTGAATAATTCTGCTGAAACATAAGCAATCTCTGTTCCACCAGCCTTCGGGTTGTCCGCCAACACCCCATCTGCTCCTCCTCCCATTCTTCATCTGCTCAACCGCCACCATTGATTCGTCTGGGAGAATGGAGGGGAATTTTCTGAGTGTTGGCTTTCCTTTTGATTCTCCTCTTCATCACTTTGTCTTCTTGTGTAGGATTCCCAATTATTCTGCTATCTATATTGCTGGTCTGTTACAGCCTTAACTAAGAGCCTTATTAACTTATACAGTGTATAGATCCAAACATGAGACTCCCAAAAAAAAGAAATCTCTGTGTATATATATTTATATATCTTTTTTCCTTGTATTTCAATTATGCCTTTTCTAATTTACTTTATTGTATGTATTTGACAATGCCCATACCTGTTCTTCATGGTCGATGGCTAATAAATTTATTATTATTATTATTATTATTGCATTTGGAAAATTCTAAATATTTTAAAAAATCCCATTCCATTAACATGGAAACATAAAACAGGGCATGTGAAGAGAGGTCATAAATACATATATTCAGTTTACCATTTCCTCAATGATCATTGGTTCAATGCCATTTACATTCCTTTACGCATTTCAAATGGGGATAACGGAGTCTTAATTTAGGACCTTTTAGGCAGTTGGTGAATAATTCTGCTGAAACATAAGCAATCTCTGTTCCACCAGCCTTCGGGTTGTCCGCCAACACCCCATCTGCTCCTCCTCCCATTCTTCATCTGCTCAACCGCCACCATTGATTCGTCTGGGAGAATGGAGGGGAATTTTCTGAGTGTTGGCTTTCCTTTTGATTCTCCTCTTCATCACTTTGTCTTCTTGTGTAGGATTCCCAATTATTCTGCTATCTATATTGCTGGTCTGTTACAGCCTTAACTAAGAGCCTTATTAACTTATACAGTGTATAGATCCAAACATGAGACTCCCAAAAAAAAGAAATCTCTGTGTATATATATTTATATATCTTTTTTCCTTGTATTTCAATTATGCCTTTTCTAATTTACTTTATTGTATGTATTTGACAATGCCCATACCTGTTCTTCATGGTCGATGGCTAATAAATTTATTATTATTATTATTATTATTGCATTTGGAAAATTCTAAATATTTTAAAAAATCCCATTCCATTAACATGGAAACATAAAACAGGGCATGTGAAGAGAGGTCATAAATACATATATTCAGTTTACCATTTCCTCAATGATCATTGGTTCAATGCCATTTACATTCCTTTACGCATTTCAAATGGGGATAACGGAGTCTTAATTTAGGACCTTTTAGGCAGTTGGTGAATAATTCTGCTGAAACATAAGCAATCTCTGTTCCACCAGCCTTCGGGTTGTCCGCCAACACCCCATCTGCTCCTCCTCCCATTCTTCATCTGCTCAACCGCCACCATTGATTCGTCTGGGAGAATGGAGGGGAATTTTCTGAGTGTTGGCTTTCCTTTTGATTCTCCTCTTCATCACTTTGTCTTCTTGTGTAGGATTCCCAATTATTCTGCTATCTATATTGCTGGTCTGTTACAGCCTTAACTAAGAGCCTTATTAACTTATACAGTGTATAGATCCAAACATGAGACTCCCAAAAAAAAGAAATCTCTGTGTATATATATTTATATATCTTTTTTCCTTGTATTTCAATTATGCCTTTTCTAATTTACTTTATTGTATGTATTTGACAATGCCCATACCTGTTCTTCATGGTCGATGGCTAATAAATTTATTATTATTATTATTATTATTGCATTTGGAAAATTCTAAATATTTTAAAAAATCCCATTCCATTAACATGGAAACATAAAACAGGGCATGTGAAGAGAGGTCATAAATACATATATTCAGTTTACCATTTCCTCAATGATCATTGGTTCAATGCCATTTACATTCCTTTACGCATTTCAAATGGGGATAACGGAGTCTTAATTTAGGACCTTTTAGGCAGTTGGTGAATAATTCTGCTGAAACATAAGCAATCTCTGTTCCACCAGCCTTCGGGTTGTCCGCCAACACCCCATCTGCTCCTCCTCCCATTCTTCATCTGCTCAACCGCCACCATTGATTCGTCTGGGAGAATGGAGGGGAATTTTCTGAGTGTTGGCTTTCCTTTTGATTCTCCTCTTCATCACTTTGTCTTCTTGTGTAGGATTCCCAATTATTCTGCTATCTATATTGCTGGTCTGTTACAGCCTTAACTAAGAGCCTTATTAACTTATACAGTGTATAGATCCAAACATGAGACTCCCAAAAAAAAGAAATCTCTGTGTATATATATTTATATATCTTTTTTCCTTGTATTTCAATTATGCCTTTTCTAATTTACTTTATTGTATGTATTTGACAATGCCCATACCTGTTCTTCATGGTCGATGGCTAATAAATTTATTATTATTATTATTATTGCATTTGGAAAATTCTAAATATTTTAAAAAATCCCATTCCATTAACATGGAAACATAAAACAGGGCATGTGAAGAGAGGTCATAAATACATATATTCAGTTTACCATTTCCTCAATGATCATTGGTTCAATGCCATTTACATTCCTTTACGCATTTCAAATGGGGATAACGGAGTCTTAATTTAGGACCTTTTAGGCAGTTGGTGAATAATTCTGCTGAAACATAAGCAATCTCTGTTCCACCAGCCTTCGGGTTGTCCGCCAACACCCCATCTGCTCCTCCTCCCATTCTTCATCTGCTCAACCGCCACCATTGATTCGTCTGGGAGAATGGAGGGGAATTTTCTGAGTGTTGGCTTTCCTTTTGATTCTCCTCTTCATCACTTTGTCTTCTTGTGTAGGATTCCCAATTATTCTGCTATCTATATTGCTGGTCTGTTACAGCCTTAACTAAGAGCCTTATTAACTTATACAGTGTATAGATCCAAACATGAGACTCCCAAAAAAAAGAAATCTCTGTGTATATATATTTATATATCTTTTTTCCTTGTATTTCAATTATGCCTTTTCTAATTTACTTTATTGTATGTATTTGACAATGCCCATACCTGTTCTTCATGGTCGATGGCTAATAAATTTATTATTATTATTATTATTGCATTTGGAAAATTCTAAATATTTTAAAAAATCCCATTCCATTAACATGGAAACATAAAACAGGGCATGTGAAGAGAGGTCATAAATACATATATTCAGTTTACCATTTCCTCAATGATCATTGGTTCAATGCCATTTACATTCCTTTACGCATTTCAAATGGGGATAACGGAGTCTTAATTTAGGACCTTTTAGGCAGTTGGTGAATAATTCTGCTGAAACATAAGCAATCTCTGTTCCACCAGCCTTCGGGTCGTCCGCCAACACCCCATCTGCTCCTCCTCCCATTCTTCATCTGCTCAACCGCCACCATTCATTCCTCTGGGAGAATGGAGGGGAATTTTCTGAGTGTTGGCTTTCCTTTTGATTCTCCTCTTCATCACTTTGTCTTCTTGTGTAGGATTCCCAATTATTCTGCTATCTATATTGCTGGTCTGTTACAGCCTTAACTAAGAGCCTTATTAACTTATACAGTGTATAGATCCAAACATGAGACTCCCAAAAAAAAGAAATATTGGTCATTATTATCATGGATTTGGTGGATCGCTACAAATTTTTTCCTATAAGAAATATACTGTGAGAATTTTTCTGATTTCTTTCCGACCACTTCCAGATAAGACGGACAGCTCAAGCTCAGGATTCCGATAAGATTACAGATCCTTTTTGTTAGGAAATTCTCCCTAAAGGAATGAATGGTAAGTGTGGATCGCATTTATCCCTTTCGAGATGGCAGTATCCTCGTAAAATCGAGCTGAGGCTATGAATGAAAAACTTTTAAGCAAAATCCTACTGTTAATATTAAGGTACAGTAGAAGTCCGTTATAACGAGAGCTAACAAAAATCGGAGAAGTACTCGTTATAACGCGATGCTCGTTATAGCCGATTTCTAACAGTAAGTCTAACTAAGCCCATCTTCTTGAATCCAAGGGCAGCGAATGTGTCCGAATGGAACTGTAGGGTTTTTAATTCCTACGCAAATGCTTCAGAATGCGTAAAGAGTACGTTCGCGTCAAAAATATTATTATATCCTCTAACATAAAATGTGGATCATTATCGCTAAATAATCGTCGAAAGTAATACTACATCATAAGATAATCGTATTAGCTAGGATTTGGTGATTTAGCTTAATAATTAAACATGGCTTTTCAGTAGTGTAAGTAGTTACGAGAGTAATGCTCGTTAGACACGAGTTTTTCTCCGGTGCTGGCAATTCTTCAACGCAGCTGGTGAGAGCAGAATTCCTTCTCCTCTACTCTCATATATCGTCTTCCCCCAGCTCCCATCTTTCCTCTCTTGTCCTCCAGGCACAAACAGAAACCTCACTGTTCAACTCCCACCGTTCAAAGGCATGCCACCTCTCACTTCCGATATTTTAACCCTCATCCAGGCGCGCCGCACATCTCCTGGCAAAAATTGCACGCACTTTTATGAATGTGACGGTAAACTACCGTCCACGCGCCCGGATGAAGGTTAATCGAGGGAACCAAGAACAAATGTTTTTCTTTTGATGGTGCTAATTTTTAGGGGAAAATAATCGGATAAACTATGTAAGAACGAAAAGAATTTTATTTGAAACATTGTAACAAAGCAATATCAAAATTGATGGCCACTTGCAGGTACGTACTTGCATCCTTTAGTTTATTTTTAGTCCAAATATATCGTCGTCCCAGTCAATACGCATTAATTGTTTCCCGAAATGCTGTACTTAACGCTAAATTCACTTTTTCAGAAACATTGAAAGTAAGAATAAATTAAACTAAACAGAAGTTAGAAGAACTTTACAATAATTAAGAAACATATATCGGTGTAAAAACTTGATTTCTCGGTCTCACTCTACGTAAAAAAGCATTTACTTAAAAGATGAATCCATTCTTATCTGTTTAAAGTTATTCATACAGTGTTTGGTGACGAAATCTTCTACACGCTTTAAATTCATTAAATCGTCCACCGAGGCTACGTTTTTAGCTAAACACAAAGATTTAAAAACCCCTAATGCTTGCGAGAGGGACTCGCTACTAAGGAACCACGAGCGCCGCAAAGGCGCAGAGAATCCTTATGAGGGTTAAACGAATCTTCTTCCATACTCTCGATATCCGACGATTCGCTGCTGTCATTCTTTTGCTGCTCTACTAGTTGATCGTCTTTCAGCAAACCACAAACAGGAGTTTCCGCGTCTACCGCACCGAAATCATCAAAGGAGCAGTTTATGTCCAATAAGCTGGACACAGTACTCCAGCTTTGGGGCACTAACTCCGAATTCAGCTCAGCAGATCCATCCACAGAATCATTTTCTGTATGTTTTAAATTAAAATTTATTTTCCCCCTGGCCAGTGCAAACCCATGGATTGCCTCCAGGACAAATGGTGCCTTATAGCTCGAATAATGCCCTGATCTAATGGCTGCAACACACTTGTGCAGTTAGGGGGAAAGAACACAAGCTCTATGTTAGTCAATTTAATGACGGGGTGGGCCGGACAGCGATCCACGAATAGCACAATTTTTCTATTTCTCCCTCTAACTTTGGCATCGAATGACTTAAGCCCTTGCGTTAAAATTTGTCCTGTCATCCATGCTTTGGCGTTGGACTCGTAAGTACAGGGAATATTTCGCTGGCCACAAATGGCTCGGAGACGCACGGATTTTCCAATAATTAATGGTTTTAAATTATCAAATCCAGTCATGTTTGTGCAGAGGAGAACTGTAAGCCTCTCTTTACTCCTTTTTCCACCTTCCACTCCGCCCTTAACAGCCAAAGTTTTTTTCCGGCAGTAAATTGTAAAACAGTGCTGTCTCATCCGCAATGTATATGTCCTAATTATCTCGAGATAAAAAACTGTTTTCACATTAAATACAAGGCCTATCTTACAATTTATAGTATTTAAACGATAATTTGCTTTTTGCATCACTTACCTTTTCTTCGTATTTTTCGAGGATCGACTTGAGAATTGGAAGCCAACCATGTACCGCTTGCTCATTTACTTCACTGGATTCACCGCTAATTATGTGGAGTGATATTCCTCTTCTTCCTTTAAATCGGTTCAGCCAACCATCTTTGCAACGGAAATTGTCTAGTTTCAAGCGGAGGGCAAGCTCTTCAGTTTTCTCTTTTATCATTGTTCCGCTGATTGGAATTCCTAGAGATCGCTGCTGGGTGAACCATTCAAATAGAATGGACTCCAACTCCGTATTATCCGCTAATCGTAGTTTTTTACACCCTCCTTGAGTGTTTTGCATCATGAATGCAGACTCTATTTTTTCTTTGTTCTTCAAAATTGGAAAAATAGAGTCGACGATGACAGGCCATACCGTCTGCCGATTTCGGATTTACTCGTGGTTTCTCTTTCGCACAATTTAAAATTTCTTTGCTAAATCTAAAGCCTTTCTTTTACTCCCCATCACAGAACAGTCACACTAGAAACTCAGTTATTGGAACGGACTCACGTCTAATGATCAACTGATGGAACAGCGACGACCATCATGTGGAAAGGCACCCCTAATTCATATCAAATTTCTTTCTCAAGATATTTTTCATTCACACGCTTCATAACTAATGACAGTGACGCGAGGGAGAGATTACCCTGGAAATCCGCAACAGCGCTGCTTATATCTCTTATACTCTCTCCAATTAGACGATTTGGTGCCAAGTTTCGAATGAAAACAAATCTCACAGGTGGATTCCAATAAAATGGTAACTCGATTCAAACTGCTGACTAGAGGGATCATCGCCGAGAAGAAACAAGATACAAGGGGATAAGATATAGGAGACGTGAGGGACAAAGGAGATAGTGAAACTCGTGAAACGTCTTCGATTATGAGATAAGCTACCTGCAGGGCGAATATAGGACCGTGACACTCGTTATAACGATACCTCAGATTTCGATCACTCGTTATAATGGACGTAACTCCCTATCCTTTTTGCTGTGAGACGGACAACGTCCAATGAATCACTCGCTACAACGCAACTCTCGTTATATGCCGTACTCGTTATAACGGACTTCTACTGTATTAAATTGTATTTATTTTGTATATTCTATCTCTGCAGACATGTATAATATATATTGCAATATCTTATTTTATAATTTTTGCAACCGTATCATTCAGTCAAGGTTTCAGTTTAATAAGCTTCATTGGTAATTTATACCTTGTTTCTTTGTATTTACCTTCAGTAGCTGAATATCATGCTCCAATGATGTTTATAAGATTTAGGTAGCCATAAGTATCTCACAATTTAAATGAAAATCCTACATTTTGTGTAGATTCAAACATCCAATAGTATTGTGCTCTTATTTATATAATACCTACTGATATATGAACTATTGCCTTGCTTGCTTTGGTTTATACAAACTTCTAAGAGACCATTCAATGACTAATTGCTCCTACAGCTATTCATTTCTATCATCTCCCATTGACTTTTAGTTCTGTTATAAAGTTTCTTCTGAAAATACAATTCATGTATAAATATTGTGACGATTCCGGCCCAGACTTCACCGGCTAGCTCCCGTGCCTGGAACCGCACACTAGAAAAATCCTCTTCCGAGCTTACGCAAACGCGGAGAGGGATAGCTGGTCAAAGGATGAACCGTAAAAAAAATAGTGAATCCATTTGCTTTGCTCGCAGGATTCCGTGGGCCGAGCCTAAAATTGTCCCATTCCTCGGGTGATGCAAAATCGTGCTTACCCGTTGTCAGGCACGCGCACAGCGGGACTCCGGAAGGGACGCCGATTACGCTGGAATGCCAATAACAATCTTTTTCTTTTGGACCAACTATTGCGTTTAATTGACAGAGATACAATAACAGTAAACCCCAAAAATACAACATTCACAAAACCCCCCAAAAGAAAGGACGCGCACACACTAAGCTACACAAAAAAACCAGGCTCAATCACGAGCAAAATCAAAGAACAATAAATAGCCTCAGAATAGCTATTACGGAAATATCTCAAACAGATATTCCCCCCAAAATAATACATACACAATAATGCCGCGAATGAAATTGAATGCTCCGAACAGAATCAAAGCCAAAATTTTACTGATAGCTCCCAAAACAGCTATCATACAAATATCTCAACAAAGGTCCCCCCAAAATAATACATGTACAAGAATACTATGATTGAAATTGTATGCTCCGAACAGGAGCGAAGCAACAATGGAACTGATAGTTCGCCAAAACACTAATTAAGTCAGTCACGCCAGGTGAGTCTTACTGTACGACCTCATGGTCTGCTTAAAAGGTCTTAGAAAATCGCCCTCGTCGAAATTGAGGAAGAAGTCCACTGTCACACGCACAATCCTCTCCTCTGCAGCCTCCTGCGGCTCAAATGCGGCCGGGTATATCCCACACTTGGGTAATCTGCTTCCAAGGTGAGAAACTGCTGATTGGGAGAGACAGCGCTGCGTTGGTGAGTCCTCCTCGTCTCTTCTGACGTATTTAGGTCGACAGGGCGCAAGACCCATAGAGGTATGCACTGACTGACTGAGTGCTAGAGCTAAAAAAAAAAGCTCGCGATAGAGAGCGTCCGCCCTTTTTAAAAGGAGCACCGGTCACACTCACAATCCTCCCCTCCGCGGACTTCTTCGCGCGAGGGGGTTAGCTTTCTGCTGTTCGTCAAGACAAAACACACGCGATATACACGCACTTGCCAGGACTTTTGGCACCCGCACTCAATCACGGGAGCTACTCTCCGTAAGGGGGGGGTGGGACGGATTCTTTCTGCCGAAGTTTAACAGATGGCCTGTATATTGTACCAGACGAATATACTTTTACGTATTATATATTGTATTTGGTATATTGTATCTACTCTATTACAGTTTAAACCGTTTAAAGAAACACTTCCTATAGTTTCTTTGTAAAATGAATTTAAAAATCAGCGTCAATTTATAGTTTCAATTAATTACAAAACATCTCCATTACCTGATACAGGTACCGTGGTGTAGTGGATAACACATTTAACTTCAAAGAGGAAGTATACTGGTTCGATCCCAGAGTAATACAGTTTTTTCGCATCTCTTTTTCGGTCACAAAATTACTGTTTTTAGTAAATACTTTATCAATTTCAATTCCACAGTCAAGAATAACTATATGTTGGTTTTACTTTTCATATCATTTTGCTGAATAATACATATAATCTTTTGGGTAGAAAAATTATTCGTCGACGGGATTATTTTCAACGCAGTCTCACAAATGTACGCTGCTATTTGAAATCACTTAACTACATTCTAAGACCGTAGACGAACATCATGCACAGTGGAAATCGTGGAAATTCAAAATTGGCTTTTTTCGAGAGGCCTTAACACCTCCTCATTGCTACTATTGGCTCCAGTGGCGCCCTTCCCTCGGTGCGGGAAAAGGCTGCGGAGGACAGAACTATGACAAATGAACGCTTGTCATGGCCCTGCACTCAATATACACAAAAAGAATAATAAACACTTTCATAGCATCTGTATTTAACAAGAATAAAACACAAAAAAAAACATACTAAGAACCCTAAAAAAAAAGAAAAAAGACGTTATTGGCAATCAAAAAAATAAAGGATGTAGCGACCGGATGGGAAAAACCGCTACAATATATTATGTAAATATTGTAATAATTATTGTGTTATTTGTGCAGCCAATATAAAACGAAATAGTGTGGGTAAGTAGTAGTTTCATTATTGCTTTTATAGTTTTTATAGTAATAAATCAGGAAATATACCTGTTTCTTAATCATAACCATCTTTTTGAGAAAGTTATTTCAGTTATTAAAAAGATATAAATCTTTTCCCCTTGCTGAAACTCATATGTGAGTTATTTTTATGTCATTTTGAATGTGATGAAATGATAAGAACTGTGTCATAAATTTTACTAACAAGGGGATACTCTCACGCACATTCCTTTTGCGTTCTTTGCATTACAACCTTGAATGAAAAATAGCACTTGCTAATGCTATTTTATGGGACTACTCAAGTCTAAGAGGATAACTAATGTAACCAACCTAACCAATAAATACCCAAGGATTCCAGAACACTATGTTACGAACCATCATTCATCACACTTTATGTAAAGCTCTCCATCATCGAAGTTCATTTGGTTGAAATAAGGTTTGTTTGATAAGATATCGGGTGTAAGAATGAAAATATTGCCCTTAAGTCTATCAGTGAGTAACAAGGAAAAAATATAACGAAAAAGGAAATGAGAATAGAGAATTGCTTGCAAACAGTGTGTTATTTGGTAAGCGCTTGTGTGTAATGTGGGGTTGGATACCCTCAGATTATCAATTTTTAATTAATTATTGCAACTCTCCCACTCCTTCCTTCCCTAACCATTTCCCCTCCCCTGTTCCTCCCTCATGTATATAAAGAAAAATGTTTGTATTTCCTCACTTGATAATCCTGGCTCACCAGCAAAACTAGTCGTTTTTAAATATATTCTGTGGAAGATTACAAAGTTTTATTATTTCATTGTTATGGCCTTCCACGAGGTTATGCCTTACTATATTCAATATAATTATTGCAACATAACTATGGCACATTTACACAAAAGAAAATACACTTTTTCATTATTCCACTTCCTGCATGGCTATAAAAATTTTGATCAAAATCCCCAGACAAAATTGAGAGTATCCCCTTGTAATTCATAACAAGTCTCCTGGTGACAAAGAGAGAGTTCAGTAACTCTTGAATTACATTTTAATGAAAACATTCTGTCCATAATTATTATTCATCCAATTTTTATATACCTTCTCATTTTACATTATAGAATATAATAATAAACCAAATACATTTACATATAAGAATGGAATAATAAGCCGATGCATAAACAGCATGAATGTTATTCTCCAACCAAAGCTTTGTTGTTATAATAACAGCTTGATGTGTAAAAATCATTAAGAAACTATAATTACATCCTGATTTCATTTACATTCATAAGTATTTAAATTGCATTTAATCTTGCTAATTTTTCCCTCTAAATCAACACGAATGTGAATTATGTTAGAAACATAAATTTTTAGTCAAGTAAGGTTAGAAAAGTTACTGATAACTCAAATAGTTATGAAGTCAACTATTGCATTTAATTACTTGCTGGTAGTAGTACTCATTATTTTGGACAACTTATAAAATGGTCAGTATATTCAACAGGACTTCTTTAAAAAGCATAAGATTTTAATAGCTAGAATTGTTATTTCTATCATTTATTAAGTGTTAATAACTCAAACATGAAAGTCATCGTGCATTGTTTCAGTAGCACTTCCAATTTATTACAAATCATATTTTAGAGATTTTATTGCAATCCCAGCAAACAATATGTTTTAAATATTTCTGTAATAATTTCCATATTGAAACTGACATATCATAAATATGAATTATAATGTAAGAAATGATACAAAATAATTAAATAAAAACAAATAAACAAAAATAGAGTTTCCAAGTTCCAAATTATTATTAATTAATTATCATAGTTGTCTAATATTCGTGACAAATGAAGAATTGAATTCTTAAATGAATGCAAAATTTTAGGGATTTCGATTCTTTGCTTTGTAGGCTGGATAACTAAACTTAACACTGATAACATTCCTCACTCCATGAATATATCTGCGCCAGTTTGCCATGAATTAGATGAAGAAAATACTGGAGATGAGGATATTCGTTCTTTGGTTGATGTTGAGTAAGTACGATTTAGAAATATGATTCTCTAGCATCCTACAGCAATTCTCTTCATGATTTTAATCCAAAAAAATGTCCATGTTATTAATTCATAAAATACCAAATTAACTCATACAGAGGTGGATTGGTGTACTGCTTAATCCCCAATTTTGTACAGAAGTTATTCGTTTCTTATGTTTGTCAATCATCAGTCATTCAGAAGTTGTGGTAGTTATCCAGCTACTTTTAACGAATATTTATACCAAAGTGTAAAGAACAGATTTCAGTCTTATGGCTGTTAAAATCTATGAAAGAATTTCTACATACTATGTTTTACCCACACCTAAAATATTAATATTTATAACATACATAGATTAACTGTACTTAATTTGAATTGAAATTTAGGATGAAAATACTATACTTTTAATTAACAATTGAAAGGGTAAAGGGTAAATTGCACGTAAGGGCGTGAAAAATTCAAAGGAAAAATGGACTTTAAAAAAGTCTGACTGGGCCAGGAAGTTCCCGGCCCAGTCAGACTTTTTTCAAGTATGTTTTTCCTTGGCATTAACAATTGACTAATTTGGGGATGATGAGGGAAAAACAGTATTCATATTTAGCACTGATCATAACTGTCAAATGGAGTCTCCTGGAGAAAATGTTTTATCATTCTTCCCCTGTTTTTGAACTTCACAAACATAATTAAGCTGCTGTAAACTTGTATCAAAACAAGATACCCTTAAGAAGGTTTTTTTTAATTTACATTCCTAAATATTTAATATGGTTTTAAATTTGTTCATACTCTTTCCTTGTGTATTAATATTTAGAGAGTTTTTATTCCCTTACTGAATTCTGTATTCTACTTTTTCTAAAACACTAAATTTTTCAAAAATATCTGAAATGATCATCATCATTGTTAAGCATTATAAATTCAAATATTGATATTTTACAGCTCGTCCAGCCATACAGTCTCCTGCTTATCATCACCTGTCTTCACATAAAGCCTTCATCTATAATTCCTTCCTCCTACTATTCCATCTAATACAAGTTTTTAAGAGATTGCTATGCCTTAGAGTGTGCTGAAATAAAATTTTCTTCTTTAAATCTTTGTTTTTATGTTACTTTGATAGCAATAGATAAAAAAAGTTGATTTTATAATAACTTAGGTTGGAAGGTGTGAAAGAAGGAGGAAAAGAAAAAATGGTGTTATCTCAAGAATGTGATCTGGTGACTCTTATGTCTGTTGTAAAAGGGCGTTTAGAAGTCACGACAGCACACATTTCATTCACTGATCTCAGTCCAGTTAAGGAGGATGCAGAGAGACAAGACTTCAAGGTGAGTTTTTCATCTGAGTTAAAAATTTTCAACTCTAATAACATATTGTAGTTAAATATCCTTTTATTTGCTCCAAACTACCCTTTAATTTTAAAATTTTAATATCTGTTTCAGTGGCCTGTTTCAAAAATGAAGGACATGTATCCAAGAAGATATAATCTCAGGAGGAGTGCCATCGAATTCTTTCTAACTGACCACACCAATTACTTCCTCAATTTTACAACTCAGGTATCATTTTCATCTTTATGTCAATGGGAAAATATTTCTGTTTACAATAATTTTAGTTTTCTATTGAGAATAATTTTAGTTTTTTTAACTTTTTCAAAGGTAAAAGTCCTCCTATTTGCTGGCAGTGTGCAATCATTTAATTGCAATCATAATAATTTAGATCCCTTGCTCAGAGTAAATGCTTCCTTTTGTTATTAAGTATGTCAAAATTATCCTATAAAGTTTTGGACTTTCCTTGTGAATGGTAAGACATAATGGTTTTCTTGTACCAGTATGTTCAAAAAGTTTGATTTTTAATTTCAAGCTTATCTAAAATGGAATTAGGATTATAATATACACTTAGTAAATTATAGAGTTAATTTAACTTTCTTAATGTGGTTCAATGTTAATAATACAATGTTATTCCTATAGGAATAACATTCTAGTTTCAATTCGTAATCCTTTGTTGTTTTCTTTTCCTCTTATCCCAAGAAAGAATAGGAATTTTTCCTGCATTCTATCTTGTGCAAAATAACCTTTACCCATTTTCCTTTTTTTCCACTTATATTTTATAATCCTTTTTCTATGGTTTCCCTACTACCTAATTTGTTGTTTTATTCTTTTGTTGATATTTACCAATCTGTTTCTATACTTCTTTGCTTCTCAGTTGACTCCTGCAGATGTGTGTTTGCTGATTCTTGTGTTTGGTTATTTCAATTTCTTACTAAATTTATATTGTTTATGTATCACGTGTAATACATAAGTGCATTCATTGCAGATTTAATTACTTATTTTAGTTTCCTTTAGATTTGAAAAGTTTGATAATAGAGAGGCAGATATTAAAAATAAATTAGCTTTTCATATCAGTTGTAACTTATATTTTACTTCTGAAGAAATCAAGAGCGGAAATTGAAAACAGATTTTTTCTATTGTCTGAATAGACCATTGAAAATTTTAAAAACTTAATAAAAGATTCATTCGATTTGTTTTTCTTGACAGTTTCCTCATTGAAAATATTTTAGTCAATGAAATAACATTATTTAAGCAAATTTTATTTGCTTGCATGTTAGCTTTAAAGTCCTATTTTCCCATGTATTTTCTTGGCTTATTTGTACATTAAAAGATTTCTTTGACGGATGAAGATGGTTTCAAAATAGTGCGACGGTAAAAGAAAAGCAAGAAGGAGATTATCTTTGGCACGGGAAAATCAACTTCAGGATCTAATTCCCTTCGGTCAGCTGGCAGGAAGGCTCACATGTATGTAGGTAGGTTACACAGTGAGACAACAGTGGAAGATGTGATTAAACACATTCAAAATGAAGTGAAAATTCAGTGCTATTCCTGTGAAAAAGTGTTGGGTAAAAGCCCAAATGCTGCTTTTAAAATTGAAATTGATTTAGTATCTCTTGATATGTTCAAAAATCCTGAAATGTGGCCAGAAGGTGCCATTGTGAATCGTTTTTCCTTTAAGAGAAAGAGTGGTGGAAGCTGACTAGGCGAAGGTCAGATAGTGAGTGGGAATGTAAACTGCAATCTAAGTGTTTTCTACCTAAATGTGCAATGTCTAAGGTACAAAATTATTGAACTAGAAGCATACAGTGTTTCTCAAATTATTGACGTTTTCTGCATCACTGAACATTTGTGTCAGGATGAAATTAACCTTTATAAAATACAAGGATATGTACTCTGTGCCTCGTTCTGCCATACTACAGCAAAACATGGAGGGCCCTGCATCTTTGTTACAGAAAAGCGAAAGGTGAAATCTATTTCTCTTAAGGACTATTGTCTCGATTTTCCCTTTGAAGCTGCAGCAATCATGCTCAACGATCTGAAAACTATCGTAATATCAATTTATCGCTCTCCAAATGGTGATATGAATCTTTACATTAGTCAACTAGAGAAAGTTTTAAACTATCTTCATAAGTTAAACAAAAATATTATTATTTGTGCTGACTTAAATTAGGACATTCTTTTTGAATCAAAGTATAGCAAAATTATTTCTAATTTATCAACATCTTTCAATCTTAGTTTTACTAACTTTCAACCTACTAGAAAATCGGCTTGTTTAGATAATATTATCACAAACTATAAAAGTGAACAATACCTAGTTAATTGTTGATCCTTTGATATCTGACCATTCTGCCATTACTTTTAAACTTAACTAAACTGTGAAAAACAATAACAGCTGCACTGTACAAAGAAGTATTCTCTAGAGATCCCTATCACCTCAATTTTATGAAAATTTTGTCAATCTACTCTCCAAAGTTGACTGGGTTTCTATTCTCATGCACTCAGATGGTAATAATAACTTAAGAGACTTCTTTCATATCTTTCTCAGCATCTTTAATTACTGCTTTCCTCTAAAGCCAACCTCTAAACATAAAAGATCAGCTAAAAAGAAGTGGTTCTCTCCTGAACTGGTACAATTGAGAGAAAAGCTGGTTTCTCTTTATAATAGAAGCAAGTTAACTCAGAATAGTGAGTGGAGGACAGACTATACAGATTTAAAAAAGGAATATTCCAAACAACTGTTCCTGGCAAAAAAGGAATTCAATGCTGAATTCATAAATGCAGCAACTAATAAGAGCAAAGCAGCATGGATGCTTATTAAACAGGAAACCTCTTCTAATATTCCACATGAAATACCAATTGGTCCAAACACTTAAAAGAATAATTTTGTTTGTAGTATTGAGAATATATTTTCTGAAGTGCAACAGCCACAGTGCAGTCCCTTAACCTTACTCAACAATCTCAAGTTAA